>NC_051168.1:61634562-62094562 GCF_013339725.1 Rhipicephalus microplus
TTATATATTATATATATATATATAATATATATATATATGGGATATGGCACAACGGGAGCGTTGTCAACAAGGATAAATATATTTATTTCCCAACAGTTTCGGGAGGGGACCTCCCTTCATCAGGGGATGAGTTATACCTGATGAAGGGAGGTCCCCTCCCGAAACTGTTGGGAAATAAATATATTTATCCTTGTTGACAACGCTCCCGTTGTGCCATATCCCATACCTTCACGAAGACTAACTGGCCCATTGAATTATACTCCCACTGACTATATGTATATATATATATATATATATATATATATATATATATATATATATATATATATATATATATATATATATATACTATCACGTATATACGAATTAATGTAGCGCGCGCGACACGTATTAAATGAAATCATATATATATATAAGGGAAAGAAGTGTATACATAAGGGCTCGTTTTTCCGTGTTTTGACACAATATTAATGAGATCTAACAGACAGTAATGCCACGGAATTTCCGGGGGAGTTATTAGAACCAATGGAATGTAAATAAGAAGAAAGAAAAATGGATGAAAAAATAACCAGCCGTGAGCAGGTCCCAGCCGTGAGCAGCCGTGAGCAGTTCTGCTCACGGCTGGTTATTTTTTCATCCACTTTTCTTTCTTCTTATTTACATTCCACTGGTTCTAATTACTTCCCCTGTACATTCCTTGGCATTACTGTCTGTTAGATCTCCAATCGTTCGAGCGCAGCATCGGAACGGTTGCCCTGCTGTTGCTATATGCTTGTTAATAAACATCGTTACGTTTTATGTTGCGATCCGTCCTTCACCGACTCTGCATCCCACATCTGGTGACCCGTGATTGGAACTAACCACGCCACCATGGTCGGGTAAGAAGCCCTCGTCGCTCTTCGCCAACAAGTGCAACAACTGCAAGAGCAACATCGGGCCCACCAACAGGCGCGTTTGGGCCACGCCCCACAAAGCCCTGCTCCAGCGGGCGCCACCACTCCTGTGACCACCGCAGACATGGACGTACGTCGCGTCATCGTCGAGCTCCTGCCGTTTTCGGCAGGGGCGCCCGACGTATGGTTCATCCAATTCGAGGCTCAGTTTTCTCTGGCGCAGCATCACGCAGGACCGCACTCGTTATAATTACATCGTCGCCCACTTGGACGCTCGATTCACCAACGAGGTCCACGATATCCTTGTAGCGAGAGAGGAAGACGGGACGGCGGCCAACGTAGTCGTGTCGTTCTCTCGCCACTTTATTCCACGCCTGAAGCGGAGCCGCGGTGGCTGTCCACGTCCGACACACCAAGTGCCTAGCTTGTTCTAATCCTCGCGCAAAATGATGATGATGATCATGCACTACAGGGCTCCCCCCCCCCCTAGCGCTTTGCGCGATTTGAAGTGTATATAACAAAGAAAGAGAAAGAGACTATATACATGAACGACAATCCGCAAGGTGTCCGTTTAGGAAGTCCAGTTTGTCAACGTGTAGTGACCATCGGGAACCAGTGGGTCTCTGGTGGGCGACACTGGGAGTTGCGCAGAGGACGAAGAAGTAAGCGTTTGGAAACTGTGTTTGCACACAAGTGGGTGACATGATGACCAGCTGGGGCTAGCTGTGAGCGCACAGGGTGTCGCGAGTGAGCATTGCAGGTAGAGAGGCGTTCAGGGTGAGGTGACGACGGGTGCACAAAAGCTGATTGGGCCCCTTTGCGCGAAGCAATTAGAAGTGGCGTAGTGAAGTCTTGCAGACCACCCATCGACAAGCAATGGCTTTGACGGTGGTTTCGCGGGCGTGCACAGCACTGGTGCCGATGTCGGTACGCAGGTGTCGTGACGTGAGTGGTAATTGAATATGAGTGGACTTGACCACTTATGTTGGCAGTGAGTAAGTAGCATTGTACACGTTGGGTAGAGGTGAATGACGTATGCGGCTTGTAAAAGGTTGTGCCTACAGTCCAGTTACACGCCAGCTCGCCTACGGTTTCCGTCAAGAACTCAGTAGGAGGCGTGTCATGGGATCCAGCAGATATGGACTCTGGAGGAGGCTCAGTCGGCGTACCTTGACTTGGCGAAACACCTTCAGTAGTCGGCGCACGTCGGTTCGTGCGCAGGTCGGTATGGAAGATGTGTGCCTGTATGCCAGGCGTGAGATGTGCGGTCTGCTGTGACATAGGCAGACCAGGCACGTCGTCCTCAGGAGCGTCGGTCAGAGTCGCAACATCTCGGAAGTTTGGCCGTGGTTGACAGCTTGTGGCTTCAACTTCGCCTGCGAGAGACTGCGAGGGCGAGGATGGTTGCTGCTGGCAGGACACGCAGATCATTGAGGTGAGTGGAGAGGCACCTTCGGGCATTGTCGACACTGAAGCCTTCGCGACCGGGGGGTGAATAGCAGGCGTGTCGATGTCCGTAGTCATGGTAGACACCTGGGCGTTCGGTGATGTTGCCGTCGTAGCACCTGACAGTGTCAGCCGTGTTGTGAGCCATGGAGGTCGGCCGAGACGAGCCGGTGGTAAGCATGCCTGCAGTGTCGTCGGCCGAGGACGATGAAAACACAAACCCCGTGGCTGACTGGTTGCCTTCAGCCCAAATGTCGAGAACCAAGGCGGATGGGCAGTCGGGCGCAAGACACGCGTCGCTAGTGGCCAGACGAGAGGTTAAGTATCGTTTATTGGACGTTGTTGAAGGCGAAAACTTCGAGGTCGGGAAGTGAATAACGGGCGAAAGGTCACCTGTGCCAGACTCCGAGGCGGGTGGCAAGGTGGTCGTCATGGAGTCTGGTGGGGCCACGGTGTCGCCTGCCGTCGCTTTCGTGGAAAACGTGCAGGTAGCAAGCGTGCCAGAAGGACCATCGGCCGAGGACTTCGAGAAAACGCACTTCGTGGTGGACAGGTTGTCGGCAGCAGGAACGACTTCAAGCACCTCGTCGGATCGTCGGGACGGCGGCCAACGTAGTCGTGTCGTTCTCTCGCAACTTTATTCCACGCCTGAAGCGGAGCCGCGGTGGCTGTCCACGTCCGACACACCAAGTGCCTAGCTTGTTCTAATCCTCGCGCAAAATGATGATGATGATCATGCACTACATCCTCGTCAACCCACCATTGACCAACCGGTACAAACACCTCAAGACTGAACTCGTACGCCGCCTGTCACCTTCGGATCAACAGAAGTTGCGACAACTTCAGTCCGCCAAGCTCGCCGAACGCAAACCTTCACAGCTGCTCCGCCACATGCGTGCTCTCACGGGCAGAATGAAGGAAGTCCCGGATTCCTTGCTGAAAGTGATTTGGATTCTACAACTTCCACCGCATGTCCAAGCAATTTTGCAGGCTCAGTCCAGGTTTTCTCTCAACGACCTTGCCGACATCATAGACTGCATCATCGAGGTCTCTGTGCCGCAGTCACTGCCCACCATCCAGACTGTCGCCGCACCACTCAATACCACAGAGCTTGGGCGCCGCATTGACAACATCGATCAACAACTCGGTTACATTGAGCAACGCGTAGGTGAGCGAATTTCAACGCGTCAGCGATACCAACAGCAAAGCAGTGACTGTGTCACCGCCTCGTCCCAGCAGCATGGAGCACGGCCGGTGCTACTACCATAGGCACTTCGGTGACAGGGCCCGGCAATGTCGACCACCCTGCTCCGCCAACGAGAAGCACTAACGGCAGCTGGTGGAGACGACCAAAAGCTGCCAACCTGGAGGCCACCGTATCTTCGTCACCGACGAAGTCGCAAAACAGCGGTTTCTTATTGATAGCGTTTCCGACATCTGGAGCTACCCGCGGTCCCACCTTCAAGGTCCTCGCCCACCAACATCTTTTGAGCTTAGCGCGGCTAACCGGTCCACATTCAAAACGTACGGCTCACTGCGCCTGCACGTTCAGCTCAAGAACATACGCCGCGACCTTCACTGGAACTTTCTTATCGTTGATGTCGCCGAGCCAATCATCGGCTCAGACTTTCTGGCTCACTACAACCTCCATCCGAACTTCCGCAACGACCGGCTCATCGACGCGACAACAGGACACCTCACACCTGGCTAGCGGACGACTGCCCAACAGCCAAGCATCAAGGTCCTCAGTGTCGACAATCACTCGCCGTACCATGCCATCCTCGTCGAGTTTCCCGGTTTGACGCGCCCCAGCAGACTGCCACGCACAGTGCAGCGCACCACCATGCACTATATCCGGACAACTCTGCTCCCCCTCTTCTCCCAATGCGCATGCGCATAGCCAAGGCAAAGATCGAGGCCATACTCTGAGAAGGCATCGCCCGTCACTCCGATGGCCCATGGGCCTCGCCACTTCACCTTGTCCCGAAGAAGACCGCTGGCTGGCGACCATGTGGGGACTACCGCGCCCTCAACGCGCGCGCACCATCCCGGACAGCTACACCGTCCACCACACATAGGACTTCGTCCACCGCTTTCACGGCTGTCACGTCTTCTCCGTGCTGGACTTGGTGAAGGCTTACACGCAAATACCCGTCAATCGAAACGACGTCCCGAAAACTGCAGTTATCACCGTTTGGCTTGTTCGTGTTTTCCTTCGTGAGCGTTGCGCTAAGGAACGCAGGGCAAACTTTTCAGCGCTTCATCGAGGAAGTCGTTCGGGGCTTTGACTTCTGTTTCGTCTATCTTGACGATATATTGGTATTTTCACGTGACGCCGAAGAACACCACGGGCACCTTCGTCTGTTACTCCAGCGCCTCAACGACCACGGCCTGCTCGTCAACGTTCAGAAGAACATGCTCGGTGCTTCCACCGTTCATTTTCTCGGCCACGAAGTTTCATCTGAGGAAACTCGATCCTTGTCTGAACGTATCTCTGACTTGCAGAAGTACCCTCAACCCTCCTCCGCTGAAGACCTTCGCCGATTCCTCGGCATGCTGAACTTCTATAGGCGTTTCTTACCACACGCCGCCGACTACCAGGCGCCCCTTCATGATGTCTTGGCTGGTCTACGAGGAAACCAACCCGTCACGTGGACACCGACTTTGGTGCAAACTTTCGAGGAATGCGAGGCAGCGCTCTGTACTGCCACGCTCCTCTCTCATCCCGTGCCTGATGTTCCCTTAGGACTCTTCACGGACGCGTCTGGTTTCGCTGTCGGCGCCACTCTCGTGCAACGCGTGGAGAACACCTGGCACCCCTTGGCATTTTTCTCAGCTCGGAAGGACACCCCTTCAGTGGCCAGTTCCACCGACGAAACCACGATCACTGCACCTTCAAGTTCGCCAACTTACTACAGAGAACTTCTGGCGATATACGAAGCAGTTCAGCACTTTCGCCACGTTCTTGAAGCGCTACACTGCACCATTTATAATGACCACAAGCCTCTAACCTATACGCCTTCTCTCAACGCCACGACAAACTCCCGCCTGTTCAGCAGAACCAACTGTCGTTCATAGCACAGTTCACCACCGACATCCAACATATCAGCGGGAAAGACAACGTGGTCGTTGACCGCTTTCACGTGTGGCCACCATCAGCTCGGTGCAAATAACAGCAGACATCCTCACCGAGCCCGAGACATCCTCGCCGAGGACGCCGAGCTGCAGGAACTTCTCAAGGGCATGTCCTCACTTCAGCTAAAAGAAGTCCCCATTCCAGGGTCGGCAAAAACAATCTGCTTTGCCCTGTGCCATCGCCGAGGTCTTTTAAACCAGCTCCACAACCTCAGCCATCCCGGCATACGTGCCTCTACACGCATCGTGGCTGACCGCTATGTTTGGCCCTCCATGCAGCGGGATTGTCGCACGTGGGCGCGCTCCTGCATTCACTGCCAACGCGCTAAAGTCGACAGCACGTCACGTCCCCACTCGGAACATTGCCTCTGGTCGTTTCGAGCACGTTCACCTTGAGATCATAGGACCCTTTCCCCCGGCTGGACACTACCGCTACTGCCTCAACGCCATCAACCGTTACACTCGATGGCCCGAGGCATGGCCCCTCGAGGGAATCACCGCAGAATTCCGTCGCCTCGGCTTTCTTTACTGGCTGGATTGCTCGTTTCGGCGCCCCCGCCGTGTAACCACCGACAAAGGACGACAGTTTGAGTCGCACCTCGGACTGACTATCGGTTTTGAACGCTTGAGGACCACCAGTTACCACCCAGTGCGCCAACGGAATGATCGAGCGTTTTCACCGACAGTTCAAGGCAGACATTATGTGCCATCCGGAATCAACCTGGCTCGAGGCCATCCCGGCTATCATTCTCGGTCTTCGCGCCACCTTCAAGCCGGACATCCTCGCTACGCCAACAGAGCTCGTCTGCGGAGAACCACTCCGTCTCCCAGCTGAATTTCTCGCAGCTCTGCCATCCAGCACTTCGACGTCAGACCCCACCGACTTCGTCGCTCGGCTCTGACGCACAATCACCGCCTTACGCCCATCGCCTGCCGCCCACCACAGCAAGCCTACACCTTTTGTGTTGAAGGAGCTGACATCGTGCACGCACGCTTTCCCCCGCGATGACACCATCCGCCGGCCCTTCCAGCCACCCTATAGCGGGCCCTACCTAGTAGTACATCGTGACAAGACTATCTCTCTGCGCCTAAACAGGAATGACGTCTGCGTCTCGATTGACCGACTCAAGCCCGCATACATCACGGCGAACGAACCGGGCAGCGCCACTCCTTTCTCAGGCATACTTCCACAGCCACCGACATCGCAGGCCGCTCCTTTCACGACACGATCAGGACTTCTCGTACGCCTCCCAAATCTTTACAGACCCTGAGGGCTCTGCACTCCGTGAGGGGGAAGGGGGGGTGATATGGCGACCACTGCGCACAGTCCTGCGCATCCTTTGTCTCGCCACTGATAAGCCCGGCGTGACACGGCCACTTGCTGCAACACGCGCGTCCGATAACGGACAGCGCCACCGTTCTTTCACCGGAGGCTGACGGCACCACAGACGGCTATATAACCCAAGCTACCAAGCTTGGTTTGAATGATTGTTTCTCTAAACGTTCGAGCGCAGCATCGGCACGCTTGCCTGCTGTTGCTACCACGTTAATAAACATCGTTACGTTTTATGTTGGGATCAGTCTTTCACCGACTCTGCATCCCACGCATACTTTAGTGGGTGGGGGAGGAGCCTAATCCCCGACCCCTCCCCGTGGCTACGTCAGTGCCGTACCTGTGCGATATATGACATTCCTGTCATAGTCAAACCATGAAAAAACCTGCCCACGGTACTGCAACGCTGCATTCTAAGGCCTCACTCCACGATATCTTACTCTTCGTAATGCTTTGTCGGCCGATTAGGGGCGTTCCGGACCCATAATCACATCTGAAGCCGGGCGCCGAAATGAAACACCTATATTTACTTATTCGAATTTGTTCCAGCATCGTCCGATGTTAAGGGATATGACTACGCAAATTGTAACAATACTTTTCGCAGAGGACCCCTGATGTTGCATTCGTAGAATGGTTTACTCCCCAATTTAGCTCCCGGAAAGGTAGGAAATAAAGGCAGTCGGTTGTGCGCAGCTCGTCATTGCTTCATTTTCGTTTTTGCATTCAATGAGAAACTCGTCTTCCTTTGGACTCTTCCAGTTGCGTGAGGAGGGGACACTGCGTTAAAAACCTTACGCCACCAACGTGCTCACGTCCACGTTCTCGTCATTCGTCTTCTCATTCATTTCGATTCATCGGCGTCCCAGGTGCGACGACATCGCGGCGACCGTGCTCGAGGTCCCGTACAACTCGCCGCTCCTGGAGTCCCTGGTCGTGTTCCTGCCGGACTCTCCGTTCGGCGGACTCGCGTCGCTCGAGCGGAGTCTCTCCAAGGACAAGATCATGGACTGCCTGGACCGCCTTGAGCAGCGGGGTCTCGTCGATGTGACGCTGCCGAGGCTGAGGCTTTGCTGTGCCACGGACTTCGCTCGACTTCTGCCTGCGATGGGCGTTCGGGACGCGTTCGGAGACGCGGCGGACTTCTCCGACATGACCGGAGCAGGTACGTCCCTTTTCGAGTTTCGACTCTCCGTCTCTCGATGAGAAGTTTTCAACATTTTAAGCCGGAAACAAGAAGGGTAAACGGATAATGATGAAACCAAATGTAATATTCATGATCATCTTTCCATTTTATGGCCACGTGGCAATCGGTGCAGAAAGCTTAATAAATGGCTAGTATACGCGCCCTCAAGGAGCAAGGGGGCATACACAGTAACTCAAGATACGGACTTTCGTACTGTACTACTTGCGTGAAAATCTAGACAATAGAAAGAAATCTTCTAAGCTAACAAAAACGTCTCCTGGTCCGGGGGAATCCGCACGGCTTTCTTTGTATCGTCGTACTGCGAGCGGGTGGCTGCCCATCTCCCTATTTTATGGTAAGCGCACTACAATCTCAATTTATTCTTCGAATTGAGATTGAACGAATGCATGGTTGTTCTTTTCATTCTGGCGCGGTCGCTTCGTATTCGGAAACGTGTGAAGAACTGGAAATTGCAAGAATGTGCATCCTTAAGTTATTTTCACAATCTTTGTTTAGTGCTTAATGTAGTAGTCCATTTCGGTCAGCAATCGTATCTCGCTCATAAGATATTGCACCGCGCCCGCCTCGGTGAATCAGTGGCTAGGGTGCTCGGCTGCTGAACCTGAAGGTAGCGGGTTCGATCGCGGCCACGGTGGTCGCATTTTGATGGAGGCGCGATGGTACAGGCCCGCGTGCTGTGCCATGTCAGTGCACATATGCCAGATCGTAAAAATTTCCGGAGCCCCATACTACAGCGTTTTTTTCATAATTTCATGGTGGTTTTTGGATGGAAAAGTCCCACCTTTTATTATTATTGTTCGACACAGCACCTCAACCATGGGCGTAGCAGGGCAGTGTCTTAGGGGTGCAAAACTATTTTGCATTGTAAAGGGGTGGTACAGGGGAGTGGGCAAGCGCCTATTTTGTCTCCCCTTTCCTACGCCCATATCTCGTATACGCCGTTGCAGACCATCATGAAATGGGGGTTGAAGAGACCTCAGAAGAGTCAGAAATATACTTATTTTGAGGTTCTGGCTGAGACTACCTTTATTTGGGCCGAGATCCCGATGACCAACAGCTACGATCCACTCAGGATGACAATGATCATACACGACAGCGATGAGGATGCATTACGAAAGCATTATGTTGATGGTAATGTACAGATGAAGAATATCAGCATAATAAAAATGCCTACAATGTATGCATTCTTAAGCTCGCCATCTTTCCAATCTTTAACATTTCTATGCGAAACAGGCGCTGCAGGACGGCTGAAGGTGTCGGCCGCCAAGCACTTCGCCGTGTTCCGGCTGGGTCTGCGTTCGGCGGCGGCGAGAAGTGAGGCGCGGTTGACCGGTCTTCCGCCCATCGCCGACTGTGCGGACGGCCGCAACCTGGAGTTCACGGTGGACCGACCCTTCCTGTTTCTGGTGCTCGGCAAGGACCCCAGCAGCGTCATCTTCCTGGGATCGGTCACCAAACCAAGCGTCTAGGGTGGCCTGTCATGTCCTCCGAGATCCTGGACGCTTCCTGACGCGTCGTCACGGAGGCGGTGCGCGGGAAGTCGGGTCGTCCACCTGCCGGCGGCTTTCTACTCGCCACGCGTTACTCATGAGCCGGGCGCCGCCATCTTTGTGGCAGCGCGATGCGTTTGTTTTCCGCGGAACTTTAATTCAGTTACGTTTGTAATTTTGGTGAAATAATTTTTGATTTATGCGTCATCTGTTTCACTTGTTTCAGCAGACGCCGTGGAAAATTCTGCAGCGTTGTATGATATGTTTCGTTGTTGTGTTGGAAGAAATGATTTGCCTCAGTGACGAAGTCAAAACAAATAGTGTATATTTTTAGTGTATTGCCCTTTGAGCGGACTATCCCCCGAAAGGCAATGCCATTCGCAGCGAACTATTACGTTCGAAAATTGTGCGCGTCAGATAACTGCTTCCTTGTGTATTTCGGGGATGCTCAAAATTCGTGTGACTCTATTAACTCTAATAATATATGGCACACAACCCATTAAATTCTTGGCAGCGAAATGACTCAACGCGGCAACAAACTTATAAAGGCTTTTAGTTTTGTGAATGGACAACCCATTGTCGAGCTGACAAAGCATATATTCGAGGCAGCCCGTTAGCCTGCCTTGCAAGTTGATATTGTCATCGGAGCCTGAATGCGATTGCTCGCTGGCGCTTGTTACAATGACAGATACTGAGTCTGTATTCTTGCACCTGTGACGCAGCTTTTTGGCAAGAAAACGTGGGATATATGGTATCGACGTTTTTATGTACACTTCATGTAACGATTACACGTCGACGCTTTTGTCGGAAAATAATAAAAGAATACAAGAGCATACTTACTCGAGAAAAATGAGAAAGAAAACAGAGCCGCAGGCAGAATCCACAGGAAAGGGGGGGGGGTGTAAGAGAGGGGGCGCCCCATTGCCGGCCATGACGAGACCGACAGGTTAGTCAATGCAGAAGGCCGTTTCACACGAATATGCAGCCACTCGTTATGCTTACCAATATGTGTATCTTATTGCTACTGCATATAATGTAATATATCCAAAACTTCCGGCGAGGGCAACGTTGGGGGTAGGGGTAGGGTGCTTGCAAATTTCCTCAGACGCCCATGTGACTAATGTATGGGCTTGCTGGTGTGACGTGACACAAGTGCGCAAAATACGAGGACGGAGACCAATGTGCTCGTTTGCCGTGTCAGTCTTTGTCTTCTACGCATTTACCGATCTCGAGAGCCGACGATGCGTGACGGCTTCTTCGCATAGCATAAGAAGTGTGCAGAGAGAGGCAACGCAGCGTTGGAGAGAGAAAGAGGAGGGGAGGAGGCAAGTTTGCAAAGTTGTCGCTACTCTCTTCTGCAGGAAAGGGATTGAAACTTGAAAGGCGAGTAGGCGGCGCTGCGTGCGCAGCCGCTGGAAAACATAAACACTGGGAAAGCGAGAGTTCTGTGGCGAAAGCGTCAGTTTTTGCTGTCAGCTGCGCGTTGATTGAGCCTCCGTCCCACCGCTGTGCCTGTGGTGGAGGTCCGTATACGCGCTTTTGCGGAGTCCGCAGACGACTTCTTCAATCAAGTGGCTCGTCTCACGGAACGAATTGAACGCAATGAAGTTGTCCATTGCGACAGCTGTCGCAGCGCTGTGCGCCCTGCTGGCGCTCGGTTCAGCGGCTCTCCTGGGCGCACCGATGAAGCACGACGCTAAAGACTTTGAAAACTATCTCGACGAAGCTCACTATGTGGCGGCGACGCAGGTGGACGGCCGCGAATTCTACGACACCGTGGTCGAAATCCTCGAAGCCGAAACGCAGGTGAGCCTCTCGGCAGGTATCGGCGGTTGTTCGCTTGTAGCGCGCGGTTGCGACGGAGTCGCGCCACTGACGCACGATTGCATGCTCACTCACTCGCACGTGACTCTAGCGTCGTGCAATCCTTTTGGACTGCCGTCAAATGGGGTGACGGTGACTAAGCAAAAGGGCGCGACTCGCTACCGTGCAAGCGAGTTGCTTATCTCACTCAACCAGCCGCGACGAGACGAGGGAAGCCGAATGGCGGCCGCCGCTCATTGCGCCATCTTGCTGGTAATGCTGAAAACAGCATTGTTCCCCCCTCCCCGAGATGCAAGTCACGAGCGGTAAGTAGTAGATATAAATAACTTGCCGTTTGAACGTTGAATGATGTGCTCCTCAGTGGTTAATGCCTCGCACTCACGTTTCAAAGGTCCCACGTTCGATTCCGCACTCCGGAGTCTTTTTCTGGATTATTTTTTTCTTGCGTTTTCATATATATAAACATGTAAACATATACGGTGAGTGACGGCGACTCCCACATCGACGGCAAGATCTAGCTGAGAGTGTCCATGTAATTGCTATGGTAATAATAAAGAACTTGATTACATGTCTTCACGATGAACGTTTCGTGGTTATGCACTAGGAAAAAGAAAACTCGTTGCATATAGTGTTGTAATGTGTTGATGCATGCTCGTAGGTTACAATTTATGGTTGTGAGAGCTATGCACATGTGACGTATGATGTCGTGGAGTGCATATGCTAGCGGGACCTGCGAGTAATAAACTGTTGCTGAAAGTTAGCGCTGTGTTGTCTTGAATGTGCCTTCTCTTGTCCATGTCCTTTGTTTGCGCTACCGTATATTATCATGTGAACAAACACGCACGTATACAGGCTTCTGGAAACGAACAGGTGTGGAAGCTTCATTACTTATAACTTCTGTTCCACGCGTTGAATCACAAGGGAACAATACATTGCACCAGTGAAATGCCGTTCTAAAGCGAATTTACAATACAATAGGGGCACATGACGTGACAATAGAAGCACGTATTGTCAATAGTTTAGAATGTTGAAGCTGTAATTTCAGCTGCTCGAAGCATTACTTTTATTATGAGACTTCGAGCGTGTTGTCTCGTTGTGCTCGCCTGTGTGCTCTACGTTTGTGGTACTGTTGCAATTTCTTTTGGGGTCATTGAAGAGTGCAAACGTACGTTATCTCTTACTGTAAAACAAAGTTTGGGTTTACCAAGTGGGTAAGGTTTTGCTTTATGTTCTAAATACTCTCTGTACACGTTTCTGCTGTTATGCCCTTTTGGTCTTCTGCAAACAGCACTGTATACAAGCAGCAGGTGACCCCAAAATGATGCTCTGCTTCTTGGGTAAAGGACTTTTTTAACCGTACAGAGATGGACTGGACACACGAAAAACAGAGAGCGCAGACTAACAAAATGTATTTGTCAGTCTGTGATCTGTGTTTTTGGTGTGTACAGTTTGTCCCTGTATACAGTTAGAAACGCGTTTAACCAAGATGCAACACTAACTATAGCCTTTGTAGCTGCTCATATTGCTTTTACTTGACTTGCTCTGTATAGAAAATAGCCAGCTTGCAAAAAAAAAACAGCGAGACATTTATATGGCCTATACTTACTATGAGTATATGAGATATGTCAGAGACTTCTTCGAGCTATGCAGGCTCGAAGAAAAAAAAAGAGAGAAGCAGTCCACTTGCTATGGCTGCTTCATCGAAATATTTCGCATTTATCACGGAATAAAAGCTATCTGCTGTACAACGCATAAAGCTGATGTCAGAATTGCACATTTTGGAAGAATTTCGACTTGCAAAGAAATGAATTCCTAACCCTCTTTTCCGGCTGTATGGTGGCTGACGAACGCTGCGAATTACATGAAAGATGCCAAGCTGATTCAGGCAGAAAACAGCGTTCTGGGGACGGACGTTATTACCTATAATAATACTGTACGCTTACTTTAATAGAGAGCATTGATGCTAGATGAAAGAAAAATGCTGCGAATTACATGAAAGATGCCAAGCTGATTCAGGCAGAAAACAGCGTTCTGGGGACGGACGTTATTACCTATAATAATGCTGTACGCTTACTTTAATAGAGAGCATTGATGCTAGATGAAAGAAAAAGAGAAAGAAAGTCTGCAGATCCCGGCGGAATATCGATGTCATGTGAAGCATGCGGATGACTCTGTTGTATTTGGATGCCGAGCTCAACATTACGAAAGGACCCTTAACATATGTACAAATGTTGTATGCACAGACTTGTATGTTGAACAGTCGCACGTGTTTTATAAAGATACTTACCTACGTAGCAGGAACCAGGAGACTTACAAAGACGGTCCAGTTTAAATTGAGTACGACACAGCAAGCGATGGAAAGAAAAATGATAGGTGTAACGTTGAGAGACAAAAAGAAAGCAGAGTGGATCAGGGAAAAAACAGGGGTTAAGGATATCATAGTTGATATTGAAAAGAGGCTGGGCATGTAGTGCGTAGGCAAGATAACCGCTGGTCATTAAGGGTAACTGACTGGATTCCCAGAGAAGGTAAGTGGGTTAGGGGGAGACAGAAAGGTAGGTGGGCAGATAAGATTAAGATGTTTGCGGGTATAAATAGGCAGCAGCAAGCACAGGACCGAGTTGACTGGCGGAACATGGGAGAGGTCTTTGTCCTGCAGTGGACGTAGTCAGGCTGATGATGATGAACGATTCCAAGAGCAAAATGGTTATTACCAACATCGGAACCTGTAGGCTAAAATGTAGCACTTGTGCTTGCAAGGATGGTAGGCCTGGATCTCTGGATATTGCTGCGTAGACCAAGTACTTCAGTGGATGTTGCCTAACTGCAATTGACGCCAACCCGACGTGACACCTGTATCGTTAGAGTACATATGTAATTTTTGTAAAATAAGTTGGGTTAGCACCGCAACCACGATTAATGTGTCACCAGCATTAAGCCGACATAAGAATAACATAAAGAACGTTGTTGTAAGAAGGGCAGATGAATGTCCCATGGACACAGCTTCCGTGGTCGAAACGTTGCCCACAGCGACATCCCGTGTTCGATTTGTCGACGCAATATAGAGACTTCCCGGTGCTTCCACACGTCAAGAGTGATGGCTACACCGTCGCATCCTGTTAGCCTCAGAGTGGCAAACGCGCTTCATTAGATATTAATTAGCCCCTGTAAGCTCTACAAGCTGCAAGAATGTGAATGCTTGGTTCGTTATACATCAGTTCACAGAAGCTCCTCATGCGATGAGGGAGGTGATTTGGGCTTGTTGGTATGGTAGCATGATGGTAGTTTACTGGTATGATGGTAGTCTGTTGGTATGGCAGATTCATTGTAGTCTGCTCTACCATCAATGATCATGCTCCTCTTGCGCACTAGCGTGCGTGCAGGGAGAGGGGGAAGTGATTTTAAATTAGGAAAAAAAATGCTAAGTTAACCCCGCAACTGTCTGCGGCAAAGTGCGACACCTCAGTAGTGGTTCGCAAGAGAATGGATAAGGAGGGAGTAAAAGAAATTGAGAGAAGAGTAAAAAAAAAGTGGAGACAGTGAGAGCAGTTCGCAGACGGGGCCCCGATCGGTGAGCGGTCGGAAGAGAGGACATCGAAGACCCGTCAGCCACTAAATTCACCGGGCGTCTTGGGAAATCCTACAAACAAGTGTCTTTTAAAGATACGTATTTTCGTTTGTTTCAGCCGCTAGAGGAAAGAAAGGGGCCAGGTGCAGCAAAATACCCACGAACTTCCGAGTCCCCTGCCGGCGAAATGCGCGATTTTGGTTCTTCGACTTCGCGTTGCAAACGTGTAAAATGTACCTCTCCGGAAGATGTGGCGGAGCGACTAACCACTTTGCCTCGGAAAGAATGTGCCAGAAAGTGTGCCTACGTAAGTACAAGGGAGTTGATGCACTTGTTGTCGCTTATTGCGTAACCTGCTGTGTACTCACAAGCAACAGCAGATTTTTGTGGCGTATAGTTGTCCATAGGCGTCGGTGTGCAGCGTGGAAACGTGGGAAAGTTGATAGATCAAAACTGAATTAGAATTACTCCATATGCTATGTTTAGGTAAAGGTAGCATATACAGTAACTCCAAACCTAATGTACGAACGGCCCAACCTCGTAGTTACAGCGTAACTACAAAAGCGAAAAGACAAGGATAGAAAAGAGCTCTGACTTTCTACAATAAATTAATCGAACGATCGATAAAATTTCTTCACTTCATCTAACTCGTTGCCTTCCCCTGCTTAATTGTTTATTTTTCTTGGTCTCGAACCGATGCTTGCGATCGGCGCTCAAGTTACCACCGGTTCAAAATCAGCAACTGACCAACAAACACATCTCCCGAAATCCGCGCAACCCTGAGATTTTATGCTATAGTGTGCATGCATTGAGAAAACAATGGCTACAGTTCGTGAATCGCTATATATGTACCAAGCGTTAATTGAAAAGCTGATAAGCGCGATATTCGTTAATTAACCACAGATTAGCGTGATTTTCATCATTTATGCACGTTGTCGAGCCTGGAGAGATGTCTTTTTAATTAAAAAGAATTCCTTTTCCCGAGAAACCTTACGTTAAATAATGTTGTGAGTAAATTTAGCGCAAACTTGGTAATCTCTCGAAACACTCACACATTCACACTGGCTTCCTCTCAAGAAACACACACAGCGCTGTGTTGTGTGTGTTTTGAGTGGAAGCTAACCTGGATGTGGGGGTGTTTCTATAGAGATTACTAAGTTGCAGTATAAATTTACTCATAATATGACGAATTACCAACTGGCCAAACAACCAGTTTTCAATAAACTTACGTTCAAGAATTTCGATAACTTTGTCCGACGCTCCTAGTGAATAGACGCATAACTATACTGACCTCTCCCGCAACAACGTTACCACTGACATAATCGTGTTTGCAGCGCCAGAGAGGCAGAAACTTTCCTGCAGCGTGGTGCCAAAGCAAGGACCATGCCACAAGGGGTCTAGAAACACATGGTACTTCAATTTCGCTGCTGGCCTCTGCACTCGCATTCTGAGCGCTAACTGTTCCGTCGGCGCTAACAGCTTCCCATCCTGTGAAGCTTGCACGAAAAGTTGCACCAGTAAGTGTCTGCTTGTGGTGTCAAATATCGTTAAAAAAACAACAAGGGTCTCTTGCTGTTTATGGCTTCCTGTATAGATCCGGCCTGCGCGAGGAACGTGTAGATTTATGGCATTTTTTTTTTGCAAACCGTACATTCTGCATTGGCTGCGATACGTGTTCAGGAGACGATCACAAGGTCCGCGGACACTATATGGGTAGTCGCTTACGTGGCTGCACTGTTGGGCTCCCAAAACTCAGCGAAAATCGGCTGATAGTTAGCTATTGTAAACCCAGTTATCACGAGCAAAAAGTATACGTTTGGCTCGGTTTCACAAAAAAACTATGCACACAGATGGCAGCTGCAGTGTAGGTTCGATATCGGCATTCTCTCACGCTTGGTAAACTTCTCTCTGTAACGTGCTGATATGGCCTCCCTCTGCTCCGGTGTTTCGACAGCCAACTTTGCCTTTGCTTGAGATATCGTAGCATGTTACCGGCGATTGAAACCACCGACAACACGCTTCGTTATATCGAGGTTTAAAACACGCGGTGTTTTGTGTGCATGAGGTAGTGACAAGTGGAATGTTAAAGTTCGTTATATCGACATCGTGCTTGAATGTTGTTCTCTAAAACAGCCTATTCGAGCGTCCAAAAGCCGACACAGGTCAATTACTCAATGATAAAGGGACTAGTGCAAGCTGTATATCTGCCCCACTGTATTCTGCTGAAGCCTTTCTTTCTTTTCCAGATGCTAATGCACATGAAGCTTGTTCTCGGGCTGTACCGAACCCGGAAGACTTCCTACCGAAGAAGCCGAAATAGACAAGCTGCTCTGCTCCGCTGTTTTCAAAAAATGCCAAGGAGATCCCTCGACTTCGACCGCACCACCGTATTAAGTTCGTTCATCACAAACTCTTCACACGTGTGGGTCTGAAGGGACTATTCCAAACTTGCCTTCGATCCGGCATGTCTGCCGCTCCATGGATGACACATAAAAGCCATTCGTGCACTAATGCAGCTTGTGAACGCTGGCCCGAATGTCGAATGTTCCGTGCGCGTGTAGTGCTCACTCTCTCCATCCTTCCATTCCCTTACCCCTAACGTCGGGTAGCGAACCGGGAGATCGTCTACAGTGGACCTTTCATATCCTTCCTCTCCTTGCTTTCTTCACTTTCTCCTTTAGCCGTGTAATATTGTATGTTACTGAATACAGAAGTTAACGTATCTCTCTCTCTCCTACGTCACAACAGTCACAACGGAAGTGTATTTCGACAGTTTCGGCCTTGTTCCCGATGAAGGCCTTACTCTAGCCGGAACTGACAAATATAAACACTTCCGTTGCTACTGTTCCTATACGAAAGATGTACACACACACACACACACACACACACACACACACACACACACACACACACACACACACACACACACACACACCACACACACACACACACACACAGATATATATATATATATATATATATATATATATATATATATATATATATATATATATATATATATATATATGTTTTACAGAAACACGCCAATTCATATGGGAATAAAAGATTGCGACAATAAAGGGACTACATTGCGCGTGAAGCCTATAACTTCATCTATATAAGGATGCGCAACTACTGTAATACAATAATGAAGGCTTCTTCACTTTACACTTTTTAATTGTCGATAGAGAACTGGACATCTAATGGACTATAAACTTATAAACGTCTCAGCATTGAAGAATCGTGCAGCGGCCATGATTTATCAGCCGCTGGTAGTGCCGTGCACGAGCTCCACTTCGAGCTGCCTCCATGTGCTCAGAGGCTACGTGCACATTATCGATGGAAGAGAAGTGCGGGATGCTGTGCTGACGATTCATCTCAACATGGCAGCGTATATCTTAGTGAGAAGGCGACGCAAGAGAGGAAAATGGCACAGTATATACACGGGCTCCTTGCGTTTCACCTTCATCGAAATGCCACCGCCGACACGAGGATCGAACCAGGGACGTTCCGGTCATCATACGAGCACCATAGACGCTATGCCACTGCGGCGTAGGTCTTGAGCAAAAGGTTTGCTCCCCCCTCCCCCATTTCTCCGATGGGCGAAGGACTCCTGAATTTTGATTCCCTACACTGTTGCCATGTGGTGGGGATCTATACTTAGAGGCAATGACGAGGTCATCAGGTACGTGCGCATATGCTTGTTGCTCGCGACGAAAAGATGAGGCAGAAGAAGATGGCTCCAGGTGAAAGCGGGAGTGCATCGCCGTTGACTCTGCGCCTCTTTGCAGCCGCCAAGAAATTGTGGTCACCTCCGAACAGAACGCCACAGGTGAGTGGAGACACATTGATGGTGTCAATTGAGCTTTCGAATGAGAGTCCCACGAAGCTACATTGCGGGTTTTTTGCGTTGTAAGGTAACAGTGTGACGTACGATGTATTCCAAGTCTCCAGATTGATATAGATCAGTTGGCTCTGATCTTTTTTTACGTACGCATAAATGTAAGTTCACCATCGTTCTTAATTTAATCTTTTTTTAAAAATAAATTGCGACCGTACTGGGGGCTGCATGGTTGAGCGTCAATTTCCAATGCAGTCGGTACCGGGTTCGATTCCCAGTGCCAAGCAGAAACCAAGTTTTTTTTCGAAGAGCTAGAGGATTACACCGACGTGGCGCTCTCTTGTTCATTGTATACTTATCTCAAACGCAGTGTCTATTCTCCCGGCAACCGGGATAATTGTTCAAAAAAATTTCTCCCAGTGGTCGACTCTCATTGACTCTCATATGTCACGTGACTAACTGCCGCGGGGAGAAGAGAGAAAAAACTGGCTGTTGTGGGACAGACTGGGCGTACGTACCCTAGCGTGCGTTATATTAGGTTAGGTTAGGCTGCAAGACAGATGGACAGACGTGGCACAGCGTGCGTTGGGTTAAGTTAGGTTATGTTGAATAGGTTAGGTCAAGTTCTACGAGTTTCCGGAAGAATCATAGAAAAAAAATTATTCCAGCAGTGTGTCACGTGACTTATGAGAGCCAATGAGAGGTGACTGCCGGGAGAAAATGTTTTTGATCAATTATCCCGGTGGCCGAGAGAATAAACACATCTCATCTGAAAAGGTTACACCATAAGGGTCAGTAAGTGTCCTGGCATAGAACAATATGTGGGCATACGACAGCAGTATGTAAGCTTTATATATCCGTTTTTTTGTTTAGTCCTTTGCTTGAGTTGCAGCAAATTTTGGTCAGAAGTCTGAGAGTGTGCAATGTTCAGTGGGCTCGGCGACACGTGAGCGATGGCTTGGGCTCACCGGAAAACCGTCTTTCTCATGCAGCTTCTGTTCTTGGCCTGCTCCCCGGCCCTGCCCAAGGATACGCCCGGCTGCGCCATCAACGCGATACCGGGACACCACGTGCCTTCGTCGGAAATCCCGGTTCCGCCTGACAACCAGTCCAGCAATCTCCGATTCTGGCACGTGCTGCAACGTCGCTGCCCTGTGGAAAACGCGTCAACCTGGCTGCCCCCTGCCCTGCGCATGCTCTACAAATGGCCAAGGGAGATCGGATCGCCATCGACAACGCCCGGAGCCTATAAAAAGCATCCCCGGACCGGCGCCCACTTCAGTGGGCTCGGCGACACGCGAGCGATGGCTTGGGCTCACCGGAAAACCGTCTTTCTCATGCAGGTACCCAACAATTGTTCTTTGTTCGCGCGACGCACGCGTTATCCTGCCTTGCTTGTGCTGCCGAGCCCACAGTGTTGTTGTTCTATCGCTTTTGATTGCGGTCTTGTTTTGTTAGGATTTATTGATGTTATGCGGAGATGTAGAAGAGAACCCCGGTCCTCCAAAAAAAGGTGCCCCTTCCGCTGATGAACCATGTGATATAGCCGCAATTCTTAATGAACTCAAAAACGGCCAGTCAACACTGTTAAGCGAAATGAGACTCATGAAAGCCAAACTCGACGAAACCGATACCATGTTCGCGGACATTAAGGTACGTCTAACTAAAATCGAGGGAGACTGCGCGTCCCTTGTGAGTATTAAAACCCAGGTAGAGGAAATCGAGCATCTAGCCGAGATGAACGCAAAACAAATTTCTCATTTGTCCTCCCGTCTCGACGATTCCGAAAACAGGGCTCGTCGCCAAAACCTGCTGTTTTTTGGGCTGGTCGACCGTGCAGGCGAAACGTGGGCGCAGTCTGAAGAAAAGGTTATTAATCACTGTTCAGCCGTACTAAAGATAAACATCCAACCACGGGACATCGAGCGTGCGCACAGGCTGGGCACATTTCACCCGGCTAAAAAAAGGCCGATAATTGTGAAATTCGCCTATTTCAAGGATAAGGATAAGGTTCTTAGTGCCAGCTGGAAATTTAAGGAGTCGGATGTTGCTATCTCTGAAGATTTTTCGCCTAATACACGCGTGGCCCGCAAGAAGTTAGTTGAATTTGGCAAAGCACAAGGAACCTCCTACAAGCTACGACATGATAAATTAAAGATAGGTGACGTCACTTACTTCTATGACCACAGTAGCGAAAAGGTTGTGCAGCGCGTTGCGTAGCGGTTAGCAAACACAACTCCCAGTTCCAATAACAGTATCATATCATTCATTTTTACTAACATCCGTAGCCTGATTCCCAAAAGGGACCAACTAAGCAACGTCGTTACCTCAACCGACTCCAATTTTGTAATTCTTACGGAAACATGGCTAAACCCCTCTATAAGTAATGTAGACGTACAGCTCTATTTCCCAGATTTCGACGTCTTCCGATGTGATCGGGTAAACAGGCGAGGCGGTGGTGTCTTGTTGGGTGCCCATCGTAGTTTGCAGTGCTGTCGTGTTGTCATTAGTTCCCCACTCGAAATACTGTTTATTAGATGCACAGCTGCGTATCCTCCTGTCATAATTGGCGCATGCTATCGCCCCCCAGATGCCGACGCCTCCTTCGTACCCAATTTCCACGACGCGTTGCAGTTGGTCTCAACCCTACACCCCAACACGCGTATTGCAATTTTTGGTGATTTTAACCTTCCGGCTATTGACTGGTGCAACCCCGCTATCACGCCGGTGCACAAAAGCGTCGAAAGCGACTTCATAAACACGTGTCTTTCATTCGGGCTTTCGCAGTTGGTCACATCACCCACAAGAACTACAAACCACTCGAACAATCTACTTGACCTGGTTCTTGCTTCTCACCCCGATAGTTTCTCCCCACTCACCTATTTGGATGGTATCAGTGACCATGCTATCATTCATGGTACGTTTCATTGCCTACACAAACGCCCACCAGAATTATCGAAAACAATAACACTTTACGATAAAGGTCAATATCTCGATATGAACGCTGAACTGAGCAACTTTTGCGATTCGTTCTTGTTGGATTTCGAAACTCGCTCGGTTGAAACAAATTGGTCAATCTTTAAGTATGAAACGCAACGTTTGATTGCAAAATACATACCTACAAAAACGATAACAGAGCGGATCGCATCCCCATGGTTCAGCGTTACTTTAAAACGGCTCAAAAGAAAAAGAAATAGGCAATTTAGAGCGGCAAAAACATCCACCGACCCACGCACATGGGATAAATATCGAGCAACATCAAAAAAGTTCGATTCACTCCTGTCTAAATCCAAACGCACCTTCTTCTCGTCGACACTGCCAGCTATGATTCGCACTAACCCTAAGCAGTTCTGGAGGACCATTAACCCCAAACACGTAAACCCTACAGTTTCCTTGCTTGACTCCTCAGGAACTGCTATTCCTGACTGCAAAGTTGCCGAGTCCCTTAACTCCACATTCTGCTCAGTATTCACCCGCGAGCCAGACGACGGCCCTGTGTCCCTTTCCACTAAATTGCACTCCATCATGCCCAGCATTACATTCCAACCACACGGCATCTCAAACGTCATTGACTCCCTGAAGCTATCTTCGGCCTCAGGCGTTGACGGCATAAATGCAAAAATTCTTAAAAACACCAAACACCTCTCTAGCATCATTCTTAGCCATATCTTCCAGCAGTCCCTCTCAACAGGTTTTGTTCCCCAAGATTGGAAAATAGGAAAAGTGGTACCTGTCCCCAAGAAAGCCTCAGATAACGCGTTTCGCCCAATCTCTCTTACATGTGTTTGCTCTAAAATAATGGAACATATCATTTACACGCACATAGCTAGCTTTCTGAAATCCGCAAAGTTCTTTCATCCCAATCAACATGGCTTCCAAAAAGGTCTCTCCTGCGACACTCAATTGGCACTCTTCCTAAGTGACATTAATTCTAAATTAGACATTAACGTCCCCGTCGATGCTATTTTCATAGATTTCGAGAAGGCCTTCGACAAAGTTCCCCACAAGCGTTTGCTATCTAAACTTTCGCATTTAAACCTTGATGAACATGTATTTGCATGGCTTTCAAATTTTTTAACTAACCGACAGCAGTTTGTCTACGCTAACAACAGTTCTTCATCCTTATCTCCTGTCCTATCAGGTGTTCCTCAAGGGACGGTCCTCGGGCCCTTACTTTTTCTCATATACATCAACGACCTACCAGACAATATTTCTTCAAGCATTCGGTTGTTCGCGGACGACTGCGTCATTTATCGCCCCATTATCGATCCCAGTGATAACGCAGCACTCCAGCAAGACCTAAGGAAGATAGACGAATGGTGCAACAAATGGCTCATGGTGCTAAACGTTCACAAAACATCCATCATGTCATTCCACAGGCGTCACTCCTATTCCACGTACAAATATTTCTTAAGTGGCTCCGCTATATTTCCTGTCTTGTCCACTAAATATCTAGGTCTTCTTATTTCTCATGACCTTACATGGTCATCCCACATAAATCGCATTACCAGTGACGCGAATCGCGCGCTGGGCTTCCTCCGACGTAACATTAACCTGGCTCCGACCACAGTTAAATTATTGGCCTACGAAACGCTTGTTCGCCCAAAGCTGGAATTCGCATGTGCAGTCTGGGACTTACCACAAGCTAACTCAAGTACCATCCTTGAATCCGTTCAGAACCGTGCGGCCAGATTCATCTTCTCCGATTATTCATACCACACAAGCGTAACACTTCTTAAACGTAAAGCTAAATTGCCAAGTCTCAAAACACGACGTACAGTAGCACGATTTTGCCTCTTCCACAAATTCTACAACTCGTTATCATGCGAAAGCCTCCACATAAAAACTGCTCACCACCAATCGAACCGCCTCAACCACCCAAAAGCAGTATACCCACCTCGTGCACGCACGACCGCCTATCTAAATTCATTTCCTGTTCTGACAGCCATCGAATGGAACAGCCTTCCTGAAAGTGTCGTCACCAAAACAAACCCGACTCAGTTCAAAGCTGCCGTTGAAAAATTTATGTACTGATTATTTTTGTGTCATGTATGCGATTATCCTTAGTGGTGTTATCTACTTCGCTGGTTGGCATTGTATGCTTTTTATGCTTCGGTTGTATGCTTCGTTGGTTGGCATTGTATGCTTTTTATTAACAGAGCGTGCTTGATACCCTTTCGTGATACGCTCGTGCAGTTTTTGTTTTCTTTTTTCTATGTTTGTTGATCAGTTGTGTAATTTTCGTGCTTCAACACCCCTCATGTAAAACCCCACTCATTGGGGTCTTTGAGGTACCTGTAAATAAATAAATAAATACCCATAAGACACTTTAGGGTTCTTACAGCACTTTGATTCTTCGCATCCGTGAAAATGTAAAGATAACCGTTCCTGCGGTGACCATAATAATCCGACGGAGCCAATTCAAAAGACCTTCTTGCACTAGGCGAGAGAGAGAGTGATGTTAATCTAAAATATAAGAGGAAACTTTTCTCGTTAGGTGGTACTTTGCAACGTCTGTTTTTATTGTGTCGATGCTCGATATATCGCTAATATTATGTGTGAACTAAACACCAGAAGAAATATTTCAATGCAAATATGTGTTATCCCGGGGCCCACCAGAAATTAACGCACGTCGCTTCCGTGACGGAAATGACGTGTGTCAACTTCTGCCGGACCCCCATTTTTGTCACGGAAATGACTTCAATAAGAGGACACGTGGCGGGCAGCTCGGAAAAGAGTTTGCTTGTCCAGGGAATGGAACCTGTCAATGCTCGACTACTGTTATCTTTTGTATCATGCAGTCTCCACGTGGATTGCGGGACGAGGCGCCGGTCACCTACTCCAAGCGGGTGGTTTGCGCAGTCGTGTTCGCTGCTGCAGCCGTCATCGTCGTTGCCATGGTAACCATCTTCTACGTCTCCGCGATGATCGCCCGGATGTTCGCAGGAAACGGTGAGCGATCGGGGGAACGCTTAAGTCTCTCGTGTCGCACCGAAGGCTGTTCCCGGTTCGAGGCGCTGCTCGCGGACACACTCAACACCAGCGTCGACCCGTGCCACGACTTCAAGGCTTACGTCAGCTCGCGCTGGCTCCCCGACCCATCCAAGGAGCTGGATGAACACTGGCGTTACGAGTGGGACGTGAAATACGCCTGGGGTCGCATGGTGGTAGACGAGATACGACTGCACCGCCATACGTCGCCGCTGGAACGCCTCATATCCGATTCCTTCGAAGCATGTGCGCACAGGTTGGTTGCCTGAATGATTATATACCAGAACTAGTGCTGCGCAGTCCTGTGCACTGTGCGTTCCTCTCGTCTTCGCCTCTAGCACTGCGTCAATCGTGCAAGCATTCCAGCTAGCCCAATTTTTCATTTTACTACCTAAATGGCTCAACCAGACACTGGCGTGTGATACAAAAATTCACGTGATTTCAAGGAATTTGGTAAAGATGAGATAACCGTGAAGGTGTGAGCCGTTATTCAGGATGGCAGTGAAATAGTTTACCAGCGAACCATGCATCCGGAGGTTTAAACTGCTTGAACCACAGCCGCCACAACGTAGGATATCAGCGCGTGCAATACCAGGTGAATTGCGCAGTGAGTGTGTGGTTGAAATCTGCTAACTCGTAGAAGGCCAAGTTGGCCATATAATTTTTAGGATATCAGCGGGTGCAATACCAGGTGGTGAATTGCGGAGTGAGTGTGTGGTTGAAATCTGCCAACTTGTAGAAGGCCAAGTTGTCCATACAATCATCTGCAGCCACATCACAAAAAAGTGTGCAGCTACTACTCACATGATCTCTCCAGCTCCAGTTATTGCAGATCTAAAAATCAAGTTGAAGTGGGTACATGCAGTACGACAAAACTCACAGTTTCGCCGCAAGGGCTAGCAACACATTAGAATCTAATGCGAAGAATGGCAAGCGGATAAAAACGTGCTGTGCGTTACTCACGCACAAATGACGCACGAAATGGGCTCACAGGTACAGATGAACGTGAATCAACAACTGCCACGATCGTTACTTCGCTCTGTCTGAAAAGCGCGCCATTTACGCAAACGGGGGCTGCGCAGCGAGCGAAGCCACCTTGGCGCGCCCGGAAACTACAATGAAATAATTCCAGCGGAAGGCCAAGGTATACGATTCTCCGCACCACGAGATAAGCGCGCGCACGCACGAGCTGATTCACCCCCCCCCCCCTTCCCCTGCGGTGCAAAATACGCGTGGGAGCTGCGCGCGTTGCGACGAGCTGGGCGCCGAGCGCGCTCTTTGTGCCATCTCGCTGGTAATGCTGAAAACATGGTTTGAACATTGAGGGCCAAACCACATAAGCGCGAAAATGCACGCGACAGCGACGAGCGACGCGACGTAGATCGGCTTCGCGTGATCAGTCGCTAGCGCAGGCAAACCTCATTCACGCGACGGCTTCGGCGAGCGAATTCCACTGTTGCTGGCATGAGGCCGTCTACTCGCACCAAGAAAACCGCATAGCGAGCGGTATGCAATTTAAAAATAAGATATATTGTTGTGTAATGAAACGGAAAGTGTTTATTATTGCATTGCAGCACTTTTTTATATGCACATGCGTAATAAACCTTGCGTTATTTCTTGTTGCGCATACGTGACTCGGGCAGGGTCACGTGCACCTATGTAGTCTGTCTTTTCCGGTATTTCGCTATTGGCTGCTTGAGCCCAGCACTTCCGGGCGATGAGCGACGGTTTCCAAATCTGGAGAACCGAGCGATCGCGCGAAAACGAGCACGCCACACGTCGCGCGAACGCCCTGTTTCGTCGCTCATAGCATCGCTCGTCGCTGTCGCGTGCATTTTCGCGCTTATGAGGTTTGGCCTTGAATGACGTGCGTCTTAGTGGCTCAACGGTTAACGAGATGCTCTCCAACGTGAGAGGTCACGTTCGAGTCTTCTCTCTCTCTCTCTCTCTCTCTCTCTCTCTCTCTCTATATATATATATATATATATATATATATATATATATATATATATATATATATATATATATATATATATATATATATATATATATATATATATATATAGTCCAGTAGATCCTCCGTGAGCGGTCACAACGTGGTTTATTTCGATGTTTCAGCCTAGAGTCTGGCCTTCATCAGGATTACTGATGAAGGATGAGGATGAAGGATTACTGATGAAGGATGAAGGATCAGGATCCTGATGAAGGCCAGACTCTAGGCCGAAACGTCAAAATAAACCACGTTGTGACCGCTCACGGAGAATCTACTGGACTATATATATATATATATATATATATATATATATATATATATATATATATATATATATATATATATATATATATATATATGCATGGCGGTGACTAACGGCGACACCGACGGCAAAAAACAGCCGGGAATGTTCACATGATTGCTATCACAATAAGTTTGTTAACCTACTTCAATTCGGGGGAACGCTAAGCCTATTGTTGAAGTTTCGAGAGCAGTCAGCAGACGTACATTTCAACTATGTTGGGAAAGGTTCAACATTGTCGAACGCAATCCAATAGCCGACTCGGTTGTCTATCATGTCTTGAGGGCAGACGTATATCGTAACAGGTGCCTTCCGTGCTCATTGCGTGACGGGGCGTGGTGAATTGGCCATGTATTTCTTACGAAAAGGGGATGTAAAGCCTGTTTCACACTTCGGGTGAAAATCTCGTAGCGCGTGGCATCGCGATGCGGCCATGATGTGGCCAGTGTGCGGCAGACGCTGGAGGGGCGCACTGCTGAGCGGTTGATGATACAACATTTTTATTTATGAAAAAAAGGGAGAAAAGAATGTCAAGGGTGGTTTTGAACTGCGGCTACCGCCGGCGGTGCGCGTTGACCGCATTGTCGGGCAGCGGGCGAATTTCATCGTTACTGCGGAAACTGGACCGACGTCGATCATCGCGTCACTGTACGCCTCACTCCATCCAAAATGAGCGCCGTCATATCGTTGCCGCTGGGGACATGACGGCGCATTAAGTGAAGTTGGAGGCTTGACGTGTGCATTTCGGCGCCAGTGAGTGAGTGCTGCCTCATGTTATGAATGCTATCGAGTAGCACGTTCAGGTTGTTATCTTGACCCTACATCAATCCTGAACACGTTGCCGGTTGTTTTATTGAGTTGAATCCGCATAGCTGCACGGCAGTCGCTGTAGAGTGCTTCGTTCTTCTAGCGTGAAATAAATACCATGCCCTGTACGTCCTCATTATGATGTTCTCCGTCGCAGCGTACTGTGGTGGACACACCAAAGAAAAATATGCTAGAACGCACTCACTATCCCGGCGTTTCGCAAGATCAAACAACGTATGTTGTCAAATACTGTTTTTACAGAACACCATTATCGTCAATGAAGGCTGACAGGTTGGTACCGCAAAGTTTAGTCCAGAATATCGGCCAAGTTCCCACAGCAACGATGAAATCAGCAGGCTGCCCGACAATGTTGCCAGCGCGCACCACTGTATATAGCAGACGATGCGGTTCAACACCACGCTCTTCAAACGTTTGCGCATGCGCGAGTTGCGGCCGACGTGCGACTGCAGCGCTGGCCGCACCTCGATGTCATGCATCAAGATTTCGCCTAAGTGCGCAACAGACTGTACATGCAGCCAAATGAACATCTCAGTTGCATGATTTTTATTTCCGTATATACTTGAAAAGTGCAAAGAGACTAATGACTAGCGTTAAACAAATTATGACTAATGTCAGGCATAATCTTGGTTGATTGATAGATAATCTTGTCATAGAGATCTATAATCTTGTGTATCGATTTTTATTAGCCCCGAAAGTGTGTACGCGTAGTATCAAGCCAAGTGTTCACCTGTTGGCAAAACATTTTACCAATAACTTTCACGTGAACAGGGCCACGGAGAACGCGGCCGAGACGCGCCGGAAGTTCAAGCAGTTGATGCGCGACCTCGGCATTCCTTGGCCCGAAAAGCCGCCCGCCGACGTGGACCCGTTTGAAGCTCACCTCAACCTGAGCATCCGCTGGAACATACCACTCTGGTTCGATGTCAAGATGCTTCCGCCGCTCGCCGACACCTCAAGAGGTCGCAAGGTGATCTACATCTATCCGAGTGCATACGCCAAATTCTGGAAAGGTCAGTACCTCGTCATGACCAGCCAGGCCACGATTCTGCGATACTTGGACCAGTACTTGGCCTACTTTCACCCCGACTCGACTCGGAATGCCAGCGGCGAGGTGGCCACCGAACTCTGCCCGTATCACACTGTGTATGTTCTAACCAGGCTCATCGTCTTTCAGCTCGCCGAAGTCGTCACAAAGGACAAGTCTGTCATGGTCTTTAAGCTCGACTCATTAGCACAAGCGTTCGGTTTGAAAACAGAACGCCTGGTTTCATTGATGAGCAAGTACTTTCTTCCCGAGTACTTCTCATCTTTCGAACCAGAGGACACGGCCATCGTGAAGGCGACGGACACGTTGGACGTCGTCCGTCAAATCATCACGACGTCGGATGCCTCGGCGTTGTTGAGCCACCTGGGTTGGTGGATGCTGCAGGTCTACGCACCCGTAGCGGACAACCGTTTCTTCGTCCAGAAGTACGGAAGCGTTGAGAAGGCCGAGCTGCTGCGCCCGCTGTTCTGTGAGACCCAGGTCGAGACTTCCTTCAAGCTCCTGCTACACGTCAATCACATGGCTCTCAACTTTCGCAGACGCCAGCAGCGAGACGTCCATGAACTCCTGACCAGCGTTCGAGAGGCTGTCGTGGCCGAGTACGACAAGTCGGACTTGTCGGCCGACGTCAAGAAGTTGCTCGCCACTAAGATGAAGCGCTTGAGCGTTAACTTGTGGCCCAAACCGGAGTTCCAGTCCGTGTCTCTGCTCCAGCGCGTCTACTCGTTCAAGTACGCGAGCAAGAAGACCATGCTGGACTACTGGATCTCCGAGAGGCTCGGCAACGCGGCGCTCATCGGTGGCAGCGCGTACTTCGAGGACAAGCGGCTGCCGCATGGCAACTCGAAGGACCCGTTCTCTTACGACAGCATATTGGACACCGTAAGTTTGTCGATGGTCGCCGTGCATGAGCCGTTTTACTACATCCACGACGAGGCTTTCGGTGCGATTAACTACGGTGGTCTGGGCGCAGGCTTCGCGAATGTCCTCTTGGAAGGCCTCAAAAACGACCCCGCGTTGCGTCACGCCTTGGCTGGTGACGCATCGAACCGCGCTAACGACGGAAACGACACCGCACCCTGGGGTTCTGCGACCAGCAGCAATACTACTGGTTCGCAGCGGCCTGAGCTCGGACTAGTCGGCCCAGCCTTTCTGCCGGCATTTCGCGCGTTCCAGGCGAAGATGCATGGCAACGGCCCTGTTAACGCGGGCCCATTCTCGCCGGCGAAAGTTTTCTTCGTCAACTTATGCCACAGTCAGACGCGCATGTCGGCCAGCTTCGACTGCAATGCAGCTCTGCGCGGAGTGGACGATTTTGTCAGCGCGTTTCGTTGCAGACGGGGCAGCTATATGAATCCTTGACATTGCCAGGGTTTCTCATTCACGCTTGTGACGATGAATTTTGTTGATAAATTTAATCATTTAACTGCTTCATTTAATTGCTGTGGCATGCTTATTTCTGCGTGATTGTATACACGTGTTGTTTACTGGTGTCCTGAAGCACGGCTGTTTTCATAAAGGCCTGAATGCTGAGATTTGTTATTTGGTCAGAGGGTTATTTAGCGGTGGTAATATTGCAGACATAGCACTCCAATCCTTCAAAACAGGATAGTTATAGCGCGAGAACAGAAGGACGACAAAGAGACAAGAAGGACACGAAGTACACGAGCGCTCGTGTCCTTCTTGTCTCTTTGTCGTCCTTCTGTTCTCGTGCTATAACTATTGTCATGCCATACCAACTAGCCCAAGGTGCCACACTTCAATACATGTTTCTACTGGCACTGTACTTATTGATCGCTATAAGACATGGGAGATGCAGAAAATCTTGTAAATGGTAATGGTTCATCAGCACCTCACATTTCAACCTTATTTCTCCATATATGTTTTCGTTTAAGGAAAGTGGACGTGCACTGCTGCAGATTAAAGGGAACTCGTATGCGTGGCGGCTTTGTGGACTCACTTGAGTTTGATGTAGAACTGTATTACGGAAATTGTATCGCATATCGGCACCGAGAAATCAACCGATGGTTATGTTTTCCGCCATTTTTCTTTTTGTACATGCCGTTGATGATGCTACTTGCTCATGCATGTTAGAGATCGGCAAGGAGTTCTGCGAGAGAGAGATTCCCGCTAAGCCGTGCAACAACGACCTCCAATGTGAATGCTCAGACCTGTAGTACATGCCAATCCACAGTATCTACGGATATCCGGCTTCTACCCGTAAAGTTTCGTATGTATGTATGTATGTATGTATGTATGTATGTATGTATGTATGTATGTATGTATGTATGTATGTATGTATGTATGTATGTATGTATGTATGTGTGTGTGTGTGTATGTATGTATGTATGTATGTATGTATGTATGTATGTATGTATGTATGTATGTATGTATGTATGTATGTATGTATGTATGTATGTATGTATGTATGTATGTATGTATGTATGTATGTATGTATGTACGTACGTACGTATGTATGTATGTATGTATGTATGTATGTATGTATGTATGTATGTATAAAGAGGGTGGGAAAAGGGATGAGAGTGAAGAGAAGAGACAGGAGGTGGAGAATGCAGCCAACATTGCTGTCAAGCCAGTTTTCGCACCACTAATGCATCGATGCGCCAATTTTTTTTCTTTTCTCCGTTTCTCTTCACGCGAGATGGAAAATTAAGCTCGGCAGATGATATTATAAGAAGTTCGCATTTATATAACGTGGCGGCAAAAAACGCAGGACCGGGTTGACCGGTGGAACATGGGAGAGGCCCTGCAGGGGGCGTAGTCAGGCTGACTATAATTATATTCGCCGTTTCGTGTATCGCTGCCGGCTGCCAATCGTGCGTCGACATTGAAAACAATCCTTCGCACTCTTCGCGATCCAACTCTCATAATGTCCTGTGAGTATATCAACAGCTTTCGCGAAAGAAGCAACAGCTTTCCGAGGTGGCGGGCACACCACGTGCCCGCCATCTCGGAGGCCATGCGCAGTCATACCCCCTCTCGACTCACAGGGGAGGGTGAGCCGGTGTCGTCGTGGAAGCATAAGAAAACAGGCCATCGAGGACGGACAAGATGACGCTTGCTGTACCAAGGCTAACATGCAAGGAAGAGAGGAGGAGCATGCACACTGACAAGCCAAGCCCCCGCAGGGGTTTGACTTTTAATACGGTACTACGACATTTGCACGCCACTTCAATTTACCTTGAGCTGACCTTTCGTGACCTTTCACTGGTCCAATTCACGAGAACAGCAAGGGTGCCTTTGCTGTGGTGTCGGGCTTCGATCTGACTGGGTGTGACTGTCAAGTTTTCAGGCGAAAGCTTTAACTGACTATGTTTCTAGGTCGGGTGAGGTTCAAAGCAGATGGTCGTAGAAATTCAGAGCTCCTTCACTACGGATTAGAATATGAAAGGTTAGCGAATATTACTATAGCTAATTTTTAAATCATTATTATTCGCTACACTGAGTGAATAAAGCGGCATACACTGAATGATCCCAGTGTTTCTCGTGCATATGACGCATGTTACCTGATCATTGACGGCAGCGTAGTGGTCACAAAATGAAATTCGGCAGTACACATCCCAATATATTGAAGGGATGAAAGTGGCATAACGTTCGTTTTGCTATATGCAAGGGGTCTTCTCTTCGATGAAAAATCGTTCGCATCATTTTGTCATGTCGGCTACAGCATACGCCGTTCATTTTCCTTTACACCGCGTCTGTTTTTCGATGCAGAAATGCTGGATTGGTTGAGTTCATCGATTAGCAGACAATGAAGATGATGACGATGATGATGATGATGATGATGCTCCTTGGATCATTAGCACCTACCCATTCTGGGGGATCGGCCATGAGTCGGGCGGATCATACATACTGAATTTAGGATTTATGAGTAAGAGCTAAAATAATTTTAAGATGATTTTTTAATGTAACGTAATTTATGAATAATTGTAATTTTAAGTCGCACTATTGTGTGTAAACCCCCAGAGATTGAAGATCTTTTGTCTAGGAAGGCTGACAATGAATGGTTGGTCTACGCGCCTGCTGTCCATGGACACGATCGGCCGAAACGTAGCCATATGGCGATGTTGGTGGTTGTGATGATGATGAAGTGGGTGTTCCAGCTACGCTTCAGTTTGGTCGATTTAACTGCAACGTTTGCGCGAAAAAAACAACAACCTCGGATTGTTTAGAGCATACTAGGAACATCAAGGCAAGAGCAGTATACTTGGCCCTCCTGTTTTTCTGTCGTTAGCCTTTATGTTAATGTTGTTAGAGTTAATAGCATTCCATAAAAAGTTATAAAAAGGTATAAAAAAGGTATAAAAAAAGGTATAAAAAGTTATAAGTTGATCATAACACGATAATATGTAGAGAAGGGAATTAAAGAGAGGTTGGAATAAGCTTCAGCTTCGCCTTCAAGAGTAGAGTGCGATAGTGTAAATCAAGACCCGTGTGCTCCGCCTTCATAACTGCTGTAGACTAGCTTTCTCTCTAGGTGCGTCTATGTAGAACGTCTATGTGCGTTGCATTGACCGTTTCAAACTATCATAGACAGCCTACTGCAAGTATACACGTGCGAAATAACCACTGCGCCATAATTGATCTTTTTGCTAATCGGCAAAAAAAAAGAATTATCTTGCGTGTCCGTTGTTGTCTTACGGACGCGTGTTGTCTTAAGACAGCACGTGTTGTCTTAAGACAGCACGTGTTGTCTTAAGACAGCACGTGTTGTCTTAAGACAGCACGTGAAACTATAGGCAGCTGCTTACGTTGTTCACGCTAATGAGACGATGAAATGTGTCCGAGACCGGGTGGGCTTTTAAATTTAAAACACCGCTTGTTGCGAATTGCACATCTTTAGACGCCTGGCGCGGTTCTATACGCTTCTGCCACGCAATAATTAATACGCGAGTTAAGGAAATCACTAGTTAAGGTTCGCATATTTTTTTTCGCATATTTGTGGCTGTGCAAAAGGACACCCGCTTTCCACGCAGAAGGTCTGGGTGAATATCTCACTCGAACCCAATTATAATTTATTGCTTTGCATCTCTCTTGATCTTTCACTTGCGAACAACGATGATTTCTCGCTCGCAACCAATGACACCGACATGAACGATGACGCTGGAATTACTGCAAAACGAAGTCTTTAACGCTCCGTCGCGCGTTGATACTTTCTCCGCGTCCACTTGCTTAACTAACGGCTGGCCATTCAAAACTATTTGGTTAAACGTAACAAAAATGGATGGTTTTCTTTTTGAACTTATCAACCTTTATTTTGCAAGTAGCACATAGAAACTCAAATATCTCAGCTGAAATGGTCAAAAGCATCATGTGCCTAGTCTAAATTACCCTTACGCTATCTTCATAGTACTTTAGCTTTGGCATTTCGCCTCATACCGGCGTAACAAGCAAAAATAGGGCTTGCATTACAAAAGGTTTTTGTGCAGTATACATTGCCTTTGATTTTTCCTTGTTAAGGCAAATATGCAAGATCAATATGCGGAAATCAGGAAAGCAAAACACGCCACATTTCGGCCTAAAGTGTATGTTCACAAGTGCGAGAGGAAGACAAAACAGTTTTATTATAGGGCTTGCATAACATCAAGGGTTCATGTTGCTACCGCGTTCGCAATCAAACGCAAAAACGAAGTCGGACGCTGCTTGCAGCGCAGCGTTACAGTCGAAGCTAGCGCGCATGCGCGTCTGGCTGTGGCAGAAATTGACAAAAAACACTTTCGCCGGTGAAAATCGGCCCGCGTTAAGAGAACCGGCACCACGCATCTTCGACTGGAACGCGCGGAATGCCGGCAAAAATAATGGACCGAGTTCCAGCCAAGGCGAGCCTTTAGTATCGTTGCCGATCACAGCGCCCCACGGTAGGCTCTCGCTTCCGTGGGCAGCGCCGCTCGAAGCGTGACTGGCGACGGCGTTGCGCAACGCCGGGTCGCTCTCCAGACCTTCTTGGAGGGTCATCGCGAAGCTCGCACCCAGACCACCGTAGTTGATTGCTCCGAACGCGTCGTCATCGGTGTAATAAAACGGCTCGTGCACCGCGACCATCGACAAGCTGACGGTGTCTAAGATGCTGTCGTAGGAGAAGGTGTCCTTGGAGTTCCCGTGCGGCAGCCGCTTGTCCTCGAAGTACGCGCTGCTACCGATGAGCGCCGCGTTGCCCCTCCTCTCCGAGATCCAGTAGTCCAACATGGTCTTCGTGCTCGCGTACTCGAACGAGTAGATCTGCCGGAGCTGCGCCGCAGACCGGAACTGTGGTCTGGGCCACAGGTTGATACGCAAGCGTCTCAGCCTTCCGGTAAGCAGTTTCTTGACGTCGGCCGGCAGGTGCAATTTTTCGTACTCTGCCAAGGCAGCCTCTCGCACACTGGTCAGGAGATCATTAATGTTTCGCTGCTGTTGACTGCGAAAGTGGACGTCCATGTGCGTGACGAGTAGCAGGAGCTTGAAAGAACTCTCGACCTGGGTCTCGCAGAACAGTGGACGCAGAAGCTCGGCCTTCTCAGCGCTTCCGTATTTCTGAACGAAGAAGCGGTTGTCCGCTATGGGCGCGTACACCTGTAGCATCCACCAGCCCAGGTGGCTCAACACCGTCGAGGCATCCGTCTCTGTGATGATATGACGGACGACGTCCAGCGTATTCGTCGCCTTCACGAGTGCCTGGTCCTCTGGATCGAAGAAGGTTAAGTTCTTGGGCCGGAAGTAGTCGTTCAAAAGCGATACCAGGCGTTCCGTCGTCAGACCGAACGCTCGTGCCAGGGAACCGAACCCAAGGATTGCAACGGGTGTCTTCTTGGCGTCCACGCGAGCTAGCTGAAAGACGACGTGTCTTGTGAAGTTGAACACCGCGTCGCACCGGCAAATGTCGGCCGCCTGTCCGCTGGAGTTTGGTGTCAACTCGTGGTAGAAGTACTCAATATACTGGTTCACGTATTGGCGCATCGATCCCTGACTGGTTATCGCGTCGTACTCGCCCTTCCAAAACTTGGCGTACGCACTCGGGTAGATGTAGATGAACTTATTTGCTCTGGAGGTGTCGGCGGGAAGCATCTTGACGTCGAACCAGAGCGGTATGTTCCAGCGGATGCTCAGGTTGAGGTGTGCTTCAAACGGGTCCACGTCCCTGGGCGGAGTTTCAGGCCAAGGAACGCTGAGGTCACGCATCAACTGCTTGAACTTCTTGCGCGTATCAACCGCGTTCTCGCTGGCCCTGTTCGTGCAAGAAAACATGAGTTAGACAGCGCAAATAGTTGGCTAGAGACTGCTAGAAAACACTCGCTGGCCCTGTTCGGGCAAGAAAAGAGTTAGACAGCGCAAATAGTGTTAGACAATGCCGTGGGCCATAGACCCGAGCAAGAGATGCATCGCATCTAAAAGGTCAGCATATTCACTAACTGAATACTGACCGTTCACTTGTCCCGTCAAGCACCAGTCTCTTAGTAAGTGAAGCCAGTGAAATGCAGATTAGCGAAATTTACTACCAAGTTAGTGAATGGTGCGGAATCGAGTGGTTAGTCCATTACTAAATTGTTAGTAACCACGAAAGTAGAGGTTTACACCTATTTTTTATATGTGCATGTGCACTGTATATCAAGATAATTATATTACGTGAGTAAAGAATAAAAAACGAGGTTGTATTGTCCTCCTGCAGAAATATTGGCTGCTAACTACTTTATGTAACTATACTCTTGTAGGTGCGCATATATTCGTATGATATTTACTTATGATCATGCATATTATGATGCTCATATGAGGAAATCATATGGTCCTATGAGCACGTGATAATATGGGTATGAGGGTGCATATAAATAGATCACAAGCGAGAACACGCATGCAAACGCACACGGAAATCTTCAAGACTTGATAGATTTCCACTGTAGCTGCAGCTTGAAGGCTATATATACCCATACTTTGCGATCGCGCACCGTGTAATAATTAGTAGCCATGGAATTTATAAGATAAGTACTTAGTTAAAAACGCTAAGAAAGCTTCCCTGGTAATGACGAAAGTCACGAGCTGTACTAGCGGCTGGCTAGTAAAGGTATGCCGCGAAGGTAGTAAAATACTCCAGAAACAAATAAACACACGCGTTTACTAACTGATTACTAACTCTTTAGGGGCGAAGCTCCTTATAGCGGCACCCGTTCGTCCCTCGTAGCCGTTGTAGTGTGTAACAAGTATAACATTTTGACCTCCAAGGTGGTGCCGGTGAGAGATTTCTTCTGTGCGTTGTTGAACAACAAACGATAGTGCTTAATGTACATGCCAATGGCTGCTAAGCGGGAATGAGAGACAGGAGCATTCGGCTTTTAGTTAACGCGCACGCTGCGATCCCCATTAGCAGCAGTTGGCATGTACATTGAGCACTATATGACAAGAAAGGGTTGCTGCGCTATACTCGCTGGGTGTAACCTCCTGAGTTTTAGAAAGGTTTAGCGAGCGTTGAGCCGCAGTGCCATGAATACAATGAACTAGTATATACCACGAACTCAAGGTGGTTAAAGGTGGGAAGTAGACCCGAAGCGCAAGCCGTTAGAAAGTGTGCGTGTGCCACCTCTCGTTTAGTCCTTCAAATGTCCGCTGGATGGCGGTGCTTCTATATGGGGAATAGGGAGCCTACATGAACGGCCGTTTTTAGGGTGATGTCAGCCTTTGACCCACAACATGCCGCCAACGCACCGCCGCCCGTTAAAACACAATGTTGCCAGACAGCAACGCCGCGCTGTCGCCCCATCTTGGTGCCCGCACTGCGTCTACGCCCGGTTGCGTTTAGTTCTCAATAATACGGCGTCGAACGTTGCGGTAGCGTGTTAAACGCTGCCGGTGAAGCCTTAGAATGCCTGGACGCTGCGTAACGCTCTGCATTAACCACAACAGAAAGGGGGTGCGAATGTCCGCTTCCCAGCGAGCCCTGGCCGACGACAACTATGGCTGGCTCAAGTGAAGCGAGAGGGCTGGGAGCCCACCAGTGCGTCTCGTATTTGCTCTGTGAGTACTGTGTATTTCGTTCACTGTTTTTTCCTGCAGCACACGTATATGTGTTTCGCGGTGTTCGCGAATGAGTAGATAACCGAAGTTGTCGTTGCTGCGTCCACGCTTTGCGAGTAGGAAGCCCACAAGCGGGACGCGTCCGCGCGTTCGTACGGAGACACGCTCGCTAGTCTGAGCTGTTCCCACGCTTGCGTTCGTGTCAGCGTAACCTCAGTATTATGTCGCAAGAGTTTGTGTGTGGGCTGCGAATTTCTTCGTGCGCTCACATTGAGAACTGGGTCGCTTACACGACCCTGAGAACCGCCGCTCTCAAAAGCCCAGGCTCCTTTTTGTTGCGCCGTACTTCGTGTAGCTGGAGGGAGCGGCGGCTGGCTCCAAAATGGCGGCGCACAGAAAACTATGCTGAATTTGGTGGAAGCTGGCAACAGCGTGCCCCGTTGCCCGCTGGTTTTGGCTGAGTTTCTTGAAGGCACTTATTAAGATGTCTCCACCCTAAAAATGGCCGTTCATGTAGGCTCGGTAATGGGGAATATGTGATGAAAAGATGCGAGATGGTGGTACTTGGAGTGTTGAATAGACGGACGAACGGCCACACAGACAGATGCATGGATGGACGCATGAACGGACGCAGGAGCGGATGCATGGACGAACGCAGAGATGGACGCACGCACGGACGGGTGGACGGACGGGCGGATGGACGCATGGACCGACGGAAGCAAGAACGAATAGACAAATGAATGCTTCGCCCCACTCTCCATCATTCACTCCGTGGTTATGCTGCCATTTTTGTAAGAATGAAGATCAATAATCACATTATTGCAACATTACTATGGTAGATAACATTACCTATCAATTAGCCAACGTTGCACCTGCTACGCACAGTTAAGCCGACAATATAGCCGATCATTTTTACAGCTATTAGAGGTCTCATAGTCTTCCTTTTGCCGTCATCGTATAGTCCTATAGAAGAAGGCCTTTCGCAAGTCATGTAGCAGAGGGGGGAGTTAGTAAACAAATCGATATATCGAGATGTCGATGATCACGATGGTTACATGTTTCATCGATAGGATGATGATAATAAATTCTAATAATGATAGTTGTCGTGAGACTAAGCTGTCTTTGTCTACTCTCGCATACTCTCGTGCTTTTGCTGCTTCGCTGTATGGTGGTTTTGACGTAGTTTGACTGGTAGATATTTGTACTCGAGTAGTCTTCGGCTGATCAATATTAAACCCGTTAACGTGATTTCTCGCCCGTCATGACGACATGAATAACGCTTTTTTTTCTGAAGCGCTTCCAGAAACTAAGTGGCTTTGTGGATGCCATTTCCGGCCACTGACGCGAACGGACGTGCGTTGGCAAGGTCCAGTGAAGTGGTGAGAGCGGCCCGTTTAAGTGGTGGAAACAGTTCTTTTGAAGATAACGAGGACGTTGAAATTGTATTGGCAAGCCTTCCTACACGGACGTATTGTTTTAGAAATGTGATGTTATTGTATGCCGACTTAGAAGGCTGACCATACCAGGTGGAAGATTTTGTGACACTGCCTGTGGCAAGCCTCCGATTGCCGCCCGAATGCGGTTGCGTTAAGGACGTGTAGGATGAATCATGTGTGTGCGGTGACTTTCAAGAACATGAGCGTAGTAAAGAAGATACTCGCGCATGGAGGCATAATAGTTTAAAACTATCGTTATCCCGTTATTGGCCCGTGCAACGAAGATGTGATCATGAAAGTTCAGTGGCTGCTGAGCAAAGTGAAGTGCGACGTGTGTTCGAGCCCTGCAATCAAGTGACTGACATTACCAACACTCTAAAATGTGAAATCGCACTGTATTCTTATACTGAGTTTCATTGCGTTTAATAAGCAGGCAATATATCAATTTGTGTGGCTCTCCGGTAGAATTCTTGACTGCCACGCAGAACACCTGTGTTCGATAAAGACTCGAGCCCTCGTTTTTATCCGATTCTATAATCGAACTGGCTCACGTCGCGTGGGTTTTTGTAGCAGACGCCAGCCGTCTTATGAGGCACAATGCTGCAGCGTCTGATTAGGCTCTCGCCTTAAACTAGAATGATGTAAACATAGAGTTTCCTAAAGTTAACTAGAGGGGACTCTGGCGCTGTGATCGTTCAGCGGCCATGGGAATGATGGGTAGTACACAAATTTGCCTCGTCTTCGTACTTGCAGACGGCGAATCGTACCTGCGGCTTCGCTTATTGATGTGTTTCGGTTTTGTTTTGAAAGAAAGATTCAACACTCTCGAACTTCATGACCTGATTTGGAAAGTTAAATCTAAAAGAATAAGATGGTGAAGCGCAACCGCTGAACATTTGCTAATATTTGTTTCGTGAGAAAACAGCTACAAGCCACACGAACAGACACGGAGCCAAAAGCAGGCCAGAAGTACGAATGTTAGACAAATGTGTGTACTACCCATCATTCCCATGCTCACTGAAGCGCCGTGCGTTGCAGCTCCCATAGACACTAGCGCCAGAGTTCCCTCTAGTGTGTATTAAGAAACTCTATGGATGTAGGCAACCGACCTGTGCGCGCATGCTCCGAAGGAGTCGGCCATGAGGCGTTCCAGCGTCGACGTGTCGGAACGCAGTCGTATCTCGTCGGCCATCATGCGCATCCAGGCGTACTTGACGTCCCACTTGTAACGCCATTGGTAGTCCAGCTCGCTGGACGGGTCGGGCAGCCAGCGCGAGCTGACGTACGCCTTGAAGTCGTGGCACGGGTCGACGCTGGTGTTGAGGCTGTCCGCGAGCAGCGCCTCGAACCGGGAGCAGCCGTCGGTGCGACACGAGAGGTTCACGCGTTCCCCCGAGCGGTCGCCGTCACCGTTCTTCGTGGGAATCTGCGTGACCATCGCGAAAACGTAAAAGAGGGCCACCACGGACACCACGAGACCTGCGGCGACGGCAAACACTACCACGCACACCAGGCGCTTGGAGTAAGGGACGGGCGCCACGTCTTGCGACCAACCGGGAGACTGGCAGAGAGAGAGAGAGAGAGAGAGAGAGAGAGAGAGAGAACATTAATTGCGCATAACACGGAGCATTCCGAATGGTCGGGCTCCTATTCCAGGGCTCCGCTGGCCCTAGCCATTATCTCTATCCGTTGGAAGAGCCAGCGCTGATCAGCAATGGCCGAGTTGGACAGCAGTGCCTCCCATTGTTCCTCGGCGTTGTTCATGTTGTGGTGTTCTTTATTGTGATGTGTACACTCTCACGTGATGTGAAACAGAGTTGCGCTGGCCCCACACCACGGACATATTACCTCTCTATGCTCTGGGGTCGAATACATGTATAGCCCCTTTAAGTTCGTGTATGTGTTTGGATTCTGCGTAATGCCACCGATTCCATTCCTGGGAGGTTCTTGTGCATTACTGGATACAGTTTTCTATTGTCCCTTCAATACTGTAGAGTTGTACCAAAGTTAGGGTCTAGGGGCGTTGGGTCCTCTATTGCAGTGTGCAAGGAAGCTCGGTGATTATAAAATAACAAAAAAACTCATGCATCATGAGGTTTGATTTACAAGTTGGGTAACTTTTTTTCCCGAGCTAACTGCCACTTTTCCTTTTATTGACGTCGTTTCCGTAACGGAAGTGGGGTCCACAGAGAATAGACTACCTCATTTCCGTCGGGGAAATGGCAGAAATGACGCGTGCTTGAGGGTTTCGGCAGTATTCCTTGCGGAGCCTGGCAAAACAACACTTTTTGCGTTAAAATAGTTCATGTGGTATATACTTAATACGGTGAACGACCAACATTTCCATCGCCAATACAGCGAGCACGGACGTAATGGAATAAATGTTTGACACCACCATTGTGAAACGGGCATACGCACGTTTACAGGGAGTCTGTTTCGATGCCTTCATAAAGAGGTACAAGTATACGCATACTGTGTAAACAAAAATGAAATGTTCATGCACTTAAACTTACGCGCATGTAAAAAATAAAACCAGACCCCGGTGGTCCAAAATCTGCAGCCTTGAAAGAGGACTTTCCTCGTGTTAGGGTCTCCGTACTTGCCCCGCCGCGGTGGTCTATAGTGGTTAAGGTACTCGGCTGCTCACCCGCAGGTCGCGGGTTCGAATCCCGGCTGCGGCGGTTGCATTTCCGATGGAGGCGGAAATGTTGTAGGCCCGTGTACTCAGATTTGGGTGCACGCGTAAGAACCCAAGGCGGTGTAAATTTCCGGAGCCCTCCACTACGGCGTCTCTCATAATCATATAGTGGTTTTGGGACGCTAAACCCCACATATTAATCATATCAATCAATCAGGGTCTCCGTACTTTACGTATAGTGCCTAGGCACTATCCTTAAGCATCCACAGCGTGATATATGTGGCGCCATCCGTGAAGGGTATGGGCGCTGTGTGCCTTTTAGTTGTGCGTCTTTCTACAGTTACCATTATTGAGCGGTACACGTGATTCACTACAGCCAATCACGTGTGTACGCGTTTTCCGATGTGTGTTGCGTGAATGAACGGCCGCTGGTCGGTCGAGTCGTCGTGAGGGGTTCGGAGAGTATAGGGTGGGTCTCAGTGCTTACGTGTCGCGGGCTGTTGCAGGTACCCGTCGCGTCTCGCTACAGTGTCTACGCACCGGTCGTCGGCTGCCGCCCGCCGACACTACACACAGCGCTTGTTCGAAAGCCTCATTGGCTTCGTTAACATCTCTACTCACCCTTGGCGTTGCGCCTGGAGGCGATGCTATCTTCATTGCGGCTTGAAGGAGGCGTATAGCTCGATGGCGGAGGCCAACCACGTCGTTCTTGTTCTTCTTCTCGTCTCGTGCCGCAGGCACGCGCACGTGAGAATGTTGTCGTTGTCTTTGTCTTGTCTTGTCGCCTAGGAGAGATCTTGGCTCATACCCACAAGGAGGATTGGCCACACTGTACCTTATAATAGATATTTTTTGTACAAAGCTTGCTAAAAAAAGGGAAATCTGATAAGAGCAATAATAATATTGCTTTGAAAAAGAGTGAAAAAGTGCAGAAGAATTCGATAAACCAGAGTACATAAAACAATTTAACAAGAATGAGGAAGGGGGACAAATAATTGGATATATCTGGCAGTACCACTAGCAGCGTATTCTTCCGGTTGCTCGAATGAATTTATGTAGCGCTGACAGAATAGCACTGCGGCCCACACCCAACTGACTGGCTCCAAACGATAATAGGGTGGATGTATTGACTGGCAATCTGAGCATATCAATCGGTCTTTCAAGAATTACTCGGCGCAGTGAGGTGAAGCGGCGGCATGTGAGAAGAAAGTGATCTATTGTTTCCGGTTCATTGCAAACTGCACATAGGTTAGTTAATGAAAATCCTGATTTGTGGAGATAAAAATTTAACCGTTGTCTCTTCGTGTCGCAGGCACGCGCGCGTGAGAACGTTGTCGTTGTCTCTTCGGCTGATCATATTAAAAAAGAACGTAAACACAGCTGTTGTAAGTTAGCGGTATGGCCCAGCTGTTAAAAATAGCTTACATAACTCGGAGATTTTGATGAGCACGTCGTGCGCGAAAAACTCGGCAATGGCAAACGTATGTAAATGCGTCGCTCAAAGGCGTCTTAGTCGCGTGCGCATTTGTATGCTTTTTTTTCAGTAAATTATGCTCTCTTGGTCGTGGGCTTGTCGAATATTACACGTTTCTTATAATAGGCAATCTATTGTGGTATAGTGGCTAAGTGGCTTCGGCGACTGCCGAGGCGGCCGGCGGGTGCACCAGCTAGCCTTTGCACGGCGGGCTTGGCGCAGAGCGCGAAGAAGAACGTTTACTCGACACGAGAGCTCGTCATACACTTTTGAAACACTTCAACACTTCATTTACGAAGCGCCTCAGGAGTGCACTCACGGTGCGTGAATCCTCGTTGCCGAGTGAGGCGCCACCTGCAGCAAGTCCGATAACCGAACCGAAACTGGACGCAACGAAACCACAACGGAACACTAATCTTTTATCGAGGTGACTGATCATTTCAAAAGAGCGGCTATACTAGGGCTGGTTGGTATTGCATTTTTGAAAGAAATATACTTTCTTAGTGCGCAGGGAACGTTTCAGAAAGAAGACGGATAGGACAGAGCGCACGCTTACGACCGTTTTATTGCACAGATGGCGGTTATGTACACAGTCAAGAGGGCGGGGAGATGACACACAGACACACACACAAAAAAAGGAACAAATGATGACACATGCGCCAGAACATCTCATTCGTATCTTGAAATGAAAATTTAATTGAACAGATACTGGTATTCATTGTCCAACATATTGACGGACGGGGCTCTTACACACTCCGTTCCTGCTTTGCGAATAAAAAAAAACGCTTCATTATTCCACGTGCCTTCTTGTCCCTATATCTTGCCATTACTCGGCATTCATCAAACTTTGGAATGCACCCACAATTGGCTCAGTGACTTGCCAATCGTGGCAAGCTACTGTTCCCTGCGCACTAAGAAATCATACTTCTTTCGAAAATTGTCATTTCACTTAGCGACATTTCATTGTTGCTTGGATATGAGTGCATTACCATCGTTGTTGCCTGCCAGTTGAAGCGTTGTGCTACGTGGATGAAGGCCCAATGCATGGCATGGAGGAAGGAAACTGTTAGGAGGGATCATTTGCGTAAAGCGATACAGCGAAAGAAAATAAATATAATAGGTGGGGCTCGCACGTGCGAAGCTTTGATTGGCTCGGTTTTTACGGTTTGCGGGAAGGCTTCTGAATTTTAATTTCGAGATACTGCAATCTCGAAAAAATTATCACAGCTGTGATACAGAAAAACAGTTTGCAAGGAAAAGAACCACATACATTATAAACATAAGAAATACACGTAGAGCTGTATGAATACAAGAAGTATCGAAGACGAAAACAGAAAAATAAGATAATCAGTAGTACAAATATTTGACGCGAGGAGTGAAGTGTGAAAAGTGAGCAAGTTCCAATGAATACTTCAAGTGAATAAAAGTGCCGCCATATCCACGAAGTGAATGATGATGAGTGGGCGAAGCTCCGGAGGTAAACCTGGTAAACCATGAATCCTCCGTACATTTTGCCCACTCGATTTTATTGCAACGCTCCCCCTAGCGTACGTCGCCGCACTATATCGAACGATGACACGCGCCATATGTGGCATCATTCCTATTTTATAACACCTCGCATCTTTCATAATCAACTACACGTACCGCCGTCTAGTTTATAACATCTTGCATCTTTTGGATGGACGGACTGACGGACGGACGGATGGACGGATGGATGGATGGATGGATGGATGGATGGATGATGGATGGATGGATGGATGGATGGATGATGGATGGATGGATGGATGGATGGATGGATATGGCTCTACCCTTTAGATCGGGCGGTGGCTAGCGTAATACCAATAATAAAAAGAACAATCCAGTACCACCAATGCTAAATTAATACATAATCAGGTCTGGCGTTTCTCATAATCATATGGAGGTTTTGGGGCGTTAAACCCTACCGCAACCGCCTGGATCGGACGCGTGCTCCCGATCCAGGCGGCCGTGACCCTACATATCAATTACATAATCAGGATCGATACTGCAAAGGATCAATAGTATTTCTGAAGGAGATACAGTGAACCTTCGCTTGCAACGTTATTGGTAAGGCTATTCCACTCAACGATAGTTCTATAGGAAAGTCAAATAAAGGTTTCGTCGCCAAAGAATGTCTTTGCCTGTTGGCATAGCCTTTTGAGTGAGTGATAACGTGAGCTCCGTGAGAGTTATACTGTCCATTAAATAACTTGACCGTGTCATGTACAGCCGTGGCCACGTCTGTGTAGAGCACGTGAGCAGCCCGTAATTGCTCTGCGGGGCGAAACCTTGAGAGGGAATCAGGTTCTGATGTGGTCAGCTTGAAAACCATAGGCCGCGCATGCTCCGGATACACAGCTTCAGAGCCCGAAAGCGCCTCATGGTTTTGCCCTGCAAAGCAAGAACCGGCTGTTCGGGCGCTGACCAAGCTGACCTTCGTGGATGGGCACTGCCCCTCCTGCTTGGGCCAAGTTGGCTTCTTGTATTTTCAAATCACCTAAAGAAATTTGCCAAAGAACAAGACGCGACACCAGATCCCCGTCACTCTGTCTCTCCTTGACGCCTTCGGCGTATAGCGATGGACTTTCTGGGTTACTGTCAGCTTTCCACTTTCTGCCTTCAGAAGGCAGTGGTTCTTTCGGTGCTCGAAGTAACTTTCTGTAGCGAGTCTGCGACACTGTCTTTCGCGTCTGACAGGTTCAATCGTGTTTGTTCTTACCTCGTAGTGTTTGGGTAATCGCGGGATGGAGCGCTTCCAATTCGCTCGAAGTACACCCGAGGAATAACGTTCATTGGACACGTCCTCTGTGGTAATGTGGTAAATAACGAATGTCTGCCCACTTAATGCACGACCCCTTCCCCTTTGGCGGATAATTTTGCAAATTGATCGCGAAACTTGTGTACTACAGGTTGAATGTTTAGATGGGGCTCAGGGTGGCCAGACTTGCTTTGAACTCGTCTTTAGAAAGGCGAAGCTGCTTAAGCTGGCAGGGATCTGTGCGTGCTATACCTATCAGTAAACTATCCTCATCATAAACGGCGATGTGCCACAGATATTGAGTAAATGGCACTAATTGCAATTGGTTCACTTAATATGAACGAGGCGACAGTTATCCCAACTAACCATAAAATGTGCCACGAAAATGGAATCCCACTACTCTACTAAAAATTAAGACGACAGTTAGCCGTCCGAATGGCTACAAAACAGCGGCGGTGATCCAAGACTTCGAGTAGGTTAGAATGTTAGAGAATTTTAGAAGACAGGAAAGGTATAATGGGGGCTCTGAGAAGGCCACAAAGCGATGGAGTACCCTACGCCAGCGACGTATAGATCCCTCAGAAGTGCGAGAGCGTGGTTTCAGTGCGAGGTTCCGTCTCCAAAGTTTGTGGACGCGCATCGTGTCTGTGACTGCGTGTAGTTCAACTCGAATCTGTCTGCTGCTAAAACGTAAAAAAGAAACTAGCATCACCTAGCATAGCAATGCCCTAGAAGCAACCTGGAAACAACCTGCATCACATAGTCAAGGCTATATAAACTAGCTAGATTAGCCAATTAACAAATCTATCAATCCCGGAAATGTTTATCTCTGACAGTACGTATACAAAGCAACGGAATTACAGGCCAACTCCTGCGATTTTTCGTCCATGTCAGGGTAAAGGGGCTTTCATGTTCCCGATACACTTTTGTCCCGCGCCCGATAACTGAAATGCTCGACAAACTCAAATAATTTTTAAGAGGCAAAAACGGCAATGCCAAAACCCAACTGAGTGTGCTTCTACGTATGACGACACACTTGGCCAGAACCTGCCATGGTTGCGCATAACGCAGCCAGATAGCAGTACTTGTCCGGGTCGTCAGAGTTTGCGCCTGCAGCGATATCGGTTAAAACGCCTACGCTGTTATGGTGAATATGCGGCGAACGGTGTGCGGCCCACAACGCAACATCACTTGCCACCCATCGCACACCCACCAACATGGAAAGAGAAATCATACACTCAATCAAGGAGGCACCGGCCCATCCCACAAACTCCAGCAGACAAGCAGACGCTGCAGTGGCACATCAGTTCTGTAACTTCGGTTTTGCAAAAAAAAAAAAACGTCACACACACTATGGTGTCATTATAGGGCCAAGCGAGGAGAGCGTTTAGAGGCAAGCTACAAAATTCGCTTGAAAATAATCTGCGAAAACTCTCAAGCCTGCAGTTCGGCATGAACGAGTGGTGCGGACGTGCAAATGAAGGTATAGTCAGTGAAATTCATCGAGATACATTGACCTCGCAAAATCGCCGGAGTCGGCCTTTAAATAAGCAGTCAGCCAATGAAGCGTACGTGGTTTTTGTCAATGCATTACGCGAACTTCACTCGTCTTGTTAACGTACTTACTAGCATTCGAATTTTCATCAGTCTGCTTCTGTGCGGGTTCTTGGTAATTTCCTTTACATATATATCCCCAGTAAAAAATAAAGGAGGCAAACAGCGAAATAAAGCTGGATGTGAATATAAGCTACTACTGCCATCAGAAAGATTCACAGCCATTCCTATGATTTGGAGTAATCGAGAAGTATCGTGTGATGAGACCCGTACAGTTATTTTGTTGATATAAAATTTCGGTCATCGTGGGTCTAAACAAGTGGAACACACTTTTCACGACACCGTACACGACACACGCACAATTATGCAGAAACACACATGTCCGAGCAACAAAATAAACGGACTAATAATTATAATGAATATTCAGAAGTGTTAAGACAATAGTCTTGTTCTCTTTCTATTAGGATTGAAAAAATATCAAGGGTTCATGCTGCTACCACGTTTGCAGTGAAACGCGGAAACGAAATCGGCTGTTCCTCGCAGCGCGGAGTTGCAGTCGAAGCCTGCCGCCATGCGCGTCTGACTGTGACAGAAGTTGACGAAGAACACTTTTGCTGGCGAGAATAGGCCCGCGTTAACGGGGCCGGCCCCACGCATCTTCGCCTGGAACGCGCGAAACGCCGGCAGAAAGACCGGAGCGATCAGACCGAGTTCGGGCTGTGGCGAGCCATTAGTATCGTTGCCGGTCGCAGCGCCCCAGAGCGGTCTCGCGTTTCTTTCGTCAGCGCCGCTGGACGCGTCACTGGCGACGGCGGCACGCAACATTGGGTCACTTACGAGGCCTTCTATGAGGGTCTTGGCGAAGCCCGCGCCCAAACCACCGTAGTTTATGGCGCCGAACTCGTCGTCGAGGTAGTAAAACGGCTCGTGCACCACGACCATGGACATGCTGATGGTGTCCAGGATGCTGTCGTAGGAGAAGAGTTCCTTGAAGTAGTTGTGTGGCAGCCGCTTGTCCTCGAAGTACGCGCTGCCACCGATGAGCGCCGCGTTGCCTTTCCTCTCCGAGATCCAGTAGTCGAGCATGGTCTTCTTGCTCGCGTACTCGAACGAGTAGATGCGCCGGAGCAACGTCTCAGACCGGTACTGTGGCCTGGGCCACAGGTTGACGCGTAAGTGCTTGAGCGTTCTCGTCAGCACCACCTTGGTATTAACCGGCAGATCCAACTTGCCGATCTCGGCCACGGTAGCCTGGCGTACGCTGTTCAGGAGTTCGTAGATGCGTTGGATCTGGTGATCTCGAAAGTGGGCGGCCATGTGTCTGGCGAGAAGCAGAATCTTGAAGGAAGACTCGACCTGGGTCTCGCAGAACAGCGGGCGCAGCAGCTCGGCCTTCTCAACGCTTCCGTACTTCTCGACGAAGAAATGGTTGTCCGCTATGGGAGCGAACACCTGCAGCATCCACCAGCCCAAGTGGTTCAACACAGTCGAGGCATCCGTGCCGGTAACGACTTGACGAACGACGTTCAATGTGTCCGTCGCCTTCACAATGGCGCTGTCCTCCGGCTCGAACGAGGAGAAGTTCCCGGGAAAGAAGTACTTGTTCATCAACGAAACGAAGCGATCCGTCTTCTGACCGAACGCTCGTGCCAGGGAGTCAAACCCGAGGACCGCGACAGACTTGTCCTTCATGATGACGCCGGCAAGTTGAAAGACGACTTGCCTGGTGAAGTTGAACACCGCGTCGTACTGGCAAAGTTGTTCCGGCTCGCCGCTTGCGTTCCGTGTCGACGTGTCGTAGAAGGAGGCCAAGTACTGGTCCACGTATTGGCGCATCGAGGCCTGGCTAGTCATGGCGAGGTACTGTTCCCTCCAGAACTTGGCGTACGCGCTCGGGTAGATGTAAATCACCTTACGACCGCTTGCTGTACGGGCGGGAAGCATCTTGACGTCGAACCAGAGTGCCACGTTCCAGCGAATGCTCAGGTTGAGGTGGGCTTCGAACGGGTCGACGTCACTGGGTGGCTGTTCGGGCCAAGGAATGCTCAGGTCGCGCATCAATTGCTTAAACTTGTTGCGCGTTTCCTTGGAATCCTCATCGGCCCTGTTCGCAAAAAAAAAGATGTTGGATAAAGCATTCAGTTGGCAGCTGAACCACTGGTTTGAAACCGCGTGGAGACAGATCGTAACACTAAACAATCAAGACTAGCCATTACTATGGCAACGTTAGCTATCAATTAGGCAACATAACTGACAATATACATCACTAAGCAAACACTACACTACAGTTGTTTAACGCTGTGCAAGAATATATAGAAGTTAGCATCGTGCAATCTAAAGGCTCTATTTGGGAGCGTGCGCGCCGATAGAAGTGAGCCATAATTTTTATTAAAAAATGGGATGTCACCATACTCCGTATTGGAGTGAGCATGCAAGACAGCCCCGCCGTCGTGGTCTAGAGGCTAAGGTACTCGGCTGCTGACCCGCAGGTCGCGGGATCGAATCCCGGCTGCGGCGGCTGCATTTCCAATGGAGGCGGAAATGTTGTAGGCTCATGTGCTCAGTTTTGAGTGCACGTTAAAGAACCCCAGGTGGTCGAATTTCCGGAGCCCTCCACTACGGCGTCTCTCATAATGATATGGTAGTTTTGGGACGTTTAACCCCACATATCAATCAAGCATGCAAGGCAGCTACAGGAATTCATTTCCCTGATCGTCACAAGGCTAATAGAAAGAAAGAGCGATAAAGAATCAGAGGAAGATATACATATGGGAGATAGAAAAAAGACAGAGCAAAACAGATTAGAAAAAAAGAAAGATAAAAAGAAAGAACGAATAAGGGAAAGGGAAGAAAGTACGAAAAAAGATAGAAAAATAGAAATAAATAGAAACAACAGATGCAAAGAAAGAAGGTCGACAACTTAGCCGTGCATATTCCTTCAGGCTTGACAGAGCTAGTGCAAAGCTGCTTGAACAATTTTCTTTTTTTTCTCCGTCGATTAACAAGTGTCAGAAAGGTTAGCAGAAAAACCTTATCGTTGGACGTAACAGTGGACATGATGCACAAATGCACGAGCAGAAAAAAAACCAAATACGCGTCCAAAGTGTGTGTCATGGCTTTCATATAGTCGAGGAATGCCAGTTCTTTGGGGATCAAGGCATTGTTCGACGGCATGATTTTTTTTTGGGGGGGGGGGGGGTAGTGCCCCTTTTGCACCGCCCTGCCGACACCCATGCACCAGGGCAACCTTGCTTAGGCATACTTCTGGTCTTCAGTGGGTTTTTCCGGTCTTACTGCTGAGGCACCTAATGGCTTCGCCATAAAACTAGAAAGACCCGGGCAATTCCGACCTGTGCACACATGCTCCGAAGGAATCGGCCATCAGGCGCTCCAGCGACGACGTATTGGAACGCAGTCGTATCTCGCCGACCATCATGCGCATCCAGGCGTACTTGACGTTCCACTCGTAACACCAGTGGGCGTCCAGCTCCTTGGACGGGTCGCGCAGCCAACGCGAGCTGACGTACGCCTTGAAGTCGTGGCACGGGTCGACGCTGGTGTTGAGGGTGTCCGCGAGCAGCGCCTCGAACCGGGAGCAGCCGTCGGTGTGACACGAGAGGCTCACGTGATCCTTCGGACCGTCACCGTCGCTTTTTCTGGCGTAGGTACGGATGACCGTAGTGGAGACGTAGAAGAGGAGCACCATGGCGGCCACAAAGGCGGCGACGACGGCGAGCACGACCAAGCACACAAGACGCTTGGAGTAAGGGACGGGTGCCGCGTCGCACGACCGATCCTGAAATCGTTACAAAGAAAACTCGTGCATCAGGAGGTTCAATTCCTCGATCCAGCAACTTTTTAAAAGTCGGAACACTTTGAAGGCTTAGTCTGTTGTATACGCTGTCGTCTCATGTCAGTGGCACAGACAGCATGCCCCCACAGTATACTCCCCCAAAGATGCACGTGCCAGCAACTCTGGCCCATCTCTGATACGAAGTGGGTGCAAGGAAGTCAATTGCAAGTGGTCAAGTGCCATCTTGTGCTTTGTGTCCAGCGGCAGGCACTCTTTGGTCAAGCATGGCTCTTGCGCCATCAAAAGTAACGTAAGAACATTGTCCAATTGCGGGAAGAGTAAGTTTCGGGAAGGGCACGTGCCTGGTAAGCCAGCCCCTGAGCACGCCACTGTCTCGTGTGGGTTGGCTTAACGCTGACACAACCACGGATAGCATAGTCATCTGTAGCATGCTGAGCGTGCGGTCGCGCCAAGGACAAGACCTCCTCTACGTGTTTTTCGAGCGCCTTCACGATGATGCGGGAGTACCCGAGAGCGGCCCCGTTTGACGCATGTTGTTGTCGCCTAGCGTGACGTAGACAAAGCCACGCATAAAAATAGAAAAGAAGAGGAAGTATGACAGGAATAAAAAGATAATAGATCATCTTAGTAGATCTTAGTAGATCTTAGTAGATAATAGATCATTTTAGTAGCGCGAAGGCACGGGTTTGAATCGTGCTCTTATGGCTGTCGCATTTCAGTGGGAGCGAACTAAGGTGAAATTTTGCGTTCTCAGATTCGTGTTGAAGTGAGGAAAAAAAAGAAGAATCAACCAGGGTCGGAAATATAAGCTTGATTGATATGTGGGTTTAAACGTCCCAATACCACCATATGATTATGAGAGACGCCATAGTGGAAGGCTTCGGAAATTTCGACCACCTATAGTTCTTTAACGTGCACTCGAATCTGAGCACACGGGCCTACAACATTTCCGCCTCCATCGGAAATGCAGCCGCCGCAGTCGGTATTTGATCCCGCAACCTGCGTGTCGCAACTATAAGCTTAAGCCTTACAATGCGGTGTCCCCCGCAACCTGATCTCGCAAACCAAAACTCCCCTACTTTATCTTCGTTACCTTTCCTTGGAAAGCTTAACTGACACTATGGACGTCTCCACTCACCGCTGGCAGTTTGTTCGAAGGTGGCCTCATTTCGTTGCGGCAGGAACGGCGCGGAGTCAACGGCGGAGCCCAACCGCTTCACGCTGAAGTATTCTCCTTCTTCTCCTCCTTCTCTGATGGCTCACACCCAATGCAGGGGGCATTGGCCGAGTAGTAGGTGAATTTTTTTCGGTGTTTTTAGTATACTAATAATTCAAGTTAGAACTAACTAATACAACAAATTTAAGTACGAATTAATGATGATGAGTTATTTTAAAGATGAAGAATTCAGCCAAATATTCTTTTAGACTGATTGATTAAAAAAAATAAAAACGTGCGCGTATATACCCGACGACGTTGTCGCCGTTGCTGGAATCATAAACGGGAACCCACCGCAGAAATTTGGTAAGGCCCAAGACACGTCACTGGTCAGGAAGAAGTACACAACAAACTTGTATACGCTCGAGAGAAATTTGTAAGACCTACCAGAAAACCGTCATCGTCATAAACGGGCCCCGCCGCAGTGGTCTAATGGCTAAGGTACTCGGCTGCTGACCCGCAGGTCGCGGGATCGAATCCTGGCTGCAGCGGCTGCATTTCCGATGGAGGCGAAAATGCTGTATACGCCCGTGTGCTCAGATTTGGGTGCACGTTAAAGAACCTCGGGTGGTCGAAATTTGCGGAGCCCTCCACTACGGCGTCTCTCATGATGATATGCTGGTTTTGAGACGTTAAACTCCACATATAAATCAATCAATCAATCAATCAATCAATCATAAATGGGGACGTGCGCAAATATTGTGGTAAATCTCGCTACACACAACCGACAGATGGCAACGGTTAGCCCAGCCGCCGTTGCCCCGTATAGTGGGCTGCGATGCAACGGCGGTTGATTTATATGTGGAGTTTAACGTCCCAAAACCACCACGGGGTTATGAGAGACGCCGTAGTAGAGCGCTCCGGAAACTTCGACCACCTATGGTTCTTTAACTTGCACCCAAATCTGAGCACACGGGCCTACAACATTTTCGCCTCCATCGGAAATGCAAGCGCCGAAGCCGGGATTCGATCCCGCGAAATGCGGGTCAACAGCCGAGTACCCGAGACCACCATGGCGGGGCATGCAACGGCGGTGAGCCGAAGACCTCGAGTACGGGCAAGAGAACACTAGGGAACGGGAAAAGCATCAGCGGCTTCGAGGAAACAATGACGACGTGCTCGCGTCGTGTGTGTCACTGTCAGTGGTTCAGTTCGAATCTTCTAATCAGAGAATCAATGCATAGAAGCAGCCAAGTAGCTTATTACTTGGGTAAAGCTTATAACAACGACCTGCTCCTGCACCAGCTAAAAACAATTGTTGGGGTTTAGCGTTCCCAAAGCGCCATATGATTATAAGAGACGCCGTAGTGGAGGACTGCGGAAATTTCGATTACCGGGGGTTCTTTATCGGGCACCTAAATGCAAGCGCATGGGCACCAAGCTTTTTCACCTCCATTGAAAACGCGACTGCGGCGGCCGGGATTAGATCCCGCGACATGCGGGTCAGCAGCCGAGTGCCTTAGCCACTAGACCAACGTGGCTGGTCGACGTGAGCCAGCTAGCTACGGCCTTGCGACAACCTGAAAGCAAGCATGGATGAATCTTCACAATCGTCTATTTTTGCCATTTTGAAGCCTTGCCTGGCTTAGTGCAGGCTTCGCTGACTGTTATCCTAATAATGTATTCTTAATATTTTATATTGTAGCTGAATTTTCATTTCATTCACCTTTGTGATAGACACAATTTGACATAGGTTAAAATTTTGTTTTCGATTACTACCCTGTTCTTGGGCAGTCCCCCAGCGTGGGTGCGTGCCACGAATATAAGAATATATTCTACTCTACTTTTTTCGAGCACAGTGAAGGAAAAGTTGCCGGACCCCTGGTGGAGTTTCTAATAAGTTCGAAAAGATTTAGGTTTTAGAATCAATGTTTACTCCAGATTTCCACAATTTCTCTATTTTTTTGTCGCCAGATTATTCGCTTGATCACCTATATTCACAATTTCCTATTTAGCTATACCTAATACTTTGTGATCGTGTTTAGTTTCTACTTTTACTTTTTTTTTGTATCAATGGAGAAGCATATCCCTTTAAAATTTCCTTTAAAACTGACTGTGTCTTGGCAAATGCCATATTGTGGTTGTGTCACAGATACAACGATCTATTGCGCTCTACTACACTTACAGAAGGGTACGCCACAATCATCATCGTTACCGTCGCGCTGTTCAGGCTATGCCGCGCATGGAGTGCTGGCGACCCGATCCAAAGGGTATAGCCGGATCGCCATCGCACGAGCTAGAGCTGCCCGCAACGCGCTCCTTGACTGCCACGCGCCTGCACGCTTCACCGAACGGCCATCGGCAACGCCCTGAGATAGATCACTGTCTTCCTGCAAAAAAAAGTTCCGAGTACGCGAACCTATCCCTCTGCCGGTCGTTCCTCCAAGGCTGCAGTATAGACACCGGCTGACCGAGGCCGGTTGTAGATGGAGCGTCCGGCTTTGTCCACTGAAGACAGTGGTATTCCAGGTTCAGACCAACATCGAGGACAGGAACAAAGCGACCTTGTACACAGCCCAATGGAACGTCCGGGTTTGTCCACTGAAGGCGGCAGTAGCCCGGGTTCGGACCAACAGCGGGTACAGGAACAAAGCGACCGTGCACACAGCCCAATGGAACGTCCGGGTTTGTCCACTGAAGGCGGTGGTAGCCAAGGTTCGGACACACGGCGGGTACAGGAACAAAACGATCGGGTACACAGCCCAGAAGTCCAGCCGGCTTCGAGGCACTTGCCGCAGCAGGAACAACGGGACCAATGCCAACATGCCCACCAGGACGCTCATGAGCAGACGGTACCGGTTCAACCACATCGAGAGGCTCAACAGCACCAGCAGCGACTTCAAGAGGAGCTACTGGAGTCGCGACGGCGTCGCAGGCAGACCCGATTGGAGGCGTCCAGCGTCATGTCTTCGACTTCGGAGGATAGCAGCGCCTTTACGGCGACGTCGAGCACTACCTCGCACTCGCTGATGTCGGGCCACTCGGCGGCATCGTCTGGATGCGACCTGGAGGCGAGAAGGCGTGAAAAAAGGTGGGTTTTGTCTCGACGTTTAAGGTTGTTAACAAGCTCCACCAGTGAAGCCACGTTGTATTGTCGTACCTTCTCTGCCGGACGCTGCAGTACAAATTTAAGGTTTATCGAGTGCCAGAACATTACGGTCCGTTGAGAAAACGGCAGTTTTGTTCGTGCTCTTGCAAGTAACATTACTCCGAATCCCGTAGGAGACATAGTGACACAGCCTTGATCTACTTCCATCTCTATCATATTTTTCATGTATACATATGTAATCTACAAGTCTCCTTCACCATGAACGTACTGCACAGTGTTCCTAGGCTCTAAACTCGAAAGCAGACATTGTAAGAGTTATTGTGAAGATTCCCGCTATTCACTCGTGTTATACCCATATTTTCGTATTTACTTGTATATTACGAGCGCTGCTGGTAAGTTGCCCACCGATAGCTATCACGGTAACTAAATGTAATTAGATATATTAAAAGTCAATGCTAAAACTTTTCCTTTTGCATTTACTGCTAATTCGCTTTCCTCGCAGGTCAAGCCACCACGATATGCATTCCGCGAGGGTCCCTCTCATATACCGCCCAATGGGCTGGAGCGGACTGTTCACCATGAGGTACGTGCTTTGCAGTCCAGCAATAGGTGCATGCACCCGCACCTTCTCTTATCGGTCACCGGCGCGAATGATGCGCACAAAACCCAAAAAAATCTGCGTGCTTGCTTGCTTACTATAGTGTATAGGTCATGGTATATAGTTCAAAGAACCGTGGTCGATAGTGCACTGACGACAGAACCACCACACAACACGAGCACCCTTTTCTACGTCGTCTGTCACCCCCCTTCTCGAGCTCTCAAGTTCTTTGAAGATCCATGAACCACCGAACCGCTCATTCAAATATACGCGGCTCCTATTCTGCGCAGGGTGTCGCACCCTCTGCCCTTCTCGCTGGAAGCTGAGCTTCGAGGGCCCTTGCTGCAGCTGCCCTTGGACTTGTGCAATGCCATGCGAGAGGAACCGGGACACCAGGGCACCGTCCTGCTGTCACCCCACCACGCTGCCTGCACGATCATCATGATGCACCACGGCGCAGCTGGCGAGACGAGGCGGCAGCTCGGACGCCTCCTCGGTTTAGCGGGCGACGACTCGCCAGGGGAAGCTGTCACCGAGTACGTGCTACTTAGATTGAGGTCGACGCAGCGAGCGATGGAAAAGAAAATGATAGGTGATATCATAAGAAGAGAGTGAAGTCTGACGGGTAGCAAACGGCTGTTAAGGGCATCTTAATGGAAACCAAGTAGAAATGCGCATGGGCAGGGCACGTAGCGCGGATAGGCAAGACTAAAAGCACTCCATCGAGTCTACTGCCGGCGGGAAACGCATGGAGAGGCTTCAGGCAAGACAACCGCTGGTAGTTCGGAGCAACAAACTTGATTCGAAGCTTGCAATCATGACATAATTTTGCTGCAACAGAATATCCAGTACCTTGAAATAACATTGTATTGATTTAACGCATTTACAGACAGTTCATACCTGGCGCTTCACCCCGATAGTGGGCCCCTACGGCACCGCGAAATAGTATACTGTAAAGCGATCGCAGAACGCCTTTCATTTGCATTTCAAAATACGTGAGGGCCTTGGCAATCAAAGGCTTCGGGAAAACAGCAGTGTCGGCCCAACACGCGACTCTGCGCCAGGATTGCGCAACAAATGAGATATGCAGACTTTGAGGTTTTGTGCACGGTAGCTTTCAATCAAATCGCGCTTGTACGATAGTCATGCGAAGGAGGCTGGCCAAGTTAGGACACTTTTTCCTACCCTCCGTGATGACCTCTAGATCTGGTTGTAGATCTACACTGTTATTTAAGTAAAAATCTTCGAAGCTTACAAGAATTTTAAACACATTTTGAGAAACCAGAATAGCCGAAGATGTCATATTCTGACCAGATGGCGTCATGTAATGACGCCAAGATTACGTCCCTATGTTGGGAGGTTTTTGACATCAGGATGACACCATGTCACAGCCTTAAGGTGCGATGTTGGAGAAGTACGTGTTCACAAGATGGCTTGCTGAAGTGCCCCAGTGGGAACCATCGCTGTAAGGTTTTGCATTTCTGTATCAACTACCATTATATTGTCGGAGAAAGCTAGCACAGCTACCATGGTTTGTGGAGTCCTAGATCATACATTCTCCATCCACGTTCAGAACCCGTCAAAGGACATTTCGGTCACTTTTATTATTGCAATATTATACGGACGCTATCAGTGGGTTTTCACCGTCGCCGTCATGTTCACAAATCGGTAACATCGTCCCACGAGCAAGGCCTGCTGTTGACGGCTTTCGTCAGGCGAAGAACTTATGAAGCAACGGCGAGCTTTTCTTAAAAGAATGCTATTGCTTGACAGCCATCAGTAGACTGCTAATATACCCTCGCTGCTGCTGTGCTTTGAACGCTGTGGTGACGGACAGCGCGAAAACGCTTCGCTCCTTAAAGTGGCCGTATTCTTTTGTAGAGCTACGGGAGATTGCATTCAAAAAGATTATTACATGTTATTACATCACAATTTGTTGCATCGCATTCATTGCATCGTCCATGCGGCTGAATTGATTTTTTTGACGAAATGGTTGTTGATCTCTCGTTCTTGAGGTTCATATTAATTGGTATCATCACCAGCAACGATAAATATTTAATTCCCTGTCACAGGGACACTGCCGCATGCGGAGTCGGCCGCCGCCAGAGTTCGCTCACGGACGTCTTCGGACTGCACGCCTGCATGCTGTTCTGCTGCGACTTCCATCGGCCCAGGAGGAAGTTGGGAGCGGCGGGCGCGATGACCAGCTACCTAACGCTGTGCCACGACGCCAGCGTACACCTCGCCACCCGCTACCACAAGCCGCTGGCTATGTTCTCGCCCCAGATTCACGTCATGTACGTACCCGCATAAACGATGTATGCTGAGTCCACGGCAATCAGGGAGGTCGTAATAATGCCCTACCGGGAAAATGAGAAGCGATACTTGGGGTTCAAGTGCCTGATGTACAACTTTTCTATCTATCTATCTATCTATCTATCTATCTATCTATCTATCTATCTATCTATCTATCTATCTATCTATCTATCTATCTATCTATCTATCTATCTATCTATCTATCTATCTATCTATCTATCTATCTATCTATCTATCTATCTATCTATCTATCTATCTATCTATCTATCTATCTATCTATCTATCTATCTAACCTGTATGTTTGTCTCTCTGTATATCTAACTGCGAAACGCCCCTTCTTATCTTTTCTCCATGTCTGGAACTGAACCATTGACAACTCTTTGAGCAGTGCCACACTCCAGTTGCTATATAAAACGACGACAGTCGTGCGTTCGTATCCAGAAAACAATGAAATGTGGCAACAGGCAATGATAAGACACCTGAACGAAAAGACTAGGCTGCCATATCGGAAACGGTTGGTGGCCGACGAGCCCAAGAATGAGAGAGAACCTTCAATAATTGCAAAATGGTGCGCTTCCAGATAACGCGTCACCAGCGCGCATTCTGAGGCAGCATTTTTTGCACGCTCGACGGCGCCCGGTTTTCCCCCCTACGACGCCGAAATCCGAGTTATAAAAGCTTCGCCTAGTTCCAGAGTAGAAGCCCCCGCAATTTCTGAAATGTTAAGCCAAAAGGTTGGGAAGAGAGCGTGTACTCGATTTCAGGGGGAGGGGAAACGGTGGCACACCGGGCAGGTGCCCCCCCCCCCTGAAATCTTTTACGCCAAGACATGAAGAGCAAGAAATAGCCATTCTAAGGGGGGAGGAGGGCTCCCGAAATCAAAGTGGTGCCCCCCCCCGAAAAATATTTCTGGCTACGCGCCTGCTCCGTACTTTATCCTCGTACATAATACGCCAGTGTGATACACGATCACACTGAATGAAGGGCTTTTGTTTCGCTAATGGGGATCGAATCCCGGCTGCAGCGGCTGCATTTTAGAGGGAGGTGAATATACTGTAGGCCCGTGTTCCCAGATTGAGGTGCACGTTACAGAACCGCAGGTGGTCGAAATTTCCGTAGCCCTCCACTATATACGGCGCCTTTCATAATCATATGGTGGTTTTGGGAAGTTAAACCTCACATTTTCGTTTCGCTAATGTAAATGTTATGGTATAATTATATGGTAAAAGATTGCTGTTCCCACCAAAAGTAACGTATGCGGATCAGTTGGTAATGTGATCTCCAATGCAATTCACTTTATAACAAAATTCGCCAAAGTCGCGAGACTTACACAAAACTACAGAGCCAGAACTAGCCGTCTTAAACTCGTGGGGCGTGCGAGTCCAGTTGTAATGTCGCGTAATAAGTGAATAGTTTTTGTGGTTGTGTTTGTATGAACCATCAAATGTACACATTCTTTCAACGTCATCTCATATACATGTTCATCTAACTGACGTCTCTTTTGTCATCGTTATTATTGTATGTCTGTGAAGAAAATGTTCTGTTGAGTGTTATTGACGTTTGTGACAATAATTTTTTCTGAACACAATAAGTGTTTCTTTCTCTCCCTTTTACTTGGCTGCCAATTGCTGTTTCAGGGACTTCGCGACGTACGCCGAAGAGTGCCGCCTCTACATCGACGGCCTTTTCCAGGCGCTGTCCGACTTCAGCTTCGAGAGCCCCATGTTCTCCGGCGACTGCGTGGGTCCCGACTCGCGGCTCGTGTTCGCCAGCGTGGCGTTGTTCGACTCGAAACTGCCCGCCCAGTTCCAGCCCTCCCGCGGATGGTTCCGCGACGCTTCCGGCAGCGCCAGCGCCGTGCGCACGTTGCGCCGTCTGGGGGCGCCGTACCGAACTGCCAGGTATATTATCTATCTCGGTAGGACATAGCAAGAAAGGGGGGGGGGGTCAATTTCATTTTATACGTGTCGCGCGCTACATCAATTCGTATATACGTTATGGTATATATATATATATATATATATATATATATATATATATATATATATATATATATATATATATATATATATATATATATATATATATATATATATATTGTAGTGGGGAATTCGCAAAGCACTGACTAGTGGGACCATCTCTCTCGGAGTGCGAAGCGCGAGTGTGTGCACGAGCTGTAGACGCTGGACGGCTCGAGAATTTCTGTCCGTACCGGCTGCCTGCCTACTATCTGGCGTCGCTATTAAACGCCCTTGCAAAGTGGTGGAAGTGTGCTGGGTACGCAAACCTGGAACTTCGAAGCCGGGAGCATTCCACTGCATCAGCAATGCCTGATCAGACGACCGAGCAAGGCACCCCCCTGCAGAGCACGGCCCAATCTCAACTGGTCATCGTACCTACCACCCTGCGTCAACGGGATCCCCCCTTCTTCAGCGGCACCGAGGACCAAGATGTGGAAGACTGGTTGCAGCTGTTTGAAAAGGTGAGCGCCGCCAACAAGTGGGACGACCCCTCGAAATTGGAGTACGTCCCATTTTATCTCAAAGACGTCGCCAGCCTGTGGTTCACAAACCACCATACGGAATTTACCACTTGGACTGCGTTCAAGACCATCCTTGGAGCTGTGTTCGATCGCCCCGCAGTGCGCAAGCTGCATGCTGAACAGCGCCTACGCGGACGAGCGCAAAGGCAGGGCGAAAACTTCACTAGCTACATTGAAGATGTTATCGATTTATGCCGGCGCTTTAACCCTGAGATGACCGAGCAAGAAAAGATCAGGCATATCTTGAAAGGAATAGACGATGATGCCTTTAAAATGTTGCTGGCAAAGGGCCCAAGTACCGTATCCGAACTTGTAACCTTGTGCCAGAACTTGGAAGAGATTCGCAAGCAACGTGCATTAGTTCGGAGGTCAACTACAGCAGACGACTCTCTCGCTTCCCTGGCCGTCAGTGGTGACAGCACCCTGCTGGAGCAGATAAAAGTATATGTACGTGAAGAGGTCGCACGACAGCTTTCGTGTCTCTCGTATCTGCCGACCACCGAAGCACCAACGAACCGTCTAACACCCACAATCAGACAGGCTATTCAGGAGCAGGTCTCCGAGGCGTTGCCATTGCCTACGCCTGCCTCTCCATCAACACCTGTGGCCGCGCCACTGACTTATGCGGCCGTCGCGGCAATGCCTCCGCCTCGTCTGCCATTGTATACGCCACAACCTGTGCGACCTTCTACCGCGCCGTTTCTAGCTACACAGCAGCACGCTGGAAATCCTTGGAGCACTGCTGACAACCGGCCGATATGCTACTTTTGCGGGATTCCAGATCACGTTGCGCGTCTATGTCGTCGGCGCTTCGCAGCTAATACACCAAGATACCCTGACTACTCGTTTCGGCCTTCATGCCACGCGCCTCACGTGCCACCTGAAGTTCACGAACGCGATGCGCAAGCTGCTTCCGGCACCCGAACCTCCGCTTCTCGACGTTCTACTTCCCGCTCACCTTCCCCTTCACCAAGTCGTCATTCCGTTTCGCCTACGCGTCGACGACCCACCTCCATTGAGACGGAAAACTAACTGCCGCAGCTCCGGAGGCACGAGCTGCGTCATCGTCTAATCGTTTAAGTCCTCGCCTGTCTCCCGCCAATCTTATCGATGTAATCGTCGAAGGTGTACGAACACTTGCACTCATCGATACCGGTGCCGCGATATCTGTGATTAGTCAAAGACTCTGCCGCTCTCTTCGTAAAGTGACGATGCTTTCTCCCGTAGTTTCTTTGAGCACTGCGAGCGCCCAACAAATTGAGCCCGTCGCGGCTTGTACGGCAAAAATGGTTATTCGAGACGTGTTGTACATCATTGAATTTCACGTGTTGGCTTCATGTTCCCACGATGTCATCCTAGGATGGGATTTCCTATCACGTCATCACGCCGTCGTGGACTGCGCTCGGGCCGAAGTGGAGCTGTTACCGTTTCGTGATGCGCCTTCTGTTGATGCGGCCGTATCTAGTGTGGCTAACCTTGTCGTCGCGACGGACATAGACCTTCCTCCTTTCAGCGCCCAGTTTGTCCCTGCCTGCTGCACTTCACTTTCTGACACTACCGTCCTATTCACGCCATCTCACATCTTCGGTAGCCGCCATCACACATCGCTGCCATTCGCCGTTCTTGCGCTTTGTAAAGACACTACCAGAATATTTATTTCCAATCCGAACTCGTGCCCCCTCAGTTTGCGCCGCAACGAGACGCTCGGCCACATTCAGCTTATCGATGAAGGTACTATCGTGCCTGCCGATTTCTTCGACACCAAGCCGAATATGGAACTGAACGCGTTGGTTCCTCACTTTGCCTCGAACAGTGTGTCCTCCGATGCATTTCATCGTTCTATTGACTGCCATCTAGCCCCGGTTCAACGAGAGCAGCTTCTTACCCTGTTGCACGAATTCAGGCGTTCGTTCGACTTTCCCCAAGCGGTTCTAGGAAGAACGAACGCAATTGTGCACACAATTGACACAGGAAAGAGTACTACTTTGCGCCAGCGCCCCTATCGTGTGTCTCCGGCAGAGCGTCGCGTAATTGCAGAACAAGTAGACGACATGCTACAGCGTGGAGTCATCAAGCCTTCTTGTAGTCCTTGGTCTTCACCAGTTGTACTCGTCAGAAAAAAGGATGGTTCGATACGGTTCTGCGTAGACTACAGGCGCCTAAACAACATTACGAGGAAAGATGTTTACCCTCTTCCCCGCATAGACGACGCTCTCGATTGTCTCCAAGGTGCAGAATTCTTTTCCTCGCTTGACCTTCGCTCAGGCTATTGGCAGGTCCCAATGGCTGAGTCTGATCGTCCAAAAACGGCGTTCGTCACACCAGATGGTCTCTATGAATTCACCGTAATGCCGTTCGGACTCTGCAATGCGCCCGCCACATTCGAGCAAATGATGGACAGCATTTTACGCGGTCTAAAATGGAACATCTGCTTGTGCTATCTTGATGACGTTGTGGTCTTTTCACCCGATTTCACTTCGCATCTCACTCGTCTGCGTAGGATTCTACAGTGCCTTACAAACGCCAGGCTTCAGCTTAACCTGAAGAAGTGTCACTTCGGGGCTAAACAACTCACCATACTTGGTCATGTCATCTCGAAAGCCGGCATTCTTCCCGACCCTGACAAGCTTCGTGCTGTTGCCGAATTTCCTAAGCCGACTACTGTTAAAGAACTACGGAGCTTTGTGGGCCTGTGCTCCTATTTTCGTCGTTTTGTCCGGAACTTTGCCATCATCATCGCTCCACTCACCAAACTCCTTGCTGGCCCTGCAGATCTTTCGAATTGGACAGAAAACTGTGACGAATCCTTCACAACACTGCGCCAACTCCTTACCTCACCACCCGTACTGCGTCATTACGACCCCACTGCGCCGACCGAAGTACACACGGATGCAAGTGGCGTCGGCCTTGGTGCAGTACTCGCGCAACGCAAACCAGGTTTTACGGAGTATGTGGTCACCTATGCCAGCTGCGCCCTCACTAAGGCAGAAGCCAACTATTCTGTTACTGAAAAAGAGTGCCTGGCGATTGTGTGGGCGTTAAACAAGTTTCGCCCCTATTTGTACGGCCAAACTTTTGACGTGGTAACAGACCATCACGCACTCTGTTGGTTGGCTTCACTGAAAGATCCTTCTGGTCGCCTCGGACGTTGGGCACTACGCCTCCAGGAATTTGACATACGCGTCGTCTACCGATCGGGGCGAAAGCACTCTGACGCAGATGCGCTTTCACGATCCCCCGTGAAATCTGAGGAATAGGAAATATCAGCCCTTGACCTTCCCCTCTACTCCGTCAGCGTCACAGACATGCCATCTGAACAGCGGAAAGACCCTTGGATTCTCTCGCTCTTGAATATGCTTTCTGACGCATCAACTTCCGGTTACCCTCGTGCTCTTCGCCGCCAAGCAACGCATTTCGCCATACGAGATGGCCTGTTATACCATCGCAACTATCAAGTGGTGGGTCGTAAATGGCTGCTAGTCATACCCAGCCTTATGCGCTCTGATATCTGCGAATATTTTCATGCTGAGCCTCAACACGCACACGCCGGTGCGCTAAAGACGTATGAACGGATCCGCCAACGTTACTACTGGCGGGGTATGTACACGTTTGTACACAAACACATTCGCTCATGTTCCCTGTGTCAGCAGCGCAAGACATTCCCTCATTCACCCGGTCAACTGCAGCCTTTACCATGTCCTGCACGCCCATTTGACCGCGTTGGGATTGACCTATACGGCCCGCTACCGTGCTCTGTTGGTGGTAATCGATGGGTGATTGTGGCTGCCGACCATCTGAGAAGGTACGCCGAAACGGCAGCGCTACCTTCGGCTGGTGCTCGTGACGTTGCAACCTTCATCTTGCATCGGTTTGTTCTTCGTCATGGTGCACCACGGGAGCTCCTGAGTGACAGGGGCCGTGTATTCTTGTCCGAAGTTCTGCAGCAGCTCTTACATTCATGCCACACGGTACACCGCACATCAACAGCCTACCACCCTCAGACGAACAGCCTAACGGAACGTTTCAATAGAACTCTCGGAGACATGCTCGCTATGTATATTGATTCGGACCACTCCAATCGGGACGTTGTCCTTCCTTTCGTGACGTATGCCTACAATACGGCGATTCAATGAACAACGGGCTTTTCTCCATTTTTTCTTTTATATGGTCTTGACCCATGCAGCACACTCGACACAATTCTGCCATACAATCCTAATGCCTCCGAGTTCAGCCCAGTTTCTGAAATGGCAGAACATGCCGAAGAGTGTCGTCAGCTTGCACGGTCCTTCACAGCCGATAATCAAGCCCTCCAAAAAGATCGCCACGACCGTGATCTTGTTCAGGACACATTCCCCATCGGGTCTCTCGTGTGACTCCGACTGCCTTTCCACTCTCCTGGACTGACTCCCAAGTTTGCACCGAAGTATACGGGCCCTTACCGCGTCATACAGCATCCTTCTTCTGTCACCTATGTGATTGAACCGCTCAAGCCATCCACGGACAAGCGCCGCCTTGGTCATGAGACGGTCCACGTCAGTCGCCTCAAGCCCTGCTACGACCCTCCTGTTCTCTCGTCACCTTGAGTCGCCAGGATGGCTCGTCTTGGTCGCCGGGGTATTGTAGTGGGAAATTCGCAAAGCACTGACTAGTGGGACCATCTCTCTCGGAGTGCGAAGCGCGAGTGTGTGCACGAGCTGTAGACGCTGGACGGCTAGAGAATTTCTGTCCGTACCGGCTGCCTGCCTACTACCTGGTGTCGCTACTAAACTCCCTTGCAATATATATATATATATATATATATATATATATATTATATATATATATATATATATATATATATATACATATATAAGGGAAAGAAGTGTATACCTAAGGGCTCGTTTTTTCCGTGTTTTGGCACAATATTAATGAGATCTGACAAACAGTAATGCCAAGGAATGTACAGGGGAAGTTATTAGAACCAATGGAAATGGAATGTAAATAAGAAGAAAGAAAAGTGCATGAAAATAACCAGCCGTGAGCAGGACTGCTCACGGCTGGTTATTTTTTCATCCACTTTTCTTTCTTATTTACATTTCATTGGTTCTAATAACTTCTCCTGTACATTCCTTGGCATTACTGTCTGTTAGATCTCATATATATTATATATATCTATATATATATATATATATATATATATATATATATATATATGGTGACCACTGCACACATTCCGGCGCAGCCAATTTCTCGCCAGTGATAAGAGCGGCGTGACACGGCCACATGCTGCAACGCGCGCGTCCGATAATGGACAGCACCACCGCTCTTTCACCGGATGCTGACGTCACCACAGGCGGCTATCAAGCTTCGTTTCGATGATGTTTCATCCACTTTTCTTTCTTATTTACATTTCATTGGTTCTAATAACTTCCCCGGTACATTCCTTGGCATTACTGTCTGTTAGATCTCATATATATAATATATATATATATATATATATATATATATAATATATATATTATATATATATATATAATATATATATATATGGTGACCACTGCACACATTCCGGCGCAGCAATTTCTCGCCAGTGATAAGAGCGGCGTGACACGGCCACATGCTTGCAACGCGCGCGTCCGATAATGGACAGCACCACCGCTCTTTCACCGGATGCTGACGTCACCACAGGCGGCTATCAAGCTTCGTTTCGATGATTGTTTCATCCACTTTTCTTTCTTATTTACATTTCATTGGTTCTAATAACTTCCCCGGTACATTCCTTGGCATTACTGTCTGTTAGATCTCATATATATATATATATATATATATATATATATATATATATATATATATATATATATATATATATATATATATATATATATATATATATATATATATATATATATATATATATATATATATGGTGACCACTGCGCACAGTCCGGCGCAGCCACTGTCTCGCCACTGATAAGAGCGGCGTGACACGGCCACATGCTGCAACGCGCGCGTCCGATAATGGACAGCACCACCGCTCTTTCACCGGATGCTGACGTCACCACAGGCGGCTACCAAGCTTGGTTTCAATGATTGTTTCTCCAATCGTTCGAGCGCAGCATCGGCACGGTTGCCCTGCTGTTGCTATATGCTTGTTAATAAACATCGTTACGTTTTATGTTGCGATCCATCCTTCACCGACTCTGCATCCCACATCTGGTGACCCGGGATTGGAACTAACCACACCACCATGGCCGGGTAAGAAGCCCTCGTCGCTCTTCGCCAACAAGTGCAACAACTGCAAGAGCAACATCGGGCCCACCAACAGCCGCGTTTGGACCGCGCCCCACAAAGCCCTGCTCCAGCGGGCGCCACCACTCCTGTGACCACCGAAGACACGGACGTACGTCACGTCATCGTCGAGCTCCCGCCGTTTTCGGTGGGGGCGCCCGACGTATGGTTCATCCAAGTCGAGGCTCAGTTTTCTCTGGCGCGCATTGCGCAAGACCGCACTCGTTATAATTACATCGTCGCCCACTTGGACGCTCAATTCACCAACGAGGTCCACGGTATCCTCGTCAACCCACCAATGACCAACCGGTACTAACGCCTCAAGACCGAACTCGTACGCCGCCTGTCACCTTCGGATCAACAGAAGTTGTGACAACTTCAGTCCGCCAAGCTTGCCGAACGCGAACCTTCACAGCTGCTCCGCCACATGCGTGCTCTCATGAGCAAAATGGATGTCCCGGATTTCTCGCTGAAAGTGATTTGGATTCAACAACTTCCACCGCATGTCCAAGTAATTTTGCAGGCTCAGTCCAGGTTTTTTCCCAACGACCTTACCGAGATCGCAGACTGCATCATCGAGGTCTCTGTGCCGGTCTCTGCCCACCATACAGGCTGTCACCGCACCCCTCATTACAACAGAGCTTGCGCGCCGCATTGACAACATCGATCAACAACTCGGCTACATTGAGTAACGCGTAGGTGAGCGAATTTCAACGCGTCAGCGATACCGATAGCAAAGCAGTGACTGTGTCACCGCCTCGTCAAAGCAGCCTGGAGCACGGCCAGTGATACTAACATCGGCACTTCGGTGACAGGGCCCGGCAATGTCGACCACCCTGCTTCGCCAATGAGAAGCACTAATGGCAGCTGGTGGAGACGACCAAAAGCTGCCAACCTGGAGGCCACCGCATCTTCGTCGCCAACGAACTCGCAAAACAGCGGTTCCGACATCTGCTGCTACCCGTGGTCCCACCTTCAAGGTCCTCGCCCACCAACATCTTTCAAGCTCAGCGCGGCTAACCGGTCCACATTCAAGACGTACGGCTCACTGTGCCTCCACGTTCAGCTCAAGAACATACGCCGCGACCTTCACTGGAACTTTGTCATCGTTGACGTCGTCGAGCCAATCATCGCCTCAGACTTTCTGGCTCACTACAATCACTGTCCGAACTGCCGCAACGACCGGCTCATCGACGCGACAACAGGACACCTCACACCTGGCTAGCGGACGACCGCCTAACAGCCAAGCATCAAGGTCCTCAGTGTCGACAATCACTCGCTGTACCATGCCATCCTCGTCGAGTTTCCTGGTTTGACGCGCCCCAGCGGACTTCCACGCACAGTACAGCGCACCACCATGCACTATATCCGGACAACTCTGCTCCCCCCCCCCGCACGGGTCACAGAGCGCATGCCCCAGAGCGCATGCGCATAGCCAAGGCAGAGTTCGAGGCTATGCTCCGAAAAGGCATCGCCCGTCGCTCCGATGGCCCATGGGCCTGGCCACTTCAACTTTGTCTCGAAGAAGACCGCTAGCAGGCGACCATGTGGGACTACCGCACCTTCAACACGCGCGCACCATCCCAGACAAGTACCTTGTCCACCAAATATAGACTTCGTCTAACGTATTCACGGCTGTCACGTCTTCTCCGTGCTGGAATTGGTGAAGGCTTACACGCAATTACCCGTCAAACGGGATGACGCCCCGGAAACTGCATTCATCACCGTTTGGCCTGTTCGTGTTTTCCTTCATGTGCTTTGGGCTAAGGAACGCAGGGCAAACTTTTCAGCGCTTCATCGACGAAGTCGTTCGTGGCTCTGACTTCTGCTTTGTCTATCTTGACGACATATTGGTATTTTCACGTGACGCCGAAGAACACGCCGGGCACCTTCGTCTGTTGCTCCAACACCTCAACGACCACGGCCTGCTCGTCAACGTCCAGAAGAGCACGCTCGGTGCTGCCACCCTTCATTTTCTCGGCCACGAAGTTTCATCAGAGGGAACTCGACCCTTGCCTGAACGTATCTCTGACTTGCAGAAGTATTCTCAACCCTCCTCCGCTAAAGAACTTCGCCGTTTCCTCGGCCTGCTGAACTTCTATAGGCGTTTTTTACCACACGCCGCCGACTACCAAGCGCCCCTTCATGATGTCTTTGCTGGTCTACGAGGAAACCAACCCGTCACCTGGACACCGACTTAGGTGCAAACTTTTGAGGAATGCAAGGCTGCGCTCTGCACCGCCACGCTCCTCTCTCATCCCGTGCCTGACGTTCCCTTTTGACTCTTCACGGACGCCTCTGGTTTCGCCGTCAGAGCCACTCTCGTGCAACGCGTGGACAACTCCTGGCACCCATTGGTATTCTTCTCAGCTCTGAAGAACACCCCTTCAGTGGCCAGTTCCAATGACGAAACCACGATCAAAGCACCTTCAAGTTCGCCAGCTTACTACCGAGAACGTCTGGCGATATACGAAGCAGTTCAGCACTTTCGCCACGTTCTCGAAGTGCAACACTGCACCATCTATACCGACCACAAGCCTCTAACCTACGCCTTCTCTCAACGCCGTGACAAACTCCCGCCTGTTCAGCAGAACCAACTCTCGTTCATTGCACAGTTCACCACCGACATCCAACATATCGGCGGGAAAGACAACGTGGTCGCCGACCGCTTTCACGTGTGGCCACCATCAGCTCAGTGCAAATAACAGCAGACATCTTCGCCGAGGATGCCGAGCTGCAGGAACTTCTCAAAGGCATGTCCTCACTTCAGCTAAAAGAAGTCCCCCTTCCAGGGTCGGCAAAAACAATCTGATGTGCCCCTATGCCATCGCCGAGGTCATTTATACCAGCTCCACAACCTCAGCCATCCCGGCATACGTGCATCTACACGCATCGTGGCTGACCGCTATGTCTGGCCCTCCATGCAGCGGGATTGTCGCACGTGGGCGCGCTTCTGCATTCACTGCCAACGCACTAAAGTCGCCAGCACGTCACGTCCCCACTCAGAACATTGCCTCTGGTCGTTTCGAGCACGTTCACCTTGAGATCATAGGACCTTTTCCCCCGGCTGGACACTACCGCTACTGCCTCAACGCCATCAACCGTTACACTCGATGGCCCGAGGCATGGCCCCTCGAGGGAATCACCGCAGAATCCGTCGCCTCGGCTTTCTGTACTGGCTGAATTGCTCGTTTCGGCGCCCCCCGTCGTGTAACCACCGACAAAGGACGACAGTTTGAGTCGCACCTCGGACTGACTATCGGTTTTGAACGCTTGAGGACCACCAGTTACCACCCAGTGCGCCAACGGAATGATCGAGCGTTTTCACCGACGGTTCAGGCAGACATTATGCGCCATCCGGAATCAACCTGGCTCGAGGCCATCCCGGCTATCATTGTCGGTCTTCGCGCCACCTTCAAGCCGGACATCCTCGCTGCGCCAACAGAGCTTGTCTGCGGAGAACCACTCCGTCTCCCAGCTTAACTTCTCGCAGCTCTGCCATCCAGCACATCGACGTCAGACCCCACCGACTTCGTCGCTCGGCTCTAACGCACAATCACCGCCTTACGCCCATCGCCTGCCGCCCACCACAGCAAGCCTACACCTTTTGTGTTGAAGGAGCTGACATCGCGCACGCACGCTTTCCCCCGCGATGACACCATCCGCCGGCCCTTCCAGCCACCCTATAGCGGGCCCTACCTAGTAGTACATCGTGACAAGACTATCTCTCTGCGCCTAAACAGGAATGACGTCTGCGTCTCGATTGACCGACTCAAGCCCGCATACATCACGGCGAACGAACCGGGCAGCGCCACTCGATTTTCAGGCATACTTCCACAGCCACCGACATCGCAGGCCGCTCCTTTCACGACACGATCAGGACTTCTCGTACGCCTACCAAATCTTTACGGACCCTGAGGGCTCTGCTCTCCGTGAGGGGGAAAGGGGGGGTGATATGGCGACCACTGCGCACAGTACTGCGCATCCTTTGTCTCGCCACTGATAAGCCCTGCGTGACACGGCCACTTGCTGCAACAGGCGCGTCCGATTACGGACAGCGCCACCGTTCTTTCACCGGAGGCTGACGGCACCATAGACGGCTATATAACCAAAGCTACCTTGCAAGCTTGGTTTGAATGACTGTTTCTCTAAACGTTCAAGCGCGGCATCGGCACGTTTGCCCTGCTGTTGCTACCACGTTAATAAACGTCGTTACGTTGAAGGTTGGGATCGTTCCTTCACTGACTCTGCATCTCACGCATACTTCAGTGGGTGGGGGAGGAGCCTAATCCCCCAACCCCTCCCCGTGGCTACGCCACTACCGTACCTGTGCGATATATGGCATTCCTGTCATAGTCAAACCATGAAATAATCCTGTCCACGGTACTGCCACACCGCATTCTAAGTCCTCATTCCGCGATATCTTACTCTTCGTAGTGCTTTGTCGACCGATTAAGGGCGTTCCAGACTCATAATCACATCTGGAGCCAGGCGTCGGAATGAAACACCCATATTTACTCATTCGAATTTGTCCCAGCATCGTCCGACGCTCAGGTTATGGCTATGCAAATTTCGGCAATACCTTTCGCAGAGGACCCCAAATGTTGCATTCGTATAATGGTGTAACTGTCTGTTCAAGCGCACGAATAAACAGAAAGAAAGAGAGGACAAGCGCGTTCTCGCAATTAAACAATTTATTAAAAAGGGAAGAATATTGTTACGAGTAACTTCTTTAATGATCTATTTACAGCGCACAGAACTCGACGAGTAAGATGGCGCCAGACCAGCATCCAACGGAAAAACCCACTTCGTCCTCCTCTTTCTTGCAGCCGTGTTTAGCCGCATTTTCGTATCATAACCCCCGGTGGTAGAAGCACCGTCCCGGTGCTAAATTTACGCAGATGATGTCGAAGGGGGGTAATAGGGCTTTAGCCGAGCCACGTGAACGGTGTCGCTCGGAGCTGACGATGACTTTGTGGGATCAGTTGGAACAATCTCGTACGTGACGTCTGTCACTTTGCGAACGATACGGAATGGTCCAGTGTAGGGCGACAACAGTTTTTCCGACAGTCCCACACGCCGAGTAGGTGACCAGAGGAGCACGAGAGAACCCGGAGAAAAGTGCACGTCCCTATGGTGAGAATTGTAGAGCTGTTTTTGGCGCGCCTGTGAAGCCTGTAGATGGTTACGGGCGACTTGGCGCGCGTGGTCGGCGCGGGCAATGGCTTCACCAGCATATTCAGTGGCCGCAGATAGTAACGTGTCTAAAGGTAGAGTTGGGTCCCGGCCATATAGTAGGTAGAAGGGCGAATATCCGGCAGTGTTGTGACGAGATGAGTTGTAGGCGAACGTCACATACGGCAAATGAATGTCCCAATCGTGGTGGTCTGGCGCAACGTATTTGGCAAGCATATCGGTTAGGGTCCTGTTGAGGCGCTCCGTGAGGCCATTTGACTGGGGATGGTACGACGTAGTAAATTTGTGCTTGGTATGACAAGACCTCAGGATTTCATGAACGACAGCTGATAAGAACGTGCGACCACGGTCGGTGAGAAGTTGACGGGGAGCACCATGCACTAATATTATGTCGTACAGCAGAAAGTCCGCAACGTCGGTAGCGCAGCTGGTCGGGAGTGCTCGTGTGATTGCGTACCGCGTAGCGTAGTCCGTGGCAACAGCAATCCATTTATTTCCGGCTGTGGAGAGTGGAAAAGGGCCCAACAGGTCGAGACCAACTCGGAAGAAAGGTTCGTTGGGAACGTTGATCGGCTGAAGGTAGCCGGCTGGGAGGGCAGACGGCGTTTTGCGACGCTGACAAGGCTCACAAGCGGCGACATAGCGTCGAACAGAGCGGGCAAGTCCAGGCCAAAAAACCCGACGTCGTACTCGATCGTACGTGCGAGAAACGCCCAAATGGCCCGTTATGGGAGCGTCATGGAGTTGATGCAGGACAGAGGAACGCAGGTGCGCTGGGATGACAGGAAGTAAGTCTGATCCGAAGGAATCAAGGTTTCGGCGATATAGGATCCCGTCTTTCACCAAAAACATTCGTACGGACGCGTCGCGTGGCGTTGACTCCAGTTTGTCAATGATGGCTCGTAAAGAAGCATCCCGACGTTGCTCTTCGCCAATGTTTAACAGCTGCGACACGGAAAAAACGTCCGTGATAGCGTCGGTATCGGTTGCTTCGTCAACAGGGTAGCGGGATAAACAATCCGCATCCTGATGTAATCGCCCTGTTTTGTACATTACAGAGAACGCGTACTCTTGAAGGCGTAGAGCCCAATGAGCGAGACGTCCCGTGGGGTCTTTCAGGGAGGCTAGCCAGCAGAGCGCGTGATGATCCGTGACAACACGGAATGAGCGCCCGTACAGGTATGGGCGAAACTTGGCGACTGCCCATACAAGGGCGAGGCACTCGCGCTCCGTGATGGAATAGTTGCGCTCGGCTGGAGATAGTAGTCGACTTGCGTAGGCTATAACACGGTCGTGTCCGCGTTGTTGCTGCAATAGCACAGCTCCTATGCCGTGTCCACTGGCGTCCGTGTGAACCTCGGTTGGGGCTAATGGATCAAAGTGAGCGAAGATTGGTGGCGTTGTAAGCAGTGTCGTAAGTTGCGAAAACGATGACGCTTGATCATGGCCCCAGGTAAACGACGCGTCTTTCTTCAAGAGGTCTGTGAGTGGGTGTGCAATGGTCGCAAAGTCCTTAACAAAGCGTCTGAAATACGAGCACAACCCCACAAAACTGCGGACATCCTTTGTGGTCCTCGGAACGGGAAAGTTCGTGACTGCACGAATTTTCTCTGGGTCTGGACGCACGCCTTGGGCATCGACAAGGTGACCAAGCACGGAAATTTGGCGACGAGCGAAGTGGCACTTGGAGGCGTTAAGCTGGAGTCCGGCTCGGCGAAAAACGTCCAAAATAGCTGACAAACGATCGAGATGCGAGTCGAATGTGGGCGAAAAGACAATAACATCGTCAAGGTAACACAAGCAGGTGGACCATTTCAACCCTTGAAGCAATGAGTCCATCATTCTTTCAAATGTGGCTGGTGCATTGCAGAGTCCAAAGGGCATCACCTTAAACTGATAAAGACCATCAGGAGTGATGAATGCGGTCTTCTCGCGATCCATCTCGTCGACGGCTATCTGCCAGTACCCTGACCGAAGGTCAATAGTTGAAAAATAGGTGGCACCGTACAGGCAGTCGAGGGCGTCGTCGATGCGAGGTAAAGGGTAAACGTCTTTTTTGGTAATTTTGTTAAGGTAACGGTAATCGACACAAAAGCGCCATGTTCCATCTTTCTTTTTAACAAGGACGACTGGAGACGCCCAGGGGCTGCATGAAGGCTCGATAATGTTTTTCGCAAGCATTTTGCCAACTTCATGTTGTAATATTGCACGCTCCGACGCCGACACACGGTAGGGGCGTCGGTGAATGGGGGTTGCATGGCCAGTATTTATGCGATGGGTGACAATGGTCGTTTGGCCTAAAGAGTTGCTGGCAAAGTCGAAAATGCTACGATAGCCCTCAAGAACGTGGCAAAGCGCTGAAGCTTGCTCAGACGTGAGGTCCGATGACACCATTCGCTCAATGTCAGCACCCCAAGAACGTGATGGAGTGGAACCACTGACTGAGCTGCAGCAATCGTCAACTCTGAAGGGCTCGACATGGTCATCTTGGAGAGCAGTAATTTTGGCCAGGGAGATACCCTGTGGCAGAACTTGGGTGGTGACTGAAAAGTTGACCAGTGGAAGGAAGGTGCGGTTTCTCTTAATCGTCAGAATCATATGCGGCACAGCAACCCCATGCGTAAGCATCACTGCAGGAATCGGGGCCACCATGTAATCACCATCAGGTACTGGCGGCGTGGAGGATAAGTCGACATGTGTGACGGAGTTAGGAGGGAGACGCGTGAAATCAATGCAGCAGAGGCTGGTTTGCGGTGGGCTAGGCGGGTCGGAAAAGAGGGGTAAATCGAGATGGAGAGAGCCAGCTGAACAGTCTATGAGGGCAGAGTGCGTGGCTAGAAAATCCATACCGAGAATGAGTTCATGAGGGCAATGTTCGATAACGGCGAAAAGAACGACAGTGCTTCTCTCCCCAATAGACACTCGCGCAGAGCACATGCCAAGAATTGCGGCAGTTCCTCCATCGGCGACTCGTACAGCTCGGTTGAGGGCGGGCGTGACAACTTTTCTAAGTCGGCGGCGAAGGTTAGCACTCGAAATGGACACATGCGCGCCAGTATCTATGAACGCACTGACACGAACATTGTCGACAGTAACGTCCAAAAGGTTCCGGTTCGTTGTTAACGTTAATCGAGGATTTCTTACGAAGGTCGTCAACGCAGCTCCACCTCCAGAAGCTGCACGGCCTAGTTTTCCGGTCGGAGATGCTGCGAATAGGTCGGGGAGGCAGCACGGCGTTGTGGGGGCGACCGGGACTGACGACGAGCAGGGGACGGTGACCGGTCGTAGCGAGGTCTGCTGAGAGGTGCTGTAGGAGCGGAAAATGTGGTCGGCGTTGATGAAGAAAGTGATGGGGACGATTGGCGAGCAGAAGTGGTGGGATACTGAGGTGCATAATGGGACGGTGGAGCCCAGCGGCTGCGGCAGTGACGTGCGATATGACCAACGCGTCGACAGTTGAAACATATGGGCCTATCATCAAGGGTACGCCATTGGGACGGATTGCGTTGTATGCGAGGAGCAGAAGGGGGACGAAAAGAAGGTGCAGCAGAGTATACGGCAGGTACAGGATGTAGGCCGACATTCGATAGCTCTTGACGAACGACGGCTTGTATCAAAGAAATCGTGGTCGGGGAAGGCGTAGGCGTCGGTAGTGGCGTGGCTACCGGTTGTGCTGCCTCGACCTCTCGACGAATGATGCGTGTGAGGTTGTCACATGGAGGGGCCTGGTGGAAGACGTCGTCACACGAAGAGGTGGCCGCTGTGTTCGGAAGGCGCACGATGTTTTGGGCTACACGGGGGGCTTTAGCTTGTTCGAGACGTCGGCATTCTTTAAGGATGTTGTCGATGCTCGAGATGTTGTTAAAAACCAGCAGGTTGAAAGCATCATCGGCTATGCCTTTCAAGACGTGGTTAACCTTTTCGTCTTCGGACATGGACTGGTCGGCCTTGGAACAAAGGGCCAAAACGTCAAGAATGTAGGAGACGTACGATTCGGTAGAAGACTGGGCCCGTGTGGCAAGAGTCTTCTTCGCAGCGAGCTGACGACCAGATGAATCGCCAAACAGGTCACGTATCTTTTCTTTGAAGAGATCCCAGCTCGTTATGTCGGCTTCGTGGCTTTCAAACCATGTTCGGGGAGTGCCGTCCAGGTAGAAAAGCACGTTGGCGAGCATGAGCGTGGGATCCCAGCGGTGAGTTGCACTGACGCGCTCGTACCGCTTCAGCCAAGTGTCGAGGTCGATCGTACCATCACCGGAGAAAGTGCCGGGATCCCGGAGGTGCGGGAGTGTGACGTAGGTGGTGGCTTGGACTGACGAGGGCGGCGTAGAGGAAGTACCAGCAGTCGAAGCAGTCGAAAGTTCACCGATGGTGCGACCGCTGCGCGTCTCCATCGAGGTACAGGGGTCGTCCACCTCCACCAATAATGTTACGAGTAACTTCTTTAATGATCTATTTACAGCGCCTAGAACTCGACGAGTAAGATGGCGCCAGACCAGCATCCAACGGAAAAACCCACTTCGTCCTCCTCTTTCTTGCAGCCGTGTTTAGCCGCATTTTCGTATCAATATATAACCAGGCAATAAAAAAACAAAAAACAACGCATGCCTGTGCAGGCAAAAAAAAAAAGAAAGTGTTTATTCGTGCACTTGAACGGACAGTTATACCATGCATATGGCCCAACTAGCCCAACTTTCGATTCTGCTGCAATTCGTAAAATGGTTTACTCCCCAATTTAGCTCCCGGAAAGGTAGGGACCAAAGGCTGTCAGTTGTGCGCAGCTCGTCATTTCTTCATTTTCGTTTTTGCATTCAATGAGAAACTCGTCTTCTTTTGGACTCTTCCAGTTGCGTGGGGAGGGGACACTGCGTTGAAAACCTTACGCCACCCACGTGCTCACGTCCACGTTCTCGTCATTCGTCTTCTCATTCATTTCGATTCATCGGCGTCCCAGGTGCGACGACATCGCGGCGACCGTGCTCGAGATCCCGTACAACTCGCCGCTCCTGGAGTCCCTGGTCGTGTTCCTGCCGGACTCTCCGTTCGGCGGACTCGCGTCGCTCGAGCGGAGTCTCTCCAAGGACAAGATCATGGAATGCCTGGACCACCTTGAGCAGCGGGGTCTCGTCGATGTGACGCTGCCGAGGCTGAGGCTTTGCTGTGCCACGGACTTCGCTCGACTTCTGCCTTCGATGGGTGTTCGGGACGCGTTCGGAGCCGCGGCGGACTTCTCCGACATGACCGGAGCAGGTGCGCCCCTTTTCGCGTTACGGCTCTCCGTCTCTCGATGAGAAGTTTTCCACATTTTAAGCCGGAAACAAGGAGGGTAAACTGATAATGATGAAACCAAATGTAATCGTCATGATCATCTTTCAATGTTATGGCCACGTGGCAATCGGTGCAGAAAGCTTAATAAATGGCCAGAATACGCTCCCTCAGGGAGCAAGGGGGCATACACAGTAACTCAAGATACGAACTTTCGTACTGCACCACTTGCATGAAAATCTGGACAATAGAAAGAAATCTTCTAAGCTAACAAAAACGTCTCCTGGTCCTGGGGAATCCGGACGGATTTCTCTGCATCATCGTACTGCGAGCGGGTGCACGGCTGCCCATCTCCATATTTATATGGTAGGCGCATTACAATCTCAATTTATTCTTCGAATTTAGATTAAACGAATGCACGGTTGTTCTTTTCATTCTGGCGTGGTCGCGTCGTATTCGGAAACGTGTGAAGAAGGGGAAATTGCAAGAATGTGTATCCTTACTTTCACAATCTTTGTTTAGTGCTTAATGTAGTAGTCCATTTCGGTCAGCAATCGTATCTCGGCCATAAGATATTGCACCGCGTTCGCCTCGGTGAATCAGTGGCTAGGGTGCTCGGCTGCTGAACCGAAGGTAGCGGGTTAGATCCCCGCCACAGTGGTCGCATTTTGATGGAGGCGCGATGGTACAGACCCGTGTGCTGTGCCATGTCAGTGCACATATGCCAGATCGTAAAAAAATTTCCGGAGCCCCATACTACGGCGTTTTTTCATGAATATATGGTGGTTTTTGGATGGGAAAACCCCACCTTTTATTATTATTGTTCGACACAGCTCCTCAACCATGGGCGTAGCAAGGCTTTGCCTTAGGGGTGCAAAACTATTTTGCATTGTAAAGGGGTACAGGGGAGTGGGCAAGCGCCTATTTTGTCTCCCCTTTCCTACGCCCATATCTCGTATACGCCGTTGCAGACTATCACGAAATGGGGGTTGAAGAGACCTCAGAAGAGTCAGAAATATACTTATTATGAGCTTCTGGCTGAGACTACCTTTATTTGGGCCGATATCCCGATGACCAACAGATAAACGATTCACTCAGGATGAGAATGATCATACGCGACAGCGATGAGGATGCATTACGAAAGCATTATGTTGATGGTAATGTACAGGTGAAGAATATCAGCATGATAAAAATGCCTACAATGTATGCACTCTTCAGCTCGCCATCTTTCCAATCTTTAACATTTCTATGCGAAACAGGTGCTGCAGGACGGCTGAAGGTGTCGGCCGCCAAGCACTTCGCCGTGTTCCGGCTGGGTCTGCGTTCGGCGGCGGCGAGAAGTGAGGCGCGGTTGACCGGTCTTCCGCCCATCGCCGACTGTGCGGACGGCCGCAACCTGGAGTTCACGGTGGACCGACCCTTCCTGTTTCTGGTGCTCGGCAAGGACCCCAGCAGCGTCGTCTTCCTGGGCGCGGTCTCCAAACCAAGCGTCTAGGGTGGCTTGTCATGTCCTCCGAGATCCTGGACGCTTCCTGACGCGTCGTCACGAAGGCCGTGCGTGGGAAGTCGGGTCGTCCACCTGCCGGCGGCTTTCTACTCGCCACGCGTTACTCATGAGCCGGGCGCCGCCATCTTTGTGGCAGCGCGATGCGTTTGTTTTCCGCGGAACTTTAATTCAGTTACGTTTATAATTTTGGTGAAATAATTTTCAATTTATGCGTCATCTGTTTCACTTGTTTCAGCAAACGTTGTGGAAAATTCTGCAGCGTTGTATGATATGTTTCGTTGTTGTGTTGGAAGAAATGGGTTGCCTCAGTGACGAAGTCAAAACAAATAGTTTATTTTTTTTTTAGTGTATTGCCCTTTGAGCGGACTGTCCCCCGAAAGGCAATGCCATTCGCAGCGAACTAACACGTTCGAAAATTGTGCGCGTCGGATAACATGCTTCCTTGTGTATTTCGGGGATGCTCAAAATTCGTGTGACTCTATTAACTCCAATAATATTTGGCACACAACCCATTAAATTCTTGGCAGCGAAATGACTCAACGCGGCAACAAACTTATAGAGGCTTGTAGTTTTGTGAATGGACAACCCATTGTCGAGCTGACAAATCATATATTCGAGGCAGCCCGTTAGCCTGCCTTGCAAGTGGATATTGTCATCGGAGCCTGAATGCGATTCTTCGCTGGCGCTTGTTACAATGACAGATACTGAGTCTGTATTTTTGCACCTGTGACGCAGCTTTTTGGCAAGAAAACGTGAGACATATGGTATCGACGTTTTTATGTACACTTCATGTAACGATTACACGTCGACGCTTTTGTCGGAAAATAATAAAGGAATACAAGAGCATACTTACTCGAGAAAAATGAGAAAGAAAACAGAGCCGCAGGCAGAATCCACAGGAAGGGGGGGGGGGGTGTAAGAGAGGGGGCGCCCCATTGCCGGCCATGACGAGACCAACAGGTTATTCAATGCAGAAGGCCGTTTCACACGAATATGCAGCCACTCGTTATGCTTACCAATATGTGTATCTTATTGCTACTGCATATAATGTAATATATCCAAAACTTCCGGCGAGGGCAACGTTTGGGGGAGGGGTGGGGTGCTTGCAAATTTCCTCAGACGCCCATGTGACTAATGTATGGGCTTGCTGATGTGACGGGACACAAGTGCGCAAAATATGAGGACGGAGACCAATGTGCTCGTTTGCTGTGTCAGTCTTTGTCTTCTACGCATTTACCGATCTCGAGAGCCGACGATGCGTGACGGCTTCTTCGCATAGCATAAGAAGTGTGCAGAGAGAGGCAACGCAGCGTTGGAAGAGAAAGAGAAGGAAGAGGAGGCAAGTTTGCAAAGTTGTCGCTACTCTCTCCCGCAGGAAAAGGTTTGAAGTAAGTAAGTAAGTAGGTGCTCCTAATCCCTTTTGGCACAGGGCAGGCGCCAGCAGCGCCACAGGACAAAGTTGTGCGCTTCAACGCACATCCATACACACGCACACACACATCACCAGTCAGGCGCTTGCCGCGCCACCGTCAAAAAAAAAAAAAACATTTTGTGTTTTACACGCACTTCACGCGAACACGCACTCACACGTTTTCCACTTTACTGTTCGAAGAAAGAAAGGTCTGGTAGTAAATTGCCAGTTTCGCCACCAGGGGAAACGTGCCCTCGGCCAAGTCTATCCAGTGGCGTCGGCGTCGTTTAGATATTTTCTGTCGGCCCTTCGTTGCGCTGGACACTGTCGGGGTGTTTGTCCACCTGCCAGTACAGTCTGTCCCAGAGTTTTAGACGTCGCTTGGCACTCTCGGTGTGTTCGACTCGGGTGTCGACGGGATCATCTGGGAGACCCAGATATTCCGCCAGGTTTATCTTGGGTAGGTCCCTCGCTCCGAGTCGCGGGCAATCCATCAGGATATGTTGGATGAAACTTGAAAGGCGAGTAGGCGGCGCTGCGTGCGCAGACACAGGAAAACATAAACACTGGGAAAGCGAGGGTTCTGTGGCGAAAGTGTGGCGAAAGCGTCAGTTTTTGCTGTCAGCTGCGCGTTGATTGAGCCTCCGTCCCACCGCTGTGCCTGTGGTGGAGGTCCGTATACGCGGTTTTGCGGAGTCCGCAGACAACTTCTTCAATCAAGTGACTCGTCTCACGGAACGATTTGAACGCAATGAAGTTGTCCATTGCGACAGCTGTCGCCGCGCTGTGCGCCCTGCTGGCGCTCGGTTCAGCGGCTCTCCTGGGCGCACCGATGAAGCACGACGCTAAAGACTTTGAAAACTATCTCGACGAAGCTCACTATGTGGCGGCGACGCAGGTGGACGGCCGCGAATTCTACGACACCGTGGTCGAAATCCTCGAAGCCGAAACTCAGGTGAGCCTCTCGGCAGGTATCGGCGGTTGTTCGCTGTCGCGCGCGGTTGCGACGGAGTCGCGCCACTGACGCATGATTGCATGCTCACTCACTCGCACGTGATTCTAGCGTCGTGCTATCCTTTTGGACTGCAGTCAAACGGGGTGACGGTGACTAAGCAAAAGGGCGCGACTCGCTGCCGTGCAAGCGAGTTGCTAATTAAAGACTGCGCTGTTGAGAAAGTTTGCTGGTGCGCTTGAGGTTTCGAGGTCGAATCCTTCCTATGCACGCGAATTTAAGTGTACGCATGATAGCCGACTGCACGCATGAAGAAACGAAACCGTGTTTCATACTGTATATACCTCTAACCGTTTATATATAACGCAGGGGTTAGAGACGTTAATAAGTGTACTTAAATTAAGCTACAATGAACCTGCATGATGCGCGCATGAATTCATTCGCGTGATTACATGGGTGATTCGCGTTCTTATTAGTGCTCGAAAATATTTACCGCCTCCGTATAAATAGTTGTTCTTGCACCGTTCAGATATAGCTTAATTAAATGCGCGTTATGAGGAATATTATTGAAGCTGAAATGTCGCGTTGTGAGGAATATAACGAGCTTGCAATGTTGTTAAGTCGTGAAAAACAATTAATGTCGGTCTTTCTGAGCGGGAGCCGCGACATATGAGGATTGTGCGGGTGCATGGATTGACCGTGTAACTTATGAGGACCGTTGACACCAGCGGTACCGATAACACCGGGTGAACTGGTACAGGGAGGGAACAAGAGAGAGAAAGAAATACATTTAATTTAATTAATCATGGTAGTGCAAGCTCTGATCCAGAGGGAGGCGTCCTTGTTTCAGGAGAGCCCCAGTGCTACTTGCGGGGCTCGGTAGGCCAGTTTTCATGTGATCACGCCATATCTCTTATGTCTGATCAATGTATATTGTTTTTTAGATCGACCCGAGGATGGACACTTGAAACAATTCATTAGCACATGCTTGATAACGAAATGCTAAGGTCTTCACATTGTACCATAATCCAACTCTGTTATATCAGCATGAAAAAAAAAAAAAACCTATTTTGGAAAAGTTAGATACTCACGCCACCGTTGCGCATTGTTCGTATAGAAACACTGAGCTGTGTATATATCTTATCTGCAGAATGTGCAGTGCTTGAACGCCTTATTGGATTGGCACAAGTCAAGCATATTGCAGCCTTTGTTCATCAGACAAAGGCTTTCGTGATAAACCTACTTCGGGGGAATCACCTGATGTTGAGATTCGGCCACAAAGCCCATGCTGTGCCAGAAATAACTCTCTCCAGCAGAAAGCTGGGCAGCTTTCCAATTGTAGTTGGTGTGCACATTATCGGTTCCACAAGGGTTATACTGTAGGCAGTTATCAGGCACTTTTTCATCTATACATTGGTCATCCCATGGGGTTTTTCAACATCATCGCTTGTAGGCACTCCTCTTGAGATTGTTCTGTGCTTTAAATATTATTGGTTCGCCATGTATTTCAGGTGTATAAAGTTGCATTCAGTGCTACATTTCAATATTTAATTTAAAATACCTTTAATGCATAAGCATGTGGCCAACACACCAGAAAATCCTTCTGTCACAAATCTCTCAAAGATAGCTCAGCTGGTTTTAAACTCTAATAGTAGCTTCTCAACCCTTTAATGCCTCAATTGTGAAACTACCCAACAATATAAAAGTTTTCTTTTTCCAGCCTTAAATAGCAACCTTTAAATGATTGTACCATTAGATAATCTAAAATGCAGCCATAATGCATACTTTTATGTACGTTGCAAATCCTCCATACGCCACAGAAGCGAGAACCTTGCAACAAAAAACGTACTTCATTACTACATAACATGTCATGTGCCACCTATTGGGCGCGTACGCACCAAATAAGGAAAATTATTGAAGATACTTGCGTCACTCAGGCGAAAAACAATGTAGCAGTGAGAGCTGTAGCACGCGCTTCACGATTTATACTATCAGCTTGGCAGTAAAGGGTCAAGTACAAAAAGATGCAGCGAGTCATGTCTGGCAACATTGCTAAAAAAATATTTAATAACCGATTGAAAATTCCAACTTACCCAATCCTCAACATTAGTAGTGCATAAAATATCCTAGACGGGACGGCGCCAGTTTTTTCGTGCTGAAAGCTATGTTCCCCGTGAGTACTTGACAGCCGGCGTTAAAGGTGGCATGCGTTTCGTCACTCGCTCGCTCCGAAGTCTTTCGGCATGTCGCGGATTCGCGACACTCGGCAGTAAAGGGTTAAGCAAACAAGATGCAGCCAGTCATGTTTAGCAACATTGATAAAAAAATATTTAATAACCGATTGAAAACTCCATGTTACCAATCATTAACATTAGTAGTGCTAGGTTAGTCTATAGACTATAATCTATAGAGTTTACTGTGGTGAAATCACTCAAATATCAACACCATCTTTCCTCAATTGCCTCCCGAAGCAATGAAAACATCTCAAAATGTTTTGTAGAGCAAGTAATCATAAACTTCTAAGCAGTAAAACAAGCGAAGCAGCCACTGCATCTGCAGAGGTATCTGTAGTACATGCAGATTTGTAGATGCGGTACACACCACATGGCTCTTGGCATACACCATGCTTCACGCAGCCCAGCCGAAATTTGCATGTCTGCGAAAGTGAGGCGTGTTTTGGGTGTTGTGCACAAAGGGAGGCGCCAAGCATGCCGTCATTACCACGCGTTGCCTACAGGGCGGAGGCTCCCAGGTGTTTCCTGCCCGTCTAGTTGATTTACTGGAGCGACGCCACACCCGATATTTTCCTGCCTATCGTGTAATGCAGGGCTTACCTCCGTGCCTCTTTATTTATTTTCTTTTTTTTTTGTTCGAGTCCCTCGCTTGATTTTTTTTTCTTCTGGTAGCGCTGTCGGGTGAAGTGCGTATGTGCCTTCCATTTCCTGAGACTTTATTTTTGGTAAACTTTGATTTTTTTTGTTTTCTTCATGCGTATAAAGAGACGTGGTGGCACCTTCACACACACCACACCCAGAACAAACAGGACGTCTTTGACTACTGCTGCATGCAAGGGCATTCTTTTTCGTTTCTTGTTGCTCTTTTTGTTGCATCCTTGCAGAAGTCAAACTTAGTTTAATTTTTCATTATTCCAAACATACTGCAAACCCATGACAGACCCCAGGGTGCACGTTAAAGAACCCCAGGTGGTCAAAATTTCCGGAGCCCTCCACTACGGCGTCTCTCATAATCAAATGGTGGTTTTGGGACGTTAAACCCCACAAATCAATCAACCCATGACAGACCCCAGTCCTGAGTGCTATAGAAACAACCGAAGGATTAACATGGTATATGGTATAGGTGGATGTCTGTTCTGAAGTTTGATAAAGTCTTATTTTTAATTCGGAGCATTAATGAATCGAACTTTGGCTCATTGTAGACTACACTTTCTGGTAGCTGTTTTCAAGACATATGGGTCTACCAAACTGTCAAGACAAACTGTGATAAGGAGCACAGTTTTTTCACTGTCTCTAAGCAGCAAAAGAGCTGCGAGTGCACGGCACCTATCTGGCAAAAGTCGTCAGTTGTCTTACAAAAGGAATGAAGGAAGAATAATTGTTGTACACTTTTACATTTATTGACATAGCTGCATCCCTATTACGGCTATTGCATCAGTGGGTATCGCAAATCACTTGCACATCAAAAAGTCACAATATGGCAATGCACAAACATCTCCATCTGAAGAATTGCAGTTTTCAATTGTTGAGTGCGAAAGACCATGTTTGAACACGTTTGCTCAGTTGTATGAAGTGTTAAAAGGTTTAGTCCTTGACAGCTATAAGTACAGAAAGGATCAGCAAACTCAAGATGTATGTATAAAAAATTGATGTGTGATGAGCTCAATCAGAGAGCACAGGAACTGTCAACATGGTAACGGGTTGAAAGAATATAAGATTTGCACTAGAGATGTTAAAGGAAAACAAAAAGTGTATTTTTATCTATCTTATATAATGTGCGCAACATTATTAGGGGCGAAGATCCTTATGGCGTGGCTTGCGAGTGCCTCGTTGTAATGCGTAACCACCGGGGCACATACCCAAAAGAGTGGTCCTTAGAATGTTTGCTGGATGGCGGCACTTGTATATTGTCACGTGCTACAAAAAGTCTTCAACTAGGAAGAACTGGGCCAGCGGGGAGACGCACCGAAAACTGGCAAGATGGCTGCTTAAATAATAAATAACAAGCCAGAGCACGCGCTGCTCCAGAACATCGTCTTCCATTCTTGCGGGCAGCCATGGCTTGCGCTCGCCGTAACTAGTGGCCAAGTGGCATTATTCCCCCTCTGAGAAAAAAAAAGGCATCACTCCGATGCTCAGAAAGTACAAAGGCAAAGTCGGGGCGAACCAACAGAAAATATGCGCATACACAAAAAACGGCGATATGGTTCATGCGCTGTCGCACTACCGCGTGAAGTACGGCTTCAGGCGCACCACGTGGACAATCTCCGAGGAGTGCCTTCGCCGTCGTGACGAGAAGGCGCCGTCAGGGACTACCTCGTAGTTCACATCGCTCACGCGTCGCAAGACTTTGTATGGTCCGAAGTAGCGACTGAGCAGTTTTTCTGACAATCCCTGGTATCGGACTGGAGTCCACACCCAAACTTGATCGCCTGGATGGTATTCAACTTGTCGATGATGAGCGTTGTAGCGGCATGCGTCTGTACTCTGCTGGTGCGTAATGTGTAGGCGTGCTAACTGACGTGCTTCTTTGGCGTACTGGGTAAGCTGCACAGCATCAGGAGTGATCAAAGCATCACAATTGTGTGGAAGCATCGCATCCAGCATGGGCTGGACCTCACGTACATAGACAAGACGGAAAGGTGTGAATCGCGTAGTTTCCTGGACGGCAGTATTGTACGCGAATGTGACGTACGGTAGCACCTGGTCCCAGGTCTTATGCTGGACATCTACGTACATAGATAACATGTCAGCCATGGTCTTGTTGAGTCGCTCTGTCAAGCCGTTGCTCTAGGGATGATATGCCGTGGTCTTGCGATGGCTCGTGTAGCTGACCTTGAATACGTCATGAATGAGCTGGGCCGTGAATGCTGTTCCTCTGTCTGTGATCACGCACGACGGGGCGCCATGTGGAAAAACGATGTGGTCCATAAAGAATTGGGCGACGTTAGAAGCAGTAGCGCGTTGTAGTGCCTTTGTTTCAGTGTATTTAGTCAAATAGTCGGTGGCTACTACGATCCACTTGTTGCCGGCAGATGATAGCGGAAAGGGCCCCAGTAAATCCATTCTTATTTGATCAAATGGCGCTCTGGGTGGTTCTATTGGTTGAAGAAGCCCCGCGGGCTTTAGTGGTGGGGATTTGCGGTGTTGACATTCCCGGCAGCTTTTCACGTATCGCTTAACTGATGCAGAAAGCTTAGGCCAGTAGTATGCTTGTCGAACTTGAGTGAGAGTTCGAGAGGAACCTAAGTGACCAGATGTGGGCTCATCGTGGCAGGCAAGAAGAATGTCGTCACGCATGTCAGTTGGCACGACTAGAAGATAGGTTCTCTCATTGCCGTTGGAGTTTTTCTTATACAGGACCCCATCTCGCAGATAGAAAGACGACAGACTTCGAGAAATACATCGAGATATGGACGAGTTGCGTCCTTCAAGGTTTTCGATAACTGCGTGAATTTCATCGTCCGCACGCTGTCACGTAATCAGATCTGTTGTAGTAAGGGCCCCAAGGAAACCATCGTCATCCTCGGTGTCGGGGCTACAAACTTCGAAAAGTGCACGGGATAATGAATCAGCATCTTCGTGCTTGCGGCCCGATTTGTAAGCGATCGTGAAATCGTATTCCTGCAGACGAAGACTCCATCGTGCCAGTCGCCCACACGGGTCCTGTAGGTTGGCTAACCAGCACAACGAATGATGGTCGGTCACTACCTTGAAGTGGCGTCCGTAAAGGTAAGGCCTAAATTTCATCATGGCCCATACAACAGCGAGGCACTCTTTCTCTGACGTGGAGTAGTTGACCTCGGCGCGGGAAATAGTGCGGCTAGCGTACGCTATCACTCGCTCTGTGCCCTCTTGTTGTTGTACGAGGACAGCACCAAGACCCACGTTGCTGGCGTCAGTATGAATTTCAGTATCAGCGTCTTGGTCAAAGTGAGCGAGGATTGGTGGTGTCTGCAAACGCTCCCGTAGTTCACAGAAAGCTGCGTCCTGTTCTTCCTCCCAGACGAATGGAACATCTTCACGAGTGAGTCAAGTGAGCGGTTCAGCAATCCTAAAAAAATTGGCTATAAAGCGGCGATAGTACGGGCAGAGCCCTAGAAAGCGATGCACTGCCTTCTTATCACATGGAACAGGAAACGAGGCCATGGCGGTACTTTTGTCAGGGTCTGGTCGAATACCATCCGCACTGACAACATGGCCGTAGAAACTTAAGTTCCTTGTAACCGAAATGGCATTTTTCTGGCTTCAGTGTCTGGTTAGCAGAGCGGAGCGCTTACAGCACATTCTGCAGACGCTTCAGGTGCTCCTCAAAGGTGGCAGAAAACACAACATCATCGAGGTAAACTAAGCATGTGTGCCACTTTAGACCGGTAAGAACAGTGTCCATCATTCTCTGGAATGTCGCAGGTGCAGAACAGAGGCTGAAGGGAAGCACTTTGAATTCATATAGGCCATCCGGTGTAACGAAGGCAGTTTTTTCACGATCTCGTTCACCAACTTCGATCTGCCAGTAGCCACTTTTCAAGTCTATCGATGAAAAATACTTGGCGCGCCGCAGTCTGTCGAGGGAATGGTCGATGCGAGGCAACGGATACACGTCTTTTTTAGTCACGCTGTTAAGTTTCCTGTTGTCCACGCAGAAGCGCAGTGATCCATCTTTTTTTTTCACGAGCATGACCAGAGATGACCAGGCACTTTTCGAAAGTTGGATAATGTCATGCAACATCTCTTTGACTTGAGCATTTATAACGTCACGTTCCTTTGCCGAAATGCGGTAAAGGTGTTGTTTTATGGGCGAGGCGTCGTTATGCGTAATTATTCGGTGTTTGGTGATCGGTGTCTGATGAACCTTCGAGGTGGACGCGAAGCACTCTTTAAATTGATATAGCAGTTCTCGTAACTCGGTCTGTTGTTGTTCTGAGAGCGTCGAGTTGACATCAACTTTTCCAAGTAGTGAAGTCACGTCGCTTGGTGTCGGTCGAAACCTGTCGTTGGCTGATGTAGATGCGAAGCATTCAGAAACGTCTGCGATAGGGTAGGCGAAAGCGATGGCGGTGTCACGAAACAGGTGCCGATACTCGTTACTGAAATTAGTCACAAGTAGGGCAGAGTGTCCATCATAAAGCGTGACGAGGCTGCGTGTAGCGCAGACACCTAGCGCGAACAGAAGCGTCAAGTCGCCTTCGGCGACAACCTCATCATCCTGTAACTTGTCAGACACCACATCGACCAGGACGCTTGAACGCGGAGGCAATGTGATGCTGTCGGCAGAAACGCGAAGCGTGCTGTCATGGATGTCGTCGGGCTTGTCGGAGGATCCAGCTGTTGAAAACGTCGTGGTACGCTCTCGAAGATCGATAATAGCGCCGTGCTCTCGCAAAAAGTCGACTCCGAGGATTTGGTCTTGGGAACAGTCACTAAGTACGAGGCAGCTGGCGAGAAACGTACGTCCCCGAATGCTCACTCTGATAGTGCATATGCCGATTGGGGTGACTACATGCCCGCTGGCAGTACGAATTTGTGCTTCGTACCAAGGCGTTACAACTTTCTTTATGTGCGCTGCTAGTTTCCCGCTTATGATCGAGTAGTCCGCACCTGTGTCCAATAATGCACTAACGTCGTGGTCACCGTCGACTACCACATGTATATCCAGAGAAAATCTGCTACTGGCTTTCGTCCCTGTCGTCGGGGAATCGCTCCATGTCCATGCTTGCGTTGGTGGGAGGCCTTGCTTGCGTCGAGTGTCAGCGGCCTCGCTCCCGAAGGTTGCTGTCGTTAGTTTTCCCGCCTAGGGCTTGGCGGGCGCGCCGGCGCCGCTCCTGGGAGGCTCCGAAAATTTGGAGAAGATCGCCTTGGGGATGGAGACCGCGACTGCCGCCGCAGTGGCATGCGCTGCTGTGAGAGGTCATCTTCAATAGCTCTCGGTCTTTCGCCAAATCTCTGCCATGGTGCGTCGACGGCAAAACCCTGTAATCCGAGGTGACGATAGGGACATTCCCGGTACACATGTCCAGCTTCACCACAGTGGTAACGCAGTGGCGGTCTGTCCGGTGTGCGCCATACGTCGGATTTTCTGGGAAGCGGCTGTCGATTTCTAAGCGCTGAATTGGCTGCAGCGAAGGAAATGCATCCTGATGCATAGGGATAACGAAGCGCGGTGAAGCAGGAATATATCGGCTTACAGCTTCTGCGTATGATGCATGATGGGGCTCCGCCGGGACAGGCGGGACATAGCTGGAAGGCGGCACTTGGAGAGCCTGTCGTACTTCGTTTCTGACAAGGCTGCGAATAGACCCTGCAGTAGGTTGGGACTGGCACTGAATCTTTTGTATTTCGTCACGCACCACCGATCGAATGAGATCGCAAAGAGACTCGATGTTGCCTGCTGCACCTTCGATCTGACCTATTGACGAAGCGGCACTCACTTGCCGGTAGTACACAGTAGAGCGCTGCTGCAGCAATTGCTCTGTGGTTGTGGCTTCGGTCAAAAATTCCACCACGGTCTTTGGGGGACAGCGAATGAGACCAGCGAAAAGCTGCTCCTTCACTTCTCGCATTAAATGACGGACCTTCTTTTCTTCTGCCATATCGGGGTCAGCTCGACGAAAGAGGCTCATCATGTCCTCGACGTACATCCTCCAAGCTGAAATACACGTTTCTCATTTTGTCGAAATCTGTCCAACCATTGTAAACCGAAACCCGTTCGAACTGGGCCAGCCAGTCTTCGACATCCTCCAAGACGGAACCGTGGAACACCTTCGGCACACATGGCTTCCACAGTGTATGATGCGTGGCTGCAGCGCTTTCCTGTGCGTTGGAGGCTGCAGCACCTTCCGTAGCGTTCGGGGGTGTAACAGACGTCATCTCGGGAAGAGGTCCACGCTCAGGAGGTTGTTCTCGGAGTCTTCGGCTTGAGCTGTGGGCAGGTGTTGTCACTGCAGGTACAGGGCTACCTGGAGGCGTTTGGAACACCGGCTGGGGGTTACCCAGCAGCTCCACCAGTTGTCACGTGCTACAAAAAGTCTTCAACTAGGAAGAACTGAGCCCCAGCGGGGAGACGCACCGAAAACTGGCAAGATGGCTGCTTCAATAATAAACAACTAGCCAGAGCACGCACTGCTCTAGAACATCGTCTTCCATTCTCGCGGGCAGCCATGGCTTGCACTCGCCGTAACTAGCGGCCAAGTGGCAATATGATGAAAAGATGTGAGATGGCTGTACTTGGAGTGTTCACTAGATAGACGAATGGACGGACATGCAGAAGGACAGACAGACATAGGGGCAGATGCACGGAAAAACGGACAGACAGAAGCAAGAACTCTGGGTAAACTGGTGTGCGCAAATACAAACGACCCAGAATTATGAACAGACTCGCCCGATAAAAGTTTTACTGGAAGCAAGAACGAATGGATGGACGGACTGACGAATGCTTCGCCCCACCAATCTTCATTCACTCCGTGGATATGCTGTGATTTTTTCTGTACTCGCTTTATCTGACAAATTGAGCAAATAGTCCGAATGAACTGTCATGGCTTGAAAACAGTACCAGAGAACTTTATGAAAAAAGTAATCCTGCAATGCTTTAGCTTAGTGATTGTGCATAGATCCCATTGCTTGTACTGTGTATTCTCCAGTGCCATTTATGGGCTTACAGCAAAGCTCCACCCTTGCAGCTCCCACGTAAACGGGCCGGAATGAAAACATAATTTGTTGCAAATTGTGTTGGTACATCTTTTCAAATAACTGCAGCACGATAACAGACAAAAAGGAAACAAAGATGACAGAAAAGTTCAGAGCTGATCGTTGTTGTCTTATTACGACTTAGTTTTTTTTTACACTACAATTATTTGAATAAACACATCGTTTCAATAGTAGTTACACCAGAGCCAGGTCTCAAATGAAAAGCCTGCTCAGGCGGCGTTTTGCATTTTGCATGTAGTGTTCCAACTTAAAAGAACGGAACAGCATTATTGTTTCAGTATGGAACTGACGTCCATCTTAATCTGCTATATTCCTAACTTCATCCTTCTCTTCATTCTTGCCCTCGTGCTTCTTCTTCTCGTGTCCCAAGGCTCATATTGCTTCATTACATGTTCTGCGGGAGCTAAACTGTCTAAACAACAGTACTTTCTCATTTTGTGGAAATGTGTCTTGAAGCTACGTTTCAGAAAAAATAAATATATACTCGCCATGACACTGTCTACTTCTAGAACTTATTTAGTGTAAACTGTGCTGCAAGAATTAAACAGTCTTATCAATAGAAAATCAGAAAATCGATCTCTGGTAATCGTATTGTGGTTTTAGGACATGAAACCCCAACAATTATTATAAGTTTTATCAATATACTTATATATTTGATGTATTTATAGTCTTGTCATTATATGCGATCAATATAATTAGTTGTATACTCATCAATATTGTTACTATTGTGCCCTTTTGTTTTGCAGGAGTGTGTTGACAAACTATGTTTTATAAAGAAATATACAACGCAGATAAATACCAAGAGGCATTCTTTTTTCTGCACTACTCATTGCCCTCGATCTGGCGATCGGTCGGATAACACATCTATATCAAAAGGCCTGTGGAACACCCACACCTCTGGAAATTTTTCTATGCCATTTAACTAATTAGAAGCCAAACTGTAAGTACGGCATGCAGCCAAACTGTAAGTACGGCATGCAGCCAAACTGTAAGTACGGTGGTGGTAATAACTGCGGTATTAATCGTGAAATGTGCTCCGGCATTGATCAAACTGTGGCACTAAACTTCTCTCTCTGGGGGCCCATTATGATCTAGCATGCACTTGCTTACTATAAAATTTCTAGCCACCTTCAACTCGACATGTTATTTGTTATTAATTTTATATCAGGATGCCCAACAAGCCTCTTAGCCTCTTGTGTGAGAGCGTAGTTTCATAGGGAAATACATATTCTTCAAGAACATTACGTCGTACAACATCGACACAAACCAGCATTTCTCTGGGGAAAAAAATAGAAACAATATTGTAAAAAAAGCTACACTGCATTATGAATGAAATGAAAAAATTATATATAGTTTAACACAATGTAAGATTTACTCTAGTGTTTTATTTGATAGGCTGTACTAAAATGCAGTACGAAAAGCAGCATAGTTAAGCAGCTCCACAAAAAAAACAGCAGCATATACCGAAGAAGCCCTCCTGCATTGCAAATACATACTGTACTGCAATAAAATGTCCCTCATATTGGGTGTTCTGCCTCGGTATTTAAAACACCATTATTTCATTTTAATCTTTCGTTAAAGTGTCACTCTGAATTGCATAGCTATTGCAACTGCACGCTGAACTGCTTATTACTTCTCTCTCTCAATTACTTCTCTCAATTATTACTTCTCTCTCTCAATGTCCACAGGTTGTCTCTGGTCTCATAATCAGACTCAAGATGAAGATGACGGAATCGGTCTGCAAGGTGTCGAAAGGCAACTACACCAAAGAGCTCTGCACTCCAAAGAAAGGGAAGGTAAGATGTATCACAACCTTTTAAATCTGTAAGCACGGACATCTCGGAAGTTGAAACGAGGTGCTAGACCTTGCTATCATGAAAGTTTAAGCTTTCAGGTAAAAGTGGAACTTGATTCTTTCTTCATTTTTGTGACTAGCATTTATTCATTTGCCCATGTTTTTCTGCAGCCAGTGAAGATCTGTGAAGCTGAAATCTACAGCAGAGACTGGGAGAACTATCGGAACGTCAATTCCTTCACATGCGAAGCGGTAGGCACGCCTTTCTTTGCCCTTATCTTATAAAGACGATGCTATTTCTTGGGATACCTGAACGCAGAAAGTATGGTCCGTCTTTCTGTCTCTCTGTCGCATGATTTGGCCACCCGGCCAAAGTTTAAGCACTTGCTGAACGCCAAGCCATTTTGAACTGGTGGCTGCATTCAGACTTGTGAACATTGTCAGTCAAAAAGCAAACATTACCTATATCTGAGGTGCAACATCGATACGTAAGTGTTAAATGGTGTGTTCGTTTAATAGAAAATGCATAGATACCCGATTCTACTGACCCTAGTGTTTAGTAGGCCGCACAGAAAATGCGATCCTATGCACACGAAAGACGGCTGACAGAAGACTATCTATCATCTTTTGACGACATTTGCAGTGAAGCATGCAGATATGCGGTCAATTTTTTCATTCCACATCACGCGTGGGTATCAACTAAAAAAATATTTTATTCCTATCGTGTTCACACACCAATATTCAAATTCGATTCACGTCCAAAGTTTTGCTGTTCGCACAACTCTACTTTCTTTTTTTGCCTATTCTCAGCCATGGCTTTTGCTCTTCTTTTTATATTCTCCATTTGTCCGCTCGGCGCTCGGCATGAGCTCTCGTGACGTTTATTTATTGCGTGTGCAACAGTTTTCTTTCCCATTGTAGTGCTTGAACAGTACCGTTGATTAACCGGCATTTCATATTGCAGCGCTCGCACCTGTAAGTGATTCCCATCAGCGAGTCACTTTCTTTTTTGCTGAAATGAAAAGATTGCAGTTCAAAGCGATGCTTCATCACCTCAGTTTCTGTTTTCTAATAATGTGACATTTGCTTCTTGTCCCAGGCAATGTCAATCGTCACACGGATATCGGGAGTTCTTGACCCCAAGGTGTGTACTGTGGGCCTGTCAAAAGTGGTTACAGTTACATTGTAAATTATTTAACCTTTTCAACCTATAAGAATTAACATAACAGTACTACTTTAAGATGCTTCGTTTGAATCGAATCTAGCTTTGAACTATGAACATGTACTCTAACAAAAAAAAAAACAAAGCCAATGTGCAGCCACTTCACCTTCGACTTTTCCATCTGATATTTATTCCAGCTTCATTATTTGTTACCTGCCTGCAAAAATGTCCCCTTGTACGCTAGAGCAACAGTCATGTACGGCTACTATAATATTTTTGCCTTAGCTATGAAAATTATTTTACGAAGACATTTTTGAACACATACATTTTCGGTGACTGATTCGCCCTTTTGCAGCATATGAAACGAACTTGTAAAATTCTTCAATGAAAAGTAAACCTATTGACTAATAAGACAATTCGCGTACTTCTTCAACCGAGTAGTGTTACATTTTGCGACAACTCTAGTGTATCTTGCGATAAGTTGTTTTAGGCAGTTACGTTGACATCCTGACATGCACGGCGAATATGTTGTATCTTGAACATATGCATCAGATGTTCTTCTGACAAGATAAATTATCCTTGAGAACTAAGTGTTGGGGTAGAGGTTGCAGCTTTACATTGTGTAACCAGCTATACAGTTTAGCTTGCTAAAATGGAGGACTAGTGCAAGACAGTTCAGAACAAAAAGAACACGCGTCTATCTAAGAGTTCTCTTGTGCCATTCACTTTTTTCATTTTTTTTATTGATCCAACATCTCCTTATATATTATATCAATAAAAAAAAAACTTAGCCAAACTGATATCCTGTTACAACTCGACCTTAATTCAATGATGGCCCTGGATACTGTCATTGGGCATTACTTGACAGGCAGATGTGAATTTGGTCATTTGTTTTTTTCTCCAGGATCTAACGTTTGCCTACCTGTCCAAGCACCTGAAGCTCTCCCAAGAGCGGTCGCTTTTCAGCGTGTTTGCCCGAACGTACAACAAGACATACAAGGACAAGGAAGGTAAGGAGGCACTCAATTTTCTATCTTGAGTATATGTGAGATTTTTTTTCTCTTCATTTATTGTTTTAAAGGACCGTATGGGACTTCAAAATCATGGCTAAAGAACAAATAACGAGGGTCTAAGGCATATAAATAGTAGATCCTTGATTCTGCACTTGACATGTATCTCTAGTGCATCACCTGTGATGATGATGGCAATGCTTCTATTGTTTTTAACAATTTAGGAGGTCTCACCTGCTGCTTCTTTTTATTTTTCCAGAGCACGAGGCCCGATTCATGATCTTCAAGAACAACTTGAAGCGGATTGCGCTTTTCAACCGACTGGAAGAAGGAACTGCACATTACGGCCTTACGGAATTCTCAGACCTGTCGCGTAAGAGAACTTGCATTTTCAACAGTTGTTTAGCTTGTTATCATATTTAGTTCTTACAATGGCAAAGTTTTCCTCAGTGTTCAATATCTTATAATGACACGACATGCGGGGATTTGGCATGTTACCTCCACCAAAATAATGAATTAATAATAATAATAATAATAATAATAATAATAATAATAATAATAAAAACAACAGAATTAGTTGCTGTTCTGTTTTCTTCCTCTTAAGAGGCATCATATTTTCTCGCGTATAAACCGTTCCTGCATGTAACCGTTATTCACAAGTCTAAACTCAGTAAAAGCTTATATAAATATATTTGTATCCCTATTCCTGCGTATTGTTCGGAAGCTCCCTTGCTTGTATTACTGTGAAGCCACACTACAAAGCCACCTTGCGCACCAAAATTTACGTATAACTCTCACTTCAACTGTAGCTCCAAGTTTTTCGTATACTATTTTGTCAGGGTTATGTGTAAGAAAAAAAATGACATACAGCCAATAGTAGAACACACCCAGACTGGGCGTTATGGCCTTGCGTAATGAATTTCAATCTTCATGTTCAAAAGCTGCTTAGAAGTGTAGAAAGGCACCAGGATGTACCAACCGCAAGTCACCTGGTGTGAACTGGACAATTGCACTTTTGCCCACTAATGAACACCGCTTAGAAACGCAGTGAAAGTTGATGCTGAACACTCCCTGCACATCTTTACACTCCTTATTATCAATATGCAATACTCCAGTCGGCTAAGTTACTATGTTTCATATTTGCCATGTAGAAAAAAAAAAATTTGTGTGCCCTGTAAGCCAATGTGTTCTCTTTAACAGAGGACTGCGCCGTGGAACTGCATGTGCGGCCGCACGTTGTGTTTTGCTCGTATCGCCCGTGCTTGTTTGTCGTCTTCATGGGGCAGTGTCTTCATCTGCATTTCTTTAAGCACAATCTCTTAATCGGGGATGTTTGTGTCGCAGCGAGCGAGTTTGAGCGCCACTACCTCGGCCTGAAGAAAGATCTCGCTGAACACAAGGCCGAAGTCAAGCCAATTAAAGTGGGACCCGTGAACGAACCGCTGCCAGACCTTTTTGACTGGAGGACCAAGGGAGCTGTGACAGAAGTGAAAAACCAGGTGAGTAATCATTGGAGAAGTTAATTAGCATGTGTACAAGTATTTTTGGGGTGCGCATACAGGATGGGGTCACAGGAGACCTGGAAAGTTCTCCACAATAATAAAATTGGGTTTGAGAGAAAAAATACAGTGCTCCAAAGTTCTTTTTTTTTTTGTCAGTTCCTACGGTGTGAAGTGAATTGATAGCAAGTGAGGCAAAGCACTGAAAAAAATTGAGCAGCATTTTCAGGTTATGAATGGCAGGTTAATAATGCTGATAAAGACCTATAGGTACAGTCGAGCCTGCTTATAATGAACCTGAGCGTGACGCGGCATCCATTCGCTGTATCCTGAAGTTCGTAGTAAATGAAACACAGCTTTTAAAAAAAAGTTGCTAGTGAAAACACAAACTTTTTTGCCCCAAAAAGTCCGTGATGCACGTGTTTCGAAGAGCAGAAGCGATAAGAGTGGTCTCGAGTTCATTTAAAACGGCTGGGTGCTCGTTCGCCAAGACTTGTGGCATAAGCTGCATGAGGCACTCACTCCTAAGTTTCGTCGTTCTCGCAATCAGATTCCTCCAAATTGCTCTCGTCGCGTACTTCATTCACATTGCCCCAATTTGTGCACGATTCCGAAGTGTCGGCATCATCATCGGCCGTAATTAAACCATCGCAACAGATGTCCCATTCGCTCTCCCAGGTTGGAGTCGACGACACGCTGCCACAAATCGCCCCCGCAGTTTGGAAGCTTCAGGCTCGGCATCGGGCCCGACATCGACAGTCAGCCTCGCGAAAACAGTTTTGCGTGCATGTAGCCGTCACTGCCACCCACGAAATATTCACCATCTCCACAGCTGAATACCGGGACGCCCGAAGCGGCGAGTTGGCTGCCAGGTGGTCAACAGCTATGAGCAAGCGCTCCGCAACGTGGCACCTAACGCGCGACTTGCGCACAAGCCAAGCGGTCACACTTTCGAGGTTTTGTTCAGCGGCCGGAAAAAGCGTGCTAGTCCTTTCGTCGGCCATCATGACCACACACGCACACCAAGAGAGAGAGCAAGTCGCGCACACGCGACACACATGCCAGAACGCGTGGAACAGCTTTGGGCCCGTTTCCAGTCAGGGAACGAAACTAATTGAGCCAGCGTGGCGGGTGTCGCAGAGCGGTGGAGACGGGCGAAGGTGTTGGGATCAAGAGAGGAGAGCAGACTTGCGAGAGAAGGGCAAGGAGTTGCGATAAAGAGAAGGGAGGATGTGGCAGGAGGGCGACCATGAAAATTAAAACACACTGGAAGGAGGCAGGTTGGGTGGCTTGCTTGAAAGGTCTACAAAACTCGCACGTAGAAAAACTTGGAAAGAGTGCCTGCGTGCACTGAAGTCAAAACATGGCCACTTGGATCGGTGTGCGCGGTGGTGTTCGAAGAATCGGCGGCCATGGTCAAAAATCGTTTTGTTGCGCCGGCGGATTTGCGTGGCCTCATGAACTTCGATATTTCGCGATTCGTTCCTCGCAAATTAACAGCCGTTTTCGCGATTCCGCGCGTGCGCGGAAGGCATGCTGAGTTAAGTGCAAAGTGAGCGAGAACAAGTCCTAAACACGAAATGAATTGCAAATTATCAGAGTCAGTGGGGTAGCGTACTAGACGCAGACTATCGGATACAGTCGGTGGCCGACGATGTTGGCAAATGGTCTGGTCACTTTTGGCCAACGACACCAGCGACGGTGCCAGCGATCAAAAACAGGGTAGATAGCCGACCGGTCTTCGAAAGATTGGTGGCAGTGTGAAAACACGGGCCTCGTCTGGTGATGGGGGGTACTCAGAGTAGCGGGGTGACAAAGGACGGAGGGGTATGTAACAAAAAGCAGTCGGGGCATGGAGGAAGGAAACGGCTTTCCTTTTTCCATGGGTTGGAGAACTAGAGGGTCGCGGAGGCAGGGTTGACGTATAACAATAACAATGTATGGGCACTTCGCCGATGCCTGATCGTTGGTCAAAATTGGTTTCCCGGGAAGTCGGCAGACCGCCGACTCCGTTCGCTGTAACCGATCAGCGGCGCTCGGAGACGAGACGTTCGTTGTAAGTGCGATTTTGTGCCATTGAACTAGTGTATATTTTCACGGTCACACGGATATTGTACGTTTTAAGTGAAAGTTTTTTAAGTGGAGCCGTTGTATGTGGGCTCGACTGTACATAAAATGACTGCATTTTGTTTCAGTTTAATCCCTGCACAAGATGTATCGCTTTAATGAAATGTGCTGCACATTCAAGTTTTTCTTGACTCTCCATTAGTGTTTCACAAAACTACTGCCATGACAGTGCTTGTAATGCACACATTTTCGTTTCGACCGTAGGCTTTGACATACCACTTCCTAAAGGGAATGAAGTTACAGCTGAGAAGTAACTCCTTTGTAATTTCTGGCTTAATTGTTCATGACTGTAGCATGGTAAAACAAAAAAAAAATTTATCGCCTTTGAAATTCTCCTAAAGTGGGGCCTTGAAGAGCCATGCAAAATATTTTCATTGTTGCCATCGTCAAAAGATGGCTTCAGCATTCAGCATGTGATCGCCTTGCCGCAATGGACAGCCACTTGGTACCTCGGGATTTGAAAAATGCAAGTCATGCCTGGTTTCAGAGATTGCATCTTGTACAACGCTAACGTTTTGCCCTCGGATGCACAGTAAGACTATCTAAGGCAGTGGTTCTCAAATGGGGGTCCGGGAAGCCATTTCTATGATCTGCGAAACCCTCACCCGCATTTTTCTTTAAGCGTGACTGTGCCACGTATTGATGAACTGTCCAAAATGAAGTGACGCGGCACATTTGTTTGGTGTTTTAAGTAGCAATAAATGGCACCTGTTTCACGCTTCAGTTGTGTTTTGACTAGCCTTAGTCATTTTAGTTTCAACTTGCCTACGTACCCCCCCCCCCCTCCCTCCCAACCGCTGCAAGGGGTCACCCCCTTCATCGCTTCCGCCAGTTCACAAGAGGTCCCCAACACGTCCATGGCTGAGAACCACTGATCTAAGGCATTGAAGTGTAAAGTCTGGCCTTTCTATTGCTTTCGTTATGTAAGAAGAAGCTGCCAACTCCTCTCTTAACTTGCCTTCAGGGTGCGTGCGGTTCCTGTTGGGCCTTCTCGGTGACTGGCAATGTGGAAGGCCAGTGGTTCCTGTCACGCAACAAGCTTGTCTCGCTCTCCGAACAGGGTGAGGCTTTTTTTACCCGGGCCTTTCTAACGTATGTCTCTGTCAAATGCTCAGCAGGCCTATACTGATTTGTGTTTGGGTTTAACACGTTTCACGAGGTTGTATGTGTATGTGTGTGTGTTCAGTGTTCATGCAAGGTAAAGTAATATGGAAGCCTTAAGTGTAGCAACAATTGGTATGCACTATAGATGGAGATAAGTGAATTCTTCTGCCACGAATCTGGTCATCAAAGTGGGCTCTGATGTAAGCATATGAGGCGATATTGCATTGACATTGTGTAAACTGAAGACATTGAAAATAGGAAAGTTCTGTGTCCACTGCTTAGTGCTAAACTGACACGTTTTGCTTCGTAAGCACTGTTTATCATCAACACTGAAGTCAATACTGTTGATACTGGGAGAAGTGTTTGAAAGGTACTGCAAAAAAAAAAAAAAGTCGAGGGAAAAGAAAAAAAACTCGTCACAAGTGCTTGTTGGGCAGTTTACAACATCTGATCAGACCACATGTTTTCTTATGTTAGGAATTTCACTACCTGACCTCACCCCTTTAAAGGGCTAAATGTATTGGCAAAAGTTTATGTGCGGGCTACTCATTGCAAATGGACAAATCTATTTGTATTTGTTTTTATTGTGTAGTATTTTTCTCTTCTGCTAAGTCATCCTTTCCCCGCCATTAGTCTTTTCATCACCGAGAATTCTGAACTTGCCAATTCCTTGGTAATACTGCTATCATGGACAATGATTTCTCTTATGGGCACGTATTTCTGTTTCACTTCAGAGCTTGTCGACTGCGATCACGGGGACCATGGATGCAAGGGTGGTTACATGGGCCAAGCCATGAAAGCTGTTATTGAAATGGGTACGATTATCGCTGTGACACTATCATGACGTACATAAAAATGTTCTAGTATACACACCTACTCCTGTTCCTCTATTACACTAACACTTCAACATACTCTATATATACTCTATATGTTGCCTCTGTGTATTGAGTGTTGAAGTTTTGATATATGTAGACACTTCGGTAGGTGGATGACAAGGCTGCTCATATTGAGTACAGACTTAAAACGTTGGAGCTGTGTGTGTAAAACATTGTGCTAGGTGCTCCAACTTTCTTTGCGCTATAGATCACTTTGGTGGTAAGATTGCGCGCGCTCTTTGCCGCTCACACTAGACTAGAGCACGCAAAGCGTCTTTCGCTGTGAAAATTTATTATGTAGAATGAATTTGAGGCATGGTGAAGCCTCAATATAATGCATATGGATATGTATGGCGAATCATCATTGGAGGTTGTGCAGGACATGGTGAAGCAGCGTGTTCATTTCAGAGCAGCGAGTTAGTTGCCAAAATTGTCGATTTCTTCCGCTGTGGTGATCCTCGCTGTCCACACTGCATATGAAAATTAGGAACTAAGCCAGAGCGAGTAAAACTGTTATACAGAACAGGTCGTTGCAGGGTCGTTCTACTGTACTAACTGTCGTTCCCACGACGTATGATAGACACTAGCTCTGGAGTTTTCGTTTAGCTGTGATGATACAGAACTTTGGCATTGAGGGGACTGCTTGAAAATGTCTCGTTTTGTCTCCTCGTTTTACAGCGAAAGCTGTTATGAGATCGCAACAAGGGCCGATTTTGTAATTGTGTGCCACTTCCAGTACATGTAATCACTATCATGTGAAATAAGGGGCAAAAACGAACTAAATAAAAATGCTGAGGATAGAATGAGATATCAAACGGGGCCATCTACGTGGCAGCCCAGCATTCTACCACTGAGCCACGCCGGTGTTTGAAAATCTGTTGCAAACTGACCCTAGGTAGACTTTGTGTTGGGTAAGGAATGGCATTGACATGTGTAACAAAGCGTTTCAGAACAGTAAAGTTACAATCAGGTGTCGCACTAAGTAAATTGTGTGACAAGTGGATCCTTGAACGCTCCAACACATTGCAAAAGTTTCAGCATAATTCCTCATGGTCATCAACCGCAGAATCAACAAAGTGAACATGATGCCGTACAAGAGTGTAGCAAGTACCATGCTTCTCCAAAAAAATGTCTAATAATAGCACAACTGGATGCTTCCCTACTGCAAGAAAATTATCATGATTGATGGCATAGTGGGCACCATGCAAGTGTGCTTGTTGTAGTTGCCCCAAGAGTGTTTTAGAAAAGGCTCCAGAGTGGCCACTCTTCCAGCTTTTCTTGTGGCCGAGCTGCAGATTCCGCACATGCCTGGCGGTTTTTCTTTTCTTACTTTAATTTTCTTGGTCTGCATGAAGTGAACGCAAATTTTTGATTGACACAGCCTCACTCAAATGCATTTCCTTCAGGAGGTCTGGAGACCGAGTCTGAGTACCCTTATCGAGGCGTAGATGGCACGTGCGAGTTTAACAAGACAGAGTCCAAGGCCCAAGTGCAGAGCTTCGTCGGCTTGCCCCAAAATGAAACCGGTGAGAAAGCAGTCAGCTTTTGTGGCTTTCTGTAGATTGACTGATTCAATGACTGATTGATTCATTCATTGATTTGTTCATCCACATTCAGTATTTCCTGCTTGCTTGCTTTCAAGATGTTCGCTTTTCAAACGAGAGTGAAGTCAGAAGAAATGTAGCAGGTTTCATTCAAAGTGAAACTTTACAGCCTCAATTTCTTGAGTCTACCTAAATGATGCTCGCAGTGGTTTCACGGTTCTGTCTTCGCAAAGCATTGAGCAGCCCATTACAATGTTGTCGTTGGGTTTGGCTAAAAATGACCATCATGCCAAAGATGCCATGGATCCGACGTCTTCTTATCACGTTTAGGTCCTTTGTTGAGATGCTCTTCGTTTCCCATGACAGAAGCGTTGTGGAAAGCTGATGATGGAGATTCTTACAGCCACGTACCTCTGATGTGTCTCAATTATTCGCGCTTCTTTTTCGTTAGAGCTGAAGTCACCATCTCTTTCTTTCTGTCTTTCAGAGCTGGCCTACTGGTTGATGAAGCATGGACCAATTTCGATCGGAATCAATGCCAACGCAATGCAGGTTTGTCAATGAGGCAGCACATTCTCGTGTTGCTTTTCACTGAAACATTCAGGGGAAGGAACACGCTCCTTAGTAGACATAATGCAGAAATTCTGAGCTATGCTGACGTTCGCAGATTTTACATTTATGGAGCCATGGAGATGCTGTTCTTGAGAAGGCCTAATGAACTGAAAACGCTGTCGAAGTGGTGCGATAGCTGTGCCAATTGCGCCAAACTGCACCAAAAGGTGAAACCTGCTACGTCATGCTACATTTTGGCCGAAATATCGTAGCTCGCGCCAATCGTGCACCAAGACAGCATTTTTGCAGTTTTTCAGAGAAAAAGAGACAGTGTTACCACTGTAATGTTTAGTGTTTATGAGAATAGACAGGTGAGTGTTATTGACCTAGGCACAAACCTGCCACACAATTTTAATACACTCGTATGGCATAATCAGTGTTTTGTAGTACCAGTAGAGCATACTGTGAGATTACTTTATATTAAGTTCAATGTAATAGTTTCTAACTGTGATAGATCAAGTTAGAGAAATGTTATGATTTGTGCGTCTTGAGGACGACAATCTTACTTGACTTGTTGACTCCATAGGGTGAGCGGTACTTGAACAAAGACCGGACCATTATGGTTTAGTTGGCTTGTTTTAGAGAAATTGTAGTACTCTTTGCTGCAGTTTACTTCTATGAGATTGTAAGCAGAACCCTTAAGGCTTAATGCCATACAGCGGCAATGCGACGCACTTCTCGTCTAAGGATGACTTTACATGTTAAAAAGGGTATTCAAAAGTAAATATTGTATGTACCCTCCCATTACAACAAACTTCCTGGAGTGTGGTTTAGATTTCAAGCACGAAGGACCAGTTACGAAACCCTTTTTGTTACTATAACTGGTCACGAACCAGGGTAGTAGCAAATCTGGCCTTTAAACACGGCGGCAAGCACTTATCCACTGAACGACGGTCTATGCTGCAGTGAAAGCAGCTTGTGCTCGTGCTTCCAGTACACAAGCTGAAGTGTCAGAAAAAATCAAAATCGTTTGCAAACATGAAGTGAATTTCAGAGAAGTGCGAGGTAACCCAAGGTCTAGGGATTCAGGAAACCTAAGAATATCTATCGACAGAAAAACTAAGAGCAGTGTCTGAATTTCATCTTTATGAGTATTTCAAGTAAACATGCTTGCATGTGGCCGTAAATCGACTTAGTGATGCTACTACATGTGGTACAACTGCCACAGTGCCCGGGTGACATGAATGTTTGCGTTCGAAAATGTGTTACAAATTACTGCTCCAAAAGGTAGTTATGCTGCTGTAAAGCAAGGTTTTAGCTACTCTAGAAGTTGGACCAGAATGGCTTTGGTCAATTAAATCACTGAAATAATTCGCGTACTACTGCAACCAAAATGTCAAAGGCCTGTAGAAAGCTGATTACATGGATAACTACTGTAGCAATACACAACACGCCTGTAATGTTTCACATATGTCTTGTTTTTTTGTCTCCATATCCATTCTCAAGCCTCAGTAATTGTAATTCAAAAGTGAAAAAAAATTTTTTTTGTTACCTTGCTTTCAGTTCTATTTTGGAGGCATCTCACACCCATGGAAGTTCCTCTGCAGTCCTACGGACTTGGATCATGGGGTTCTTCTCGTTGGATTTGGCGTGGACAGTAAGTTCCAGATGGCTCCTTTGTTTTTCTTGATGCGCAACAGCCAGCTTTGGCAAATGTGTAAAAACTGTCTACATTTGTTTGTTTGTATAACGAAATTTGTGATATGATTTATTCTGGTTTCTCAATACAGTGGACTCTCATTAAAAGAAACTCGGTTTAACGGAAAAGTCGCATAAACAAAACTATCTAGGCACTTGGAAGTGTGGCAGCTTGGGCTAGTTGCTATGACATGACGATAGTTATAGCGCAAGAACAGAATGACGACACAAAGACAAGGTGTCCTTCTTGTCTATGTGTTGTTGTTCTGTTCTCGTGCTATAACTGTCATATCTAGGCACATTTGGTTGGTCTTTTATATATTTAATGATAAAAGTTTAGGGTAATCAAAACATTTTTTTTTTGCTTACATCGGTTAAATAAAACTAAAACGGGCAAAAATTCATGAACAGCGAAAGTGGCCACGGCAGTCTTGCAATCATGAAACATATGCCGAAGCTAGTCTAGCCAAGCCATTCCAGCGATCGCACATGTCCGCGCACGCCAAGCAGCGATCGACGTCTCGTCGTGAACTTGAGATGGAACCTAAAAATGGCAGCACAATGCATTTTTGCTCGCATCGAAAGTAAAAAGAATCATTTAAGAACCTGACTGCAACATCCTTTCAAAGACGGATATTGCGAAAAAGTTCAATATTACAAGTCCATGCTGTCGAGGACACTCAAGAACAAAGAGAAGATTGAAGAAGCTGTAAAGCTTGGGAACTTCGCTGCGGACAGAATACGGGTGAGAACGACAGCATACAAAGAAATCCAAGATGTTCTTTTCCTTTGGTTCAAGCGAGTGCGCAGTGCGAACTTTCGGATCAGCGGCCCCATTTCGGAAGAGAAGACCAAAGAGATTGCTACTCGGATGGGGATCGAGGACTTCCGGGTGAGCAATGGCTGGCTGAGCAGTTTTAAAAAGCGGCATGGTCTTATCTTTAAGACAGTTTGTGGAGAAAGTGCGGCTGTAAATGGAGATATGTGTAGCCACTGGCAACAGGGGAGGTTGCAAGAAATTTTGGAAGCCTACGATCAACGGGACGTGTTTAATGTTGATGAAATGGGGTTGTTTTACAAAGCACTCCCTACTAAGACTCTCGCTTGCAAGAGCGAAACTTGTTTTGGGGGGAAAGCGAAGCAAAGATCGTATTACAGTGCTAGTGGGTGCCAACATGGACAGTAGCGAAAAGTTGAAGATGCTAGTCATGGCAAAATCAAAGCACCTACGCCGCTTCAAAGGTGTGCGCACGCTGTCTGTCACATACCACGCGAACTGGAAAGCTTGGACGACACTAGCAATCTTGAGACATCGTTGCGGGAAGAGGATAGAAGACTTACCCAGCAGAACAGGAAGGTTATTTTCATTGTTGATCAATGCCCTGCTCATGGTCAAGTCGATAGACTCAAATCGATCAGCCTAGAGTTCCTGCCACCAAATGGGACTGCAATCCTTCAACCGATAGACTAGGGCATAATTCAAAACTTGAAGGTTCTCTATCGCCGCCAAGTCCTCCGGCGAATGCTTCTTTGTGCAGACAACAGAAAATATTACAATGTGGACTTGCTCTCAGCTCTTCACATTCTAACCAATGCCTGGGAATGCGTGAATGTCAACTGTGCAAAGGTGCTTCCATCATGCAGGATTTTCAAGACAAGAAGTTCTTCCAGATGACGAAGGCAACATTGCCGAGGCTGAGGAGGCTGATATTCTCTTCAGTGAGGTGACAGTCTACTTCTTTCACGTATGTGGACTATGAAACACTTGATGAAAACATCGCCACATGTCGTGAGGACAGTCTTGAGGAACTGATTGCTGAAGTTCGAGATGAGGACCTGTGCTCCAGTGGTGATGAGGTGGTGTGTGATCCTGAGCCCATTTTAGTGACAGACAGTGCAGCAAGAGATGCTGTCATCTTGTTGCAGTGCTACTTTGAATATGATGGTGGCACAGATTTCCTGCCCAGTCTTTTGCCCATGCACTCTTACTTTGTGAAAAAATGCTTGAACACAGCCAAGCAAACTGTTATCACCTCCTTTTTTTTTCTGAGTCAGTAATATATTAGCAAAATTTTTTTTTCTAATCAGCTATAGTAGTATTGTATACTTCAAGATGGTTTTTTTTTTCAGTCAGCCACAGTTGGTGCTATTGAAATAAAGTCATATTTCATTTATTTTGTGGGCTTTGCTTAAATGAAACTTCTCATAAATGGAACATATTTTCTTGCCCCTTCGAGTTCCGTTTAAGAGTAGTCCACTGTATTAGTTCTGTTGCAAACCACATATATGTATTTCTGAATTTAGCCAAGTATATTTTATGCTGCAGGTTCGATTCATTGAACACCTTGTGTACTGTACTGTATTGTGTACATTCAGTCATTGTCTCTGTGACAAATTAGAAGATTGGTAAACATTGATAGAGAGAGAATCGATCTTCTGTAGGCAACCTTTCACATGGAAATGTTGGCAGCTGGTAGTGAAAAAAGAAATCGGATTGACCAAAATTTATGATACATTTGTGACAAAGTTTCCCAGTGAAACTATGACTGCATCATAGCCAGGTTTGGCCGTACAGTGACATTGACAGCACGGTCACCTAATCATCTACTGTTATTTCTTAATCGACAATCAATCATACCTTAACAGACTTATCATGATTATCGATGCTCTTGTGGACTATCATTCGTGCGTTACATAGCGGCTGTACATGGTGGCTCAAATTAAATGTCAAGAACGGTCATCACTGCCAATAGGTACACAGGCTTCTAAGAGGGGTCAATGCTTGGCTCTATTGGTATGCACATGCAAGCAAGTGTCTCCTAATACTGTGACTGTGCACAGAGCTCTCATTTTTCAAAGCTTGTGGCAATACGAGATAGGGTAATGAACGGCACAATCTGCAAGTGTGCGGCAGTAGAGGACAAGCTCTTGCTTCTTTCTTCGAGCGTTGTCTTTTCCGGCTGTAGCGACTCTCTTTGTACTCCTTGCAGAACGAAGTTTCCGTCGCAAGCCTGTACCCTACTGGATCGTGAAGAACAGCTGGGGCAAGTACTGGGGAGAAAAGGTGAGAAAAGGGTACTGACCGAGTTTGCTCTGCCACACAAATCTTCTGTATACAGAGATCGCTCTGTGCAAGCATGATGCTTGGTAATTGAACCTAGTGGGCCTTTAGGGTACTTTAATAAATAAATGAAAAATAAAAATAAAAGTAAAGCTGTTTAATTTTTCAAACCTGTTTGACGCATCTATTTTCTTTCATTTCAGGGCTACTACAGGGTTTATCGTGGCGATGGTACCTGCGGTGTCAACCAGATGCCGTTGTCCGCCGTAGTCCCACCGAAGCACTAGTCGATTCAGTTGTTTTGCTTGTTCTCTCTCTCTTCCTATTTCTTTTATTCCTACACGAACGTATGTGACATGCATTCTTTTAGAATACCAACGTTTATTTACTAGTACAGTAATCCGTGATGCTTACAGTGTCACAACGCCATGCTCTAAGCAATTAGTGTTTATCTTTCTATCATTTGGGCTCATTGGCAGTGTTAACAATTTTTTACATTGTGCTTCTGTGACGTTTGTTCGTGTTCAGTGGGGTAGCTTATGTTTTTTGTCATTGTTAGCATAATTTAATGATTTTAAGATGCCCGCACACATGAGCGATGCATTTGAGGGTAGCCTGAAATGATTTTAATGATTTTTTCTATACATACTGAGCCAGTAGCACAGGTCATTTGAATCTTTAAACGTACAGATTTAAGATATTTGCATAGAGTGTGTAATCAGTTATAATATTTCAAATGCGCACTTCACTTCAAGTTGCAGTGTTGCATCGCACAAAGTTTTCAGTCACCTATACTCGGGAAATGGCACTGTTTTGGTACGTCTCTAGTGCAATGATCCTATCGTCATTTTGGCACTTGAAATGGCGAATGAAGCTTGAGTGGCTGGGTTTTTGGTGGCACAGAGATCAATGAGACAGACGCAAAATGTGTTTTGCAGTCTACGGTCCACTAGAAAATGGGGCGTTGCCCAAACAGCTCAGTAATGAAGTCGAGGTGAAAAACTTGACTTGAGACAATGCAGACCTTAAGTTGCATGGTGGCTATCGTGATAGCTTAAATTATGGTGCAAATAATTTCAGGAAACCATTTCAGGTACCCTTTAAGGCATAAAGAGGGAAAATGAAAACTGCCTTTAGACTTAATTGATTAAAGTAGTTGGAGTGCTAACATCTTCGACATTCAGTGTCACAGTAGGCAGTTCTATTTCAGATAGCCATTGCATGGTAGGATGGTTGGTTCGCATGCATGGAAAAGACGCATTTGTTGTTTCGTAGATGTGCCAATTTGATACTACCACGCACAGAATTGTGAAATTTCGATTGTAGAAACTGAGGATGCTGGCACCCCAAAATGAAAAGTGTTTTATAAGTGTCTTCAAGGCAAATTGAGCGTGAAAAGGCAGAAGCGTGAGCATGTGTCGTCTGATGGCACATAGTGCAAAGCACGGCTGTGACCAGTGTTCTTTGCGTTCTTTCGGCCGCTTGATGGCATCGATGAGACTTAGCAGTGCTTGTCACATGCGTAGATGTCATGGTACTGCGACTTCAACTGGTGACGCTTACTGCCTCACTACAGGATTTGGGTTGTTCCAGACTAGTACTGTAACGTTAACTGGTCACAATCAACCAGACAAGTTATAAATGTAGCATTAGCATATGTGCAACGTCATCTTGAGCTGTGGCACTTGCCAGGTAAAGTCATGGACATGACATTATCTAGTTGCACTGGAAGCGCGGTTTTCGTACATGTCGTTTTTGAATACTCGATACCTTGCGCTTAATACTTAACTGGAACTACTTAGGCACAAAGTATGCATAATTAACTTTCCACTTTTCTATCATAACAAGAAAAAAGTATCTTCGTGCCCATAGATTCTTCAATCACCTTGAAAATGACCTGCAAAGTCTGCTGAAATGCTTGCTGTGTACTAGATCTTAATAGATATGTCTTCTGATCACAGTTGAATTTCAAGTGATCTCGCTGTACTAAAAACACGACATTCTTTCACAATTGTTGTGCGCTTTTGAAATGTTTCAGAATGTGCTGTTTGAAATGGCTGCACAGTATCAGTACTGTTCTGCGGGTTCAAAAAACTGCAATGTTTTCTTCAGTTTTTTACAATGCTGCGCTGTACAACCCTGTTTCACAATTCAGACTTTCACACACAGATGTCAGTGCAAGTGCACAGCCCTCTCAACACAGCAAGAAAAAGAATAATGAACACACGCACTAAGCAGTTTCCGGGAATCCTCTCGCTACAGCGTGGTTTTAAAACTTTTTTTTCAGACTCTGCGTATCACTACTACGACAGTGTCGTAATGTAGCTATGGTCGTAGTTTTTCTTACACTTGTCACGAAGGCAGGCCAACCCACGAGTTACTATTAAGAGCTCACTAATCGTGGTGCTTCATTGTCATAGGCGGCGCTTACGCTTTCGCGTATGCACTGCAGGAAGCAATCGTACCATTTCGATTGGTGGCATACATTTTAATGTAAAATTGTTCTATTGCTACAGTGCTTTGTACTTACGCGACACAGCTGCCAATGTTTTGGATGCAAGGTTTCGGATCTCCCTCTTTGCTGCTGCAAGGAAATGCTTTTGTGGTGTCTGCACAAGCAAACAATTGCTTCAAACGGTATGTCGTGCTTATGAGTTGTACATTTGACGCGAGAGCCAAAGAACATTGTTTAGGGATGATATTAACATGTGCTGCTTAGTGTAATTTAATTTAGCCTCACAGATGACATTGCCACAGTGTGTTTTTACGTATGCAGCACAGTTTTCAAGAGAAAAGCCGCGTTGTGTCACACATGCCAGTGATAGCTGTGATTCTTTGCTAGATAGACTTTTTACTGATTGCTCAGTAGCACAGCTCTCGGTTTTCACATATTTCAGCAGCTTCATGACTGTGCTAGTAAAACAGCATGAAGCAGTTTTATTTTCAGCAATGTGATAGTTACTTTACAAAATATTCACAAAGTATGTATCTCTATGCTAATCTGACATGCTGTATCTATTGTATCATCTGAATGACATTAATAAGTTGGATGATATTATTATGTCGGGCCCAATATTGCATTTGCACCAATTTTGGTGCTTTGCAGAGCAAACCATCTTATAGCTGTTTTAACTCTTAGAAAAAAAAACAATTGTCTATTACCATGTACTTGGTCACAATATTTAAACTTGACACCCATGCTATCTATGAAGACTTTCAAAAGTGTGTGTGACACATTTAGACCAAGCTATATTCAGCCACACTAATTTGTTGAGTGAACAAACTGTTTCTTGTACTTAAATCATGTTTCAAGGGTGCTTATATATATGCCCTGATAACTCATTTTTTGCTGTCTTTGCAAACGTTGATCTATGCCCTATAAGAAAGAAAGATGTGTAGATCGCAGTGGCTTTGTATAACCTGAAAGCTCATTTTGTAAAGGTTATGCCTATTATAGTTAGATACATAGTTTTGACCTGTCTTCCAAATGGTAATTACCAAATGCGCGCTCATTGAGGTTGCGCCTTTCATGCCGTCCCTGCCCGTGATCGTGGATTTTAGTGGTTTTAGCAATCGGCAACTTGCGTTTTATTTTTACTTCTCTATTTTATGCTTGACACCTGCAGAATGCAGGATTTGTACTTACAGTTAATCACTGGTTGTTAACTTTCCGAACAAATGGAGAAGGCGACGAAGAAACGCGAACATCGTGTACGCCGACGAAACACTGTGTCCATCTTTTCCTCATAACCAAACTATGCAATTCTTTGTATACTCAAGTTCTTAGATTCTCCAGTTGATATATGCAAAGCGATTGCTTCTACAATTTAATGGGTCTTGAAGCAAACCATAGCACAGATTGTGTGCTAATGTACGCTTCCAGATTCGTTGAAACATTTAAGGCACTAGCCTGACTCTCCAGCTTGTTGCAATTGTTTCTGCTGTGTTGAATGTCAAAAGGAGTGCTGACATGACGTTTTTGACATCATTTTGGTACTCAACAGAGATCATAGGCCACATATCTAAACCCTAAACATAAAAAAAGTACTGCTATGCAGCAATTCAGCCATTTGGGCTAGTTGGTAGCTATTAATTCTAAATGCAAAAAGTGGGTCACAGTACGGGACAGGGACAAGAGAACAGTGCGCCTGTGTTGTTGTTCTCTTGTCCCTGTTCTGCACAGTACGGAACAGGGGCGCTTGTGTTGTTCTCTTCTCTTGTCCCTGTTCCGTACTTTTCTGTGCTGTACGGAACAGGGGCATCCATGTTCTCTTGTGCCCATTTCATACTGTTGCGTGCAGTACGAAAAGGTGCACTGGTATTGCTCTCTTTTCTTGCCCCATTCTGTGCAGTGCGGAACAGGGACAAGAGAACAGTGTGACTGTGTCGTCGTTCTCTTCTCTTGTCCCTGTTCAGTACTGCGCCGCACTTTTCGCGTTTACTTCCAAGTGTTTGGACAGTCTAAATATGGTACCATAACACGTTCCTGCAAGCCAGTTTCAGTTTTGGTACCAAAAAATAGATTCGTCACGATGTCGCTGTCGTCTTGCAATCTCTTCAGTCACTGCCCTACTTAAATGCACAGCCTAGAAAAAAACATGCCCACCAGTTCTGCCAAGCTGTTGTTATGAGCATCATCATCACATATGTGCTTGTATTACACAAAGCAATCAAATTTCGCTCTGTGTCATGATGTAATGATGAGGATGGTAGTGTGTGCGGCATTAATATTAAGCGCAAAACCAAAATACCTTAAGTGTTTTCAATTTTTCACGTGCTACACGTGCAATAAACGTGCTGTAGTAACGTTTGTAGAACTTTGAAAAAGTGTGTCAGCACCCCTTTTGAACACTGTTGGATAAAGAGGCTGACTGTGCTAACGCACGCGGCACGCCACAGTTGGATACTGCAGCGTTTGTCTTTGCTGATTTTGCGGTGCTATGAAGAAGAGGAAACAAATGTGGCATGAATGATTGATGTTTCACCTGCACAGTTGTTTTTTACTTTTACATTGACTCGCCTCTTTTATTAACTCTTGTTGGCAGCACATTGAAGAGGGTTTCTTGTAGATACCTCTGTCCTTTTGTTGCAAGTCATTAGTTAGTGCTTTACAATAAAATCTTGAAACAAATCTGTCCAGGGAAATTCTTTATAAGGAGTATGGTTTGCTATGTGGCAGGTAGATATGTCTCAGGACTGCCTTGTTCTGCACCTCGCCCAAAAGAAAAGCTGCGCCTGATGATTGAATCTGAACTTGCAGCCCATGTAAAATAGCTCGTCAATTTACGCCCTCCTACACAGACATGTGGTCATGCAGTTCCATTTTGTGGCAGGGCTGCTGCATCGAGCAACACAGAATCTGTCTTGAAGACTCAAGCATCATTATAAAAAAAGTGACATCTTACACGAAAATAAGTTCGTCCTATCCAAAAATTCGTTATAAAGGTTTATTCCTGAATTTATTCCTATGGCAAGACTATTTCTCATTTACTTTCTTACAACGAATATTTTGTTATATCCGGGTTAGTTATATTGAGGTTAAAGTGTAGTAATGTCCCTTCTGTTAGCCTCAATGGCAAAATAATGTTATCGAAAAATGGACAGACCCAAGAGAAAGTTACAGGCACGCTTAAGAATCCTTTCATAGACTGAATGTGAAAGCACAGTGCATCTTGGTGTTACAATAGTAGCGATGTCCCCACTATTTCTGTGTCCATATCACAAGGCATCATCACATGACACGATTACTGACACTTCATTTTATGTCATTACCAGTTGGTTGTGTCGGCTTTCTTGTCATTGAGCGGCAACGCCAGTGCTCGTTGAATGCTGGCCAGCAGACGTCCCATTTTCTACTTTACAACATTGCATTTAAAAAAAGATGTAATTCATGATCAATGCACACTGTGCTTTCAAACACCCACGCTTTCTACCCTAAATATGGATGATTGGCCAAGTTTTCCATCCTGCTCGACTGGAGTTGTGAACACTTGTGGCAGCGGGCTTCATAGATTGACGAAAACTAGCCTGGAGAGATTGCTTTTGCGAAATAAGGCACTTTATATATATAGTACAATGTGTGCATTCAGTCTTGCAAAACACTGTCTAACCAGTCTTCTAGGTCGACAGTCGGCTTCTGAGGTTCTGCAAATGAACGTAAAGAAAATTCGTTTGTAACGTTGAATAAAAACAGTGATCACATTGTTCTCCTAGCCTTCAGCTCTGGCAACCCCTCAGATGTAACTTGGCTACTTTATAGTTCTACTTAACTCATCACATTACAAGCTGCCTGAAGTTTGCTGCTAGGCAGTCTGCTAAAGACAACTGCATTGTTGGAAACATGATTCGCTACTTAATTGTAGCTCCTTAATTGTAATAGCCACAAACATCCTATTGTTTAGACTTCCGTGTGCTCCTGTGTTGTTCCTAGGCCTTGTGAGCAAATTACTAGTAACGAAACCATGCATACAAAACGTTAATACAGTAGCATTTCGGTGAGGGGAACCTGAAGGGACCGTGAAAATTAAGCGCGAGATGTGTGGACTTGTACATTTCTGATGACCAAACTTCTTGCATAGCCTCCACAGCATTGCACCTGCCGTACAAAACGGAGTATGTAGTACTTTCAAACAAGTCTTACGAGGCGGTGGTTTGACGGGTTCCTCCATTGCTTTGGGCTCCGGTTCAGCAACGGTTGTAGTGGCGGGCTCTTCAGCTGCAGGAACCAGATCTGGGTAGAATTAAAGGAACACTGAAGTTGAATGCTAAATCGGTTAATAGATAGTTCTTAAACAACTATCTTGGTGTTAAGTTAGTGATCAGAAGCTCATAATTTTCAAGAGAAACTGCCGTTCGAAGCTACATTTATTGAATCTTATGCTGAAACCTCCTATTCTTTTTTATACCATGAAGACCTTGAAGTGTCTTTTTCTTTCTCATATTATATCTGTGACAGCTCAGTGACAGTTTTTGAAAGCTGTTACTTTACTTTTTGGTTACTCTAGAGCAGCACTCGGCGACTTGCAGCCCACATCACAGTATCACGCGGCCCCCGGCAAAATGTCAAAATGACCCTTTCCCTTCCCCTTGTAACACTCTCTCAAGGCACACATGCCAGTTTTGAACTAAAATGGGTTTCTGTCTGTAACCTACATTTTTTAAAATTGCGCTGTCGCGACATGCTTGTCGAAAAAAACATTTCTATTCTAGTTTTTTACATTGACCATTGCAGTTTGCCAAATTTGTTCCTTTTTTTTCTGCAATGACCCTGCCCCCTTGATTAGCTGTATGGGCCCCGCTGTCTCAGCACTATGCAACTCGGCCCTCCACCTCCGAAGGTTGCCAACTCCTGCTCTAAAAGATGAAGCATGGTTACCTTCATATAACGAAACATCGGTTGTAACGAAGTAAATGAAAAATAACTTGCAATAAATATACACCAGGAATAAGCTTTTATAATGAATTTTCAGATATAATGAACTTACTTTCCTGTAAGATGCAACTTTGTCATAATGAGGTTTGAGTATATCTTCATCGATACTGAAAGCCCTACAATACACTGTCAAAATTTTGCAATGTTGTGACATGCTAGCAAGGAAATTTTTAAGACAGTGGCACCAGCTGTCTTTTTTCACCTATCATGTGAAGTGCCCTGTCATGACAACAGTGGTCACTACAATATTGTGAAAGGGTAGTTTGATTAATTGATTGACTGATATGTGTGGTTTAACGTCCCAAAACTACCATATGATTACAAGAGACGCCATAGTGGAGGGCTCTTCAAAATTTCGACCAGCTGGGGTTCTTTGATGTGCACCCAAATCTGAGCACACAGACCTACAGCATTTTCGCCTCCATCAAAAATGCAGCCGTTGCAGCTGGGACTCAATCACACGACCTGCTGGTCAGCAGCCGAGTACCTTAGCCGTTAGACCACCGCGGCGGGGTTTCCCAATGCATACAAGTGGCTCCATTTTTCTCTTCTGTGTCCACTCAAAGTAAAAGCACACACTTCATTGAACATAGTTTCTAGAACACGGATTAGGATTCACGACGCATGCACGAGGCACGAACCACCAAAAAAATTAAGTGTTTCAAAGAGTTGATGGGAAGTGTAGCTTTGTTACAGAACAAGATGGGCTTGTATAAGACAGCTGCAACATGCAAGACATGCCACGACATCACTAGACGTCAAAGTTCAAAACAGGGTGCAATAAGTTCATCTCTCTACAATCAAATGATGAAATTGAAGTATGCCTTACACATCCACAGAACGTTTGTTTGCTGCAGCATGTGAGCCCTGTGCTACAAGTGTGCAGAAGTTGCACCTGTGTTCTTTTTGAACAGCTAATTTGTTTTTTCTGCTTTTTTTCACTTGTTTCCCTTGTTTTGCATATCTTACGTTGAGCGAGCCCACAAGGTATGCTTAATCTATTTCAGAAACTACCTTAAGACAATGTCCATAAAAAAATTCTGTTACTGAGTCAAAAGATTTCACAGAATAACACAGCAAACCTTTCTCGGCGCGTTCCTCTGTAAGTGAGAGCAGGAACTCGAGGCTTCTTTCATCGTCGTCCTTTTTCTTGTCCTTCCTCGAGGGTTCGTCTGACTGAGGGGACTTGAGGGACAGGTTGAGCAATTCCTCCAAGTCGTCTTCGTCCTTTGGCTTGGGCTTCGACTTGGCCGCCGCAATTATGGCCGCTTGCAGCGTGTTCGTCAGTGACTCCCCGACGTCTGGCATTTTCTTGTCCTGTCGCTTTCCCGTACGGAGAAACGCTTCGTACCTTTCGGTGCAGGCGGCTGCCTCGTCCTTAAACTCCTGTATAACGTGGGCCTAGAAGGAAGCAAGGCGTGTGAAACCAGTAACATTTATTGCTGTACAATAACTCTCGCAGGAATGAGCAGGCCTACTAGACGTAACATCTTAGGAAATATAACGCACCACTGCAATGTACAAGGTCATGGGTTTGATTCCAAACCACGGCAGTCTCACTTTGATGTGGGCAAAATGCTGAAATACCTGTCTACTTAGATGTATGAGCGTGTTAAAGAACACTTGAGTTGTTGATGTTAACCTATAGTCTCGCACTATTCTGTACCATGAAACCATATGCCAGTCACACGAAACCCCAGAATTCCCGAGCAGGTAAGAGAATATTCAAGGCTGATAAATGCCCTCACTCACTGAATCCTTTCATGGACTTGTTCTAACCATGCGATATTTCACCAACGAAATACTTGCAGGGACATTCAACCCTTTTCTTCTGCACTGAAACAGGCGCAAGGGGGACCCTCATGCACTAAATGAAGTTGAAGTATTGACATTTACGGAAATTTACACTTGCATGACATTTACGGAAATACCTGTCTACTTAGATGTATGAGCGTGTTAAAGAACACTTGAGTTGTTGATGTTAACCTATAGTCTCGCACTATTCTGTACCATGAAACCATACGCCAGTCACACGAAAACCCGGAATTCCCAAGCAGGTACGAGAATATTCAACGCTGATACATGCCCTCACTCACTGAATCCTTTCGTGGACTTGTTCTAACCATGCGATATTTCACCAACGAAATACTTGCAGGGATATTCAACCCTTTTCTTCTGCACTGAAACAGACGCAAGGGGGACCTGCATGCACTAAATGAAGTTGAAGTATTGACATTTACGACAGGTCATTCTTTTTTTTTATCGAAACATGAAATGGGAAACATGCTTAACCAAAAAAATGAGTGTAGGCGTTTAGCGTTTTGTTCACACACAAAAATGTGCAGCAGTGACAGTTTGTTCAGTGCCCGGAGCTAGTGTAAAGCTGCAAGAACGATTTCTCGTTGACTGTGCAGGATACAGATAAAGCATGACGAGTAGCGTGCAGAATTCCTCACCGGGAAAATGTCCTCGGGCAAGCCGAGGCGCTCGTGCACAGGAATCGTTAGCAGAGCATCAACGATCTTGTCGCAGTCGATCGAGAAAAACTCGTTGAGCTCGGCCGGTTCATCTTGCCAGTCCTGCTGCTCCTTGAAACGAAAGTGCGCACTTGCTCCAGCTGCGAAACAAAATGACTTTAAGCGTTTAAAAACTCGGTTGGCGAATTGGTCTTGTTTCATTAGATATGTAATACTGTCACAGAGATACAGTCCTGACAGATGGAGACCAAGCACTGTACGAAATTTTTCAGCTTTGCGTGCAATGTTCTTGTGTAGTTTATTCACAGCAGATAATTTCTGTAGTTGAGCAGTATTGTTCAGTGCCTGAATAATTCATGCCGTTCTTAAATTTAAGCTCTCTCTATAGGCGTCATTACCGTATGCTTCTTTGGTGCGATTAAATCTCTACTGCCCAAAGCTGTTGCAGACCCTCAGAAAATGGTGTAAACAAGCAAGCATGCATTTTGCTCTTATATCGAGCATACAAACAAAGTCAGCAGTAGTTTTAGCAGGCTATTTACACATGCAATATATATCCTTATGACCCACCCCTAAAAAAATTCACAAGGCAAGGTTGTCTCTGCAAAAAGCAATTCCTAAGGCAGCAATGCTGGCCAATAATAATGAAACTATCGAAGTTATACTTGGTAACTAACTAGAAATCATAGCGCTGCCGCACTCGACAGTGTACTTTCTAAAAATTTTTTCCTTCTTTTTCTTCAGAAACGACTTGGTAAAAAAAAATTCGGAAGTGCCACCTGAAACGCACGAATTTTCGAATGCTCCCTCAACTGAAAGATGTCCCACCGTTTCGGTGCAATGGTACCAGGTAGCGCGCCGCTAGCAATGGATTTGGCCGGGCGCAAGGGGGAGGGGGTGAAAAAAAAAAGCACTGGACCCCCCTTCCCTTCACAGCAATGCAACACAAGTTTGCTACCCCCTCAAGACACTCAACTGACGCTAATGCGCACAATGTAGTGTCAAACGCACAATGTAGTGTCAATGTAGTGTCAATGTAGTGTCAATGTAGTGTCAATCTATTTGTGTGTTTGACCATCTAGTTGTGTGTTTGACCACACTGCAACAGAGTAGAAAAACGGGACATTTCAGTTCCCCGAAAACTCCAGCAGAAGGATTACTCGCCTGACGCGCTCAGCAGGAGCTCAAAGTCCTCGCCGCGCTTCCTGTTGTACTCGGTTTCGACTTCGACCGGTTCGTCGTACCTGCCCCAATTGCTGGTGAGTCCCCTCTTCCTAAACTGCGGATCGCACGTTGGTTCTATCTGTAATGAACAAAGACAAAGACACGCGATGCCCGAGATTATTTTATTTAGTTAAAAATCGATCTCTTTGAGTTCCACGAGCGACAGAATCGCAATTTTACCGGTGCGCGAGCGGACGTTCCGGCAGACGAACTTTTGCCTTCCGTCGCTTTGGACGCGTCTCCGCCGCAGTCAGCAGGTTCCGATTCCTGCGTGGGCTGCTTCGTTTCGGCATCCAGAGACTTCCATCTCTGTCGCTTGTTTTCTTTTCTCTTTTCTTTGCCCTTGGGAGCCATCGCGATAGCTAGTTGCTACAGCAGTCAACGCGGATTTCGGCACTGTTGACTCCTGAGTGGACTCTGCGCGAGCTCACGTTGACAACATCATGGGCGCGGCCATCTTCAAAATTCGAGACCGACGCTCTACTGAATCAGTCTATGTACGTAAAAAAGCTTGTTTATTAAAAAACAAATAATAAAAAAATGAAATAAGTATTTTACAAATAGTATATATTAGTTTTTACTTCAAATAATTTTTTGAACAAAAAGTGAAGTTAGGGTGTAGTTATTTTCATAGCGGCCGAAACACAAGTATGACACCGGGCAACAATGAGACCAAGATGGCAGCGCCCACGAATGCGCAATGTTTACACGTTGTTTTGAAGCGTGTCGATGTCGGTGCATAATTTCTTTGCTTCCCGGTCGTTTTACCTATCGTAGAAGGTCACAAGCGCGTAAATGCTATAAAGTGACTGGCCTGTAAGCATGAGCGAGCCGCCACAGAAGCGCAAGCGGCATTCTTTCGGCGGAGACCAGAGGCTTTTGCCTCGCGTCCGACAAGTTCTGAGCGAAAACGACGACCTGCATGCCGAGAGCATCGTAGCCAGGCTACAGCGACGGCATCCCGAGTACCGACGCAAGAAGAGGAAAGCTCTGCTGTACTCCGTGACCAATGCGCTGGAGGTAATCATTCAGGAAGACCCGCAACCGGGTACGGACACGGTGGGGCAAGAAGATCTCGACGGCAGTAGCGTCACCGACGAAGACGTCGTGCCGTATCCCGATCGGAACACGATGAACAAGTCCATCAGCGACCTGTACAAGACGCCCGACTCCAAGCCTGCGGTGCCCAACGACAAGGGTTCCGAGAAAGCACGCAAGGACTCCCAAGAAGCCCAAGTCTAACGACGTTGACGCCGCCATCCAAGACAACCTCAAGAAGCGCATGGCCAAGGAGAAAGAGATCGCTCTTATTAACCCTACGGCTCGGTTCGCGGACCTGGGAGGGATGGAAGGACCCCTGGAAGAGGTCTGCAACATGCTCATGCACCTGAAGCATCCTGAGGTGTACAAGAAGTTGGGGGTCGTGCCGCCTCGGGGGTTTCTGTTGCACGGACCTCCCGGTAGCGGGAAGACCCTGCTGGCTCACGCCATAGCGGGTGAGTTGGAACTCCCATGATCCGCGTAGCGGCGCCCGAGATCGTAGCTGGCGTATCCGGAGAGTCGGAGGAACGCATACGCGAGCTGTTCGACAGGGCCGTCAACAGCGCCCCGTGCATCTTCTTCATCGACGAGATAGACGCTGTGACGCCCAAGCGCGAGACGGCGCAGCGCGAGATGGAGCGACGCATCGTCGCCCAGCTCCTCTCCAGTCTCGACGACCTGTCGCAACGAGAGCTGCCCGCAGAAGTCCTCGTCATAGGAGCCACGAACAGACCCGACGCCCTGGACCCCGCCCTGAGGAGAGCCGGACGGTTCGACCGCGAGATATGCCTCGGCATTCCGGACGAAGCAGCCCGCGAAAGGATTCTCGCAGTACTCTGCCGGAAGCTGACGCTCGCACCGGAAGTCGAGCTGAGCGTAGTCGCCCACAAGACGCCAGGCTACGTCGGCGCCGACCTGATGGCCCTGACTCGGGAGGCCACCATGTCTGCGATAAACAGAATCTTTCGCGGTAATCGAGGAGAGCGTCAAGGCGACCGGGGAAGGACCGCGGAATCGCCTCGACGTCGCCGTCTCCCTGCTGAAAGAAGTCCCTCCTCTGGACGACGAGCAGCTCAAGAACCTCTGCGTGGACGTCGCGGACTTCGAGAGCGCCCTTAAGCTGGTCCAGCCCTCGGCCAAGCGCGAAGGGTTCGCCACCGTACCGGACGTTACGTGGGAGGACGTGGGCGCCCTCTCTTCAATCCGAGAAGCGCTTCAGGTCGCCATCTTGGCTCCCGTGCGACATCGGGACAAGTACGAGTCCCTGGGTCTTGTCACGCCGACGGGAATCTTGCTGCACGGACCTCCGGGTTGCGGGAAGACCCTGTTAGCAAAAGCCATCGCCAACGAGTCCGGAATCAACTTCATTTCCGTGCAAGGGACCCGAGTTGCTCAACATGTACGTGGGCGAGAGCGAGCGGGCCGTGCGACAGTGTTTCCAGAGGGCCCGCAACTCGGCTCCGTGCGTCATCTTCTTCGACGAACTGGACGCCCTGTGTCCTCGACGTTCGGACTCGGCGGACGGTGGCTCAGCGTCGCGAGTTGTGAACCAACTCTTGACCGAGATGGACGGCCTGGAACCCAGGAAGCAGGTGTTCGTTTTGGCCGCGACCAACAGGCCGGACATAATCGATCCGGCCATGTTACGACCGGGTCGTCTGGACGAAGTACTGTACGTCGGCCTGCCCAGTCCCGACGAGCGCGTGGAGATCCTGAAGACGTTGACGAGAAATGGAACGAGACCGCTTCTCGAGGAGACGGTCTCTCTCGAAAGCGTCGGCAAGGACCAGAGGTGCGAGGGATTCTCAGGCGCCGACTTGGCGGCGCTCGTCCGCCAGGCGTCGGTGATTGCGCTGACCAAGTACTTGAAGGACGGAGCTGAAGGCACGATCCTGGTTGGCAGTGAACACTTCGACGCTGCTTTCGGAAAGGTGTCGGCTTCCAACAAGGGGCGTAAGACTTTCAAAAAGGTGGAAAAGGTTAAAGTGGCGTCTGAGAGTGTTGAATGAGCAGCAGAGTTTCCATATTTAATGTCTTCGAAACATTCTTCTTTTTTTAAAATGTTCTCACGTGACCCGAATCATTATTGCTCCCTTGTTCATTATGAATTACGTTGCTTGCTTATGGAAAACTTACCACAGTTTCCTATTTATTTTCTTCATTTGAATAAATAAAAGTTGTACATACATATTGACACATGTATTTAGGAATTGTCACTGTAGACTGCATTCTGTTTGAAAAAAAGTGTATGCTCTATTGTCATGGGCATGCTGAAGTCATCAGTACATTGTATGATCTCCCATTGAAAGTTCGGGCGAAAATATGCCTTATACAAGTGTGTCCTGCTATAAGGTAACGGGAATTATCGTAATAAATGTACAGGGGATAGATGAAGGACAAAGTGGTCGTCTGGAGAAATCTAGTTTATGTATAAGAAATGTACGAACTAAGCTTCTATGGCTGGGCTTTGATTTTAAGGGGAAAACATGTTCTTCGAATGATGAGAAATAATTGAACATGGAATGTCGCTGGGAGCTGCGTTTCAAGTGGTTTTCATCTCGACGTCAACTTGTCGAAAATTTGGCTCCAGCGACATTCTCCATAGCACAATTTCTCACTCTTTTTGAAGTAGTAATAAGTTCTCGAAAACAAAAAAAATATGTTAATTTATTTAATCTCGATTGAATTTTTGTTACTTCATTAAAGGGTCGTCGCCTATGCTAAAGTACTCGTTTTGTTTCCATACGCCGTTATGTCGAACCCAAGCTGAGGCTGCATATGTCATACTGTGACGAGGCGACTAACATTTTGTTACTAATGCAGTTAATAATGCTAAACTGCAGAGCGCAGCCCCGCCGCGCTGGTCTAGTGGCTATGGTACTCGGATGCTGACCCGCAGGTCGCGGGATCGAATTCCGGTTGCGACGGCTGCATTTTCGATGGAGGCGGAAATGCTGTAGGCCTAGTGCGCTCAGATTTGGGTGCACGTTAAAGAACCCCAAGTGGTCAGAATTTCCGGATCCGTCCACTACGGCGTCTCTCATAATCATATGATGGGTTCTGAAACGTTAAGCCCACATGTCTGTCTAAACTGCAGAGCGCGAATTAGTGATTGTCCTGTGCTATGTGCGCTTTTCTAAATGTCCCTCACTGACTTTGCACTTGGTAGCTATAATTAGAATTTGATTGATAGGTTGTAATTGTATCGGTGTAGCTAGTGGCATGATCCGCAGCTCACCATACTGTCTGTTGCACATGTTATCTTTTTTTATATATATTTATGCAATCGTGACGCGGCTAGTCGAGATGGAACGTCGTCAAGATACCCCGTAACTTTTGTGTGTATGTTCATTCAATAGAGCGTCTTCCTCTTATCGTTATCGTGAGCCCCCTCTCGCTTGAACGATAAGGAGATAACGGGCGCGGGCAGCGAAGTGCCCGCGCCTTGACCACGCTTATTTTCGCCGCGCTCTGTTGTCGCTGTTGGCGGACATGCTGCCTTACGCTCGTTACAATGTGGTCACCCCGACTTGTCAACGGTAGCACGGATGGTGTCCCTCCTAGCATGGGTGACGGCCGAATTCCACACTCAGGTGCGTATGCGAGTAGCAGTTCGAATCCTTATTACGGCTGTTGCCACAATTTTGTCGCACTTGCTGATGAGACGTGGCACGCAACAGTTATTTCGATCACTCATCACATCACTTTATTTCCTTAAAGGCCCCTCAAGGAGATATTACGTAAGGGGTGGGTATACAGTGTAGCCAGGCGAATTCACTCGGAAAGAAAGTTTGTTATACATTGTCCAAGAAGTTTGATGGATTAGCAATGGCCGCAATTGTGTGGGAAAGGCCATTCGAATTGTTGCTGCTCGGGGGGAAAAATAAAGAGGAAAATGTGAGGGTCCGAGCACGCGTGGGCGTGACACCTTGCAGTTCATGTCCGCGGCGACGAGGTATGCGCGTAAGGTGAACGATGTAAGGTGGATGACAGAGATTGATTGATTGATTTGTGGGGTTTAACGTCCCAAAACCACCATATGATTATGAGAGACGCCGTAGTGGAGGGCTCCGGAAATTTCGACCACCTGGGGTTCTTTAACGTGCACCCAAATCTGAGTACACGGGCCTACAACATTTCCGCCTCCATCGAAATGCAGCCGCCGCAGCCGGGATTCGAACCCGGATGACAGAGATCACTGTAATCAAATTTGCTGGAATAAATATAGCGTGGCAATGCGACGACAAAGACAGAGATTAGATAAACCGGATTTCGTTTTCAATTATGATACGTTAGCACGGTAATGATAAGTGGAACTGAATGAATCTAGGAGCGCGCTTTTGGACTGCTTCCAGGGCAGATGCGAGGTAGGACTGGTGTGCGCTCCAGATAGCGGATGCGTACTCCAGCTTCGGTCTGATGAGTGACTTGAAAGCTAGTAGATTTACGTGCGTGGGGCATGATGAAGGTTGCGTTTCAGGAATCCTAGTGTTTTATTGGCAGCTGCTACGATATTTGTAATACTGAGTGCGCCAAGTTATTTCGATGGAAGCAACATTACATGCAGTTGAAGAGCCATAGATAGACGTAGCAACAACAGTATCGCGAAATGTAGACTAATTTGCTGGGAGGGCCTTCTGCTCTCTCCTAGTAGAGTACCAATTTACTGAATCGGCTAACACTTTTTTCTAAACACACTGGAACTGAAAAAGTACCGCATTCGTTAGGCTCTTTGCCGCTGTTCTTTGACGGCGGGATTCGAAGCGTAAGTGGTCCAGCTGGCTCGCCTCGCTAATGTCATGGCGCACTCGCAGCCGTTTGATTAAACGGGTGTATGGCTGAACTTTGTGCGACGAGATACATCTGCGTGGTAAATATGAATGAAAAATGGTAACATGAAAATCATGGCGTACGTGTACTTCATGTACAGCATGATTTACATATGCCACGCTGACGGTGGGCTCACGACCGATTGGCTGGTCAGATAATCACAGAAATTTGTATTTTGTGAGGTGATTGTATTGCCAACATTAATGACAGGTTGTGACATGAGAGTCGTGGCATACATTTCATGTACGACATGATATACATGCCGCGTCTAGGCCTTGTGTGCTCGCCGCTGGTTTGCTAGCTTGATAGCTGGCATCTAAAGTAGTAGCCCAATACACGTTTTGCAAATTTGTTTAGCGGAAACCCGAGAGGTGGCGGAGGGGAAAGAAGACAAACACCCGTTTTGTAGCACGAAGCCACAAGGAAATCCGTACGGATTTCTCGGAAACAAAAGCCTCATAGTTGCCGAAAAAGTCGTCCTGGTCCGGGGTTAGCAGTGGCTGCGGGCGAAGCTGACGAAAAAAAAAGGAAAACCGAGATAAAGGGAAAGGTGGCTCATTTTTCATGAACTGAGAGTCATCCTAGAATAATAATCGTTTTGAAATTATTTTTTTCATCATCAGCGCCAGCTTCTGTTGCTGCACCGTCCGACCCATGCACAGCAACATAAGCCTGAAGTACACTTCCGCTATTTCATTTGTTGCCTTTCGTTTTTTGTTTAAAGTGTATATATATACGTGTATACAACACAGTTAAGTTGGCCAAACAGTGATAGTCAGGATAGTCAGTCAGTACGGGGTTACATTTTAAAGAAAATTGCTGAAAGCCTGCTCATACTTGGTGTAGGAGCACATACCATGATGATTGCTACAGCGCCAATTGAGGGCTAGTATGCACAATGCCAGTCATCACGACATAACATCTATTTCAAGCACAGGGTGGCGCCATTTTAACACAGGGTCTCAATGCACAATGCCAGTCATCACAACATAACTATTTTAACACAGTGTGGCGCCAGATGGGAGGGGTAGGGGCAGGTATATGCGAGAAACTCATGCGTTGTGATTGGCTATATTTCTTCTAGGGAGGAGGCAAAGCATGGGAAAGAGGCAGCCAAGAAATATGAAAAGGGGACGTGTGGCTGTCCCTTAGCCCCCTCCCCCCCTCCCCCCGCACTGAATATTCCCTCCGCGCTCCGGCTTAATTTAATAATGTACCGCCAGCATCGAGTTCTGGCCATGGATAACAGAGACCAAAAAAAATTAAGATATTATATGCGCCATGTATTCTTGCAGACGTCGACACCAAAAATGACACAATGAGAGCACACAGAACGACTATGATCAAGGGTGTTCTGGAAGAACGAGTCATGATCCTGGACGGTGCGATGGGCACGATGATTCAGCAGTTCGGCCTGGACGAGGCGTCGTACCGAGGATCGGAGTTCGCCCACCACGGCAGGCCTCTGCAAGGCAACAATGACCTGCTCAACCTGACCAGACCGGACATTGTTATGGAGATACACAAGGTTGCGTGCCAAGAGTTTACAATTTACTCAGCTTTTTTTCATGGGTCTCTACGCTCACAGTGTAAACGACATCTGCAACATGGCAGGTATGATGTGCGGTTCTGGCTCCCGCAACCGAGGCATAGAAATTCACCTTTGAGGGTTTGAAATTTACCTTTGAGGTCCCGAGAGATGGCTGCATTCAGTTTCTGGGTTTGAAAAATAGGATTGGGCAGGAGCACTCGTGCTGGCGGTATTCGCCTAGGTCGGTTAAGCCCATTCTTGATTTTCATTCTTGTCACTCAAAATTTGTCAAGAATGGTGTCGCCACTTCATGTCTCGAATCTGTTTTGCGCAAGTCGTCCCCGCATCAAATGTCAGAGGCTTTTGATGACCAGCTTACTATAGGCTGAGGTTATCGAACTTTCCAGAAGGAAAGCTGGGTCTTCACAGTGAAATATTAAAAAACTAAAACAGGGTGCAAAGTAAGAAATACGCCGACCAAGGTGAAATACACAAAAATTAAAAAGACGTTTCGGTTCCCCATACGGGAGCCTTGTGCCCAGTGTCTTCTTAAACGTCTTTTTAATTTTTGTGTATTTCACCTTGGTTGGCGTTTTTGTTAGTTTGCACTATGTTTGTCCCCGACCAGACGGGATTCCGTCGAACTCTTGACTATAGAAACTCAAACAGGATGGTAATGGCAGGGCGGGCGTCGATAAAGGTTTGCCTTTCACGTCCATTCCATATCTTGAGGCCTTCTCCCAACGTATAAAAAAAGGTGGGAAACAGACTCGGCGTTAATGTGGTTTTTTCGTCCATGCAGGAATAAGCTGAGCCTAGTTTGCGCAGTGGTGGATAAGAAAGTTGAAGGCAAGGAAAAAAAAAGTACTGTGATTGTGAGGTCAATCGCCGGGAAACGTTTATTTAATGTGGAATGGGTGCGGTGTATCTTATCCCCTTGTCTTGTGGTAAGTGCTATATTGGGCAAACTGGAATATGTTTGAATAACCTACTAATGGATCACAGAGCATCGCTGAAGGCCCACCCTTCGTCGAATCTGTGCCTACATTGCAGGGATTGCAAGTGTTACCCATTAGTTCGCGAAACAAGGGTGTTGTCCCGGCACTGGGATAGGACAGCGAGATGAGTTGCGGAGGCATTTTATATACACAAGTATGGCGACACGTATGTTGCGAGGCCTTTGGTGACATTGCACGAAATATAGAGATAGATTATCTCACTGCCAACCTCTAATGTTTCACGGCATATTTTTTTGCTAGGTATATATGTGTATCCTTCAATAAACTTTCACTTGCTATTGTCTGCGCTTGTGTGTGTGCCTTCTCTGTGTCTTGTCCATTTTTTGCGCAGCACTGTAGTTACGAGGCATAGAGTTTACCCAAATTAACTATAGAGCAGACCCTGACGCTGCCATCGTTCAGCCAACTGGGGAATGATGGATAGTACAAAAATTGGTCCTTGTGCTTTGAACGCACTTGCGGCTTTGTTGCTGTGTTGCCATTTGGTTTCGGATAAAAGAACGAATTGTTGGGAACTTCGTGAGCCTATTTGAAACGACGAGCCTGCTAAACCTTCGACGAGCGTCGTTTTGCGAATTCAGGCCACGCGGAGCCGAAAGAAGGAACGCTAGTCAAGCCAAATTTGTGTATTTCTCGTGATTCTAATGGCGGCTGAAGTGCCTTGCGTTACAGCTCCCTTAGAAACTATAGCGCTAGTTCCCTCTATATAGTGTGGCATCGGCTTCGTGAATATGCGTGGGTTTTTTTTCTCTAAATTAATTTCTTGGGTTTTAGCGGGACAACTCAGTGCTCTCCCATAGTTGAGTACGAAGTACTCGAAATCGTTAAACATTTTTTCTATACACATAGGAAAACTCCATGGAGCCAGGTACTCGTGGTATCAAGTATCGTATAGGCTTTGAGAAAACCCCAGCAAATATGAACATGCACGCACACGCGCACGCACACACACACGCACACATACACACGCACGCACACGCACACAAACACAAATTTTACAATTTAATCGCATGCCATTTACCTATACCATACAGGTATTGTCACCTGCTTTACACTAATATTAGTTGAAGTTTACTCATACGTATCTGCAGACCTCTTTTTGTGGGTAAAATTGGTTCGTCTGCCGTTATTTATTTATTTATTTCTTGTGGCAGCGCTACCTGGAAGCTGGAGCCGACTTCGTGGAAACGAACACTTTCACTTCGACAGCTGTAGCCCAAGCCGATTACGGACTGAGCCATCTGGTGAGATCTGTGTACTTGCACATTGTTTTCGTCCGAGCCTCGCAAAAACACGTTCTGTATAATTCCGTTTAACGCTATACAGTGGCACACAATTTAGAGCCAATGAGGTTACGCATAGACGACTTATGCGATGCCGATCTCCCCCACAAACGTTCCTCACATTGAGCGTCTTTCAAAGCGTCTGCCCGTGTGCAGACGACCATTTCGGCGAGATTTGATTTATCTTATCGATTCGCTGAGCCGCCATCTTGTTTAGACAGCAAAGTAGCCTGCATCGTATTCGTCTACGATGCGGTTAGGGTGGCTAGAATGGCACTCTAATGCGGTCTTCTCGCAGCTGTCTATTTTGCCGGCTACGTGAGATTTGGAAAGGGACTTAGGAGGACCGCCGTCCATTTAGCTGTCTATTTAGCCGTCTACCGTGAGTATTGGAACACACCCCAAAACTCGTAAGGCGCACGCTATGCCCGCAACGCCCGCAGCCCCTGCAAACGTTATTCTAAAACTCCCTATTGTTTCGTGCTCCCCCGTGCGGATAATGGAGCTATTAGAGCTTGCTTGACTTCTGCACTGAAACATTCAATGATTTGAAGTGACAGGAACGTCAGTAGAAGACGACGACTCCGCTGCTACGTGGAGTGCATGACGTCACACACGCCATGGCAGAATTGCAGTCGTCCGTAATGAGCGAGATTTACAGGCGGGAATTCGTAGGGCTCAATTTGCAATGAAATATTCTTCTGCAGTCAATTTTTTTATATATGTACAGGCACAACAGGCCCTCTACTTCTATTTCTTTCCGCATCGTCAGCCAATACGGTGTCGCCGGCACCTCGGCCACGAGGGAGGGGAAAACACCTCTCACAACACAAGGAGTGGCACAACCCAACACCATATATGGTCCCGGCGCCCCAAAATGTTACCAAATATGGTCACGAACGCACAGCAGACCCCGTAGCTCTCCCGGCGAGGAGGAACCGAATGGGGAGGTGGGGGTGGCCGCCACCGCCGGTCAAGAACCGGTTCTCCCCCAAACACTTCCTGCTTGGCTCCCCAGGGCCGATCGTAACAGTCTCTCGCGCGGGGGGGGGGGGGGGGGGGGGGGGGGCGGGGGGGGTGAAGATCTCGATGGCTGAGGTTTGCAGCCACTGTCCGGAGAGATCAGCGCCGGCAGTCGGTTTGGTGACGACCGTCTTGATGAAGTAGAGGGCAACACCTGCTTCATTGTGGGCTCAACAGACGTCACATACGCACATGAAAACACAACTACTCAGCCGGTGAGCGCCGGACAATTCCGCCAAACTCCACCAGGCAATTTTCCCCTTTAACTGATATTAAAGGAAATACACAATTTATTCAAAATGTTACTCACACTTTAAGGTGACACAAAACAACAACACTGGAAGCACACCGAACCCGAACCCTGGATAGCCGTGTCTTCAACGTTTTAAAACAAGTACACCTAAAAGAGTAAAAAAAAACAATCACTAGCTCTTGTTTAGGTCAGGAAAAAAAATGCCAGAGTTCTCGAGACATCCTCTCGCGTCAGGGGCATCGACTTAAGCCATCAGCGTTGCCATGGAGTACACCCTTTTTGTAGCGTATTTCAAACGTATATTGTTGCAAAACGAGGGCTCCAACGCAGCAGGCGGCCGTTCTTAGAGGACATGGTCTGTAGCCAGGTGAGAGGACAGTGGTCCACTTCCACAATGAACTTGCTTCCGGCAATATAACAAGCCAGTTTCTGGACTGCCCAAACAAGCACGCACATTCCTTTTCGCTAGCTCTGTAAACCTGCTCGCGAAGGGTGAGTTTCCGGTTAACATATAGGACGGGATGCTCTTGATCCCCCTCATCCCTTTGACTAAGAACCGCCCCCATGCCTCTATCACTAGCGTCGCATTGTACTATGAAAGGCCTCGAGTAGTCCGGTGAACTAAGCAAAGGTTTGCTCGACAAGGCCGCTTTCAAAACGCGGAAAGCCTTTTCTTTCTCCTCATCCCAGTCGACCATTTGGGGCTCGGTCTTGCGCAACGCGTCAGTAAGAGTGCTGGCAATGTCGGAATATCTAGGGATTACTTACGATAGTAACCAGCTATTCCAAGAAAAGCCCGAATATCGGTTTTCGTTCGGGGCTGGGGAAAGTCCGGATAGCTGCCACTTTCATTTCAGAGGGACGGCGATGCCCTCGACCGATAACATGCCCGAGATAGAGTACCTCTGCTTGTGCTAGCTGACACTTGGGCGCCTTTACCGTTAAACCTGCTTCGCGTAGACGTGTCAGTACTGCTCTCAAATGCGTCAAGTGTTCTGGCAGGACGAGGAAAACACGGCGACGTCGTCCAAGTAAGGCAATGCGAAGTCCTCTTGACCACGCAAAACCTTATCCATTAAGTTGGAAAAACAGTAAGGCGCGTTCTTTAGACCGAAACTCAACACTTTAGGGCGGAATGTCCCCAATGGTGAAATAAATGCAGCATACCGGCTCGCCCTCTCGGTGAGCGGCACCTGCCAGTAACCTCTCACTAGGTCTAGCGTTGAGATAAATTGCGCGCTGCTTACCCTCTCGACGCGTTCCTTAATGTGGGGAATTGGGTATGTCTGATCCTTGGTGATGAGGTTTAACTTACGATAGTCTACGCAAGGACGCGGATCTTTGCCGGGTACCTCCACGAGAATTAACGGGGAAGTGTAATCACCTTCACACGGCTCAATCACACCCAATTCCAGCATCCTGTTAACCTCTGCTTTTATTAGCTCAAGCCGGCGAGGTGACACCCGATACGTCTTAGATCTTACCGGTTCCGACGAGGTAAGCTCTGTCATGAGTGAGGACGGATGTCCGGCCTGGCTCGCTTACAAATCTGTCCTGAAACTCGGTCAAAAAACCGCGCAATTCCTGCTTCTGCTTCGTTGTTAGTTGTGACTTTGATACTAAATCCTCAACTCTTTTCTCGATCGGGACTTCGTCCGATTCGGGAGCTAATTCAGGGATTTCTGCCGGAACCTCTTCCGGAACATTTAAAGTCATGTTCACGATGGCTTCCCTCTCTTTGTAGGGTTTGAGTAAGTTGCTATGATACACCTGGTGTGCCTTACGACTTCCTGGTAATTTACCACATAGTTGGTGTCAGACAATTTTCGAGTAATTTCGGCCGGGCCGACCCATTGCACTTCAAGCTTATTCTTTTGGGAGGGCCTCAACAACATGACCCTGTCTCCTACAGCAAAGTGTCGTGCTTTAGCGGTCCGATAGTAGTAAAGCTTAGCCTTCTGCTGTGCTTTGGTCATCGCACTCTCGGTCAGTTCTTGGGCTGTTGTTAGACGATCCAATAAGGTGAGGACATATTCCACTACTACAGGATCATCACCCTGACCTTCCCACGACTCTCTCAGCATACGAAGAGGAGACCGCAGTCTGCGGCCGTAAACAAGTTCCGCTGGCGTAAACCCTGTTGTCTCATGTGGTGCAGTTCTTAGTGCAAACATCGTTGCAGGTAAGCACATTTCCCAGTCAGTTTTCCGTTCAAACATAAGGCTCTTAACACTCGCTTCATCACGGAGTGAAGCTTTTCTATCGAGTTCGACTGCGGATGGTAGACTGAACTATGCAATAATTTCACGCCACACCGCTCTAGAAAGGTGGTCGTTAAGGCACTCGTGAAAATGGTGCCCTGGTCTGATTGTATCTCGGCAGGAAAGCCTACCCGGGCAAACACGGACAGAAGTGCGTTCACTACTTCGACGGAACTTAGCTCTTTAGCGGGACCGCCTCTGGAAATTTAGTAGCTGGGCAGATTAAGGTCAGGATGTGACGGTAGCCTGAAGTTGTCTTGGGCAAAGGACCTACTGTGTCAATTACCAACCGACGAAAGGGTTCCGTGATTACGGGTACCAGCTTCATTGGAAATTTCGCCTTATCTCCCGGCTTACCCACTCGCTGACACACATCGCAAGATTTTACAAACCTCTCTACATCTTTAAAGCATCCAGGCCAGTAGTATTCCTGTAAGAGACGATTTTTCGTCTTCTTTACGCCTAAGTGGCCTGACCATGATTCTCCATGCACCAAACTAAGCAAATCCTGACGATACGCCTGAGGTACGACTACCTGGTCAAATTCTACTCCTCGCCTATCTAGATATTTTCGATAGAGTATGCCGCTCCTCTCTTGGAATCTCACATTTCGTTTGGCGATTCCTTCTTTCGAACTGTCCTGGAATTGCTTAAGCGTTGGGTCACCCTTTTGTTCGGTTATTAATGAAGCGGGGCTCACCTGCAGCAGCCGACTGAAATTATCCGAAGTTGGCATGACACACAACTCTTTTGTAGTTCCTAGTACCTGGAATGTGTCACCCTCTGTGCTATCCTCTGTACTACCAGGAATCGGCTTGGGAGCAATGGCATTCTCTATTTGCTCGGTCAACGAGACGTAATTGACCCCTTCCAATTCGGGAGGAGGTTCAACGTCGCCTTTAGGAATGGTTGCCTCTGCGACTACGGCTTCTGCAGCCTGTTCTCGCACAAGTCGATTTGTTTCCGTGGTGTCCAACTTGCAACCAGGCCCGTTGTCGATTTGAGGCTTGTTTGCCTCAGTGAATGTTGCTCTCGCAGCCAGCGCACGTGCCTTTGATCTAGTCAGTGCCTGCACTATGCCTTCTCCCAACGTTAGACCTTTCTCCTTCAGCATTTGATCTGACTTATTTGAAAATAAGTAAGGATACTGAGGGGGTAGATATGGCGATACCGCGGCTTCTGTTTCCAATGTTCCAAATGCGCCTTTAAGGACAACTTTAGCTACGGGAAGGCACTGACTGTTTGCTTCTACGGCTTGTCTAATCCAGGCACAGTCTCCTGAATACTGTCCGGACTGAACAAAAGACGGATGAACTACGTCCATAGTGGCTGCGGAGTCTCTAAGAACCCGACACTGCTTGCCGTTCACGGTAAGGTCGTACATATAGGGCTCTAACAACTTCATGTTCTCGTCGGCTTCATTTATAGATAAAAGGCCACCTTTTCTTTCGGGCAGTCTTTCGCGAAGTGCCCTGTTTCGTGGCAATTGAAACAAGCAGCCGGTTTTCTCGCCTCAAATTTCCTTTTGCTTGCCTCTGCCGACGCCCCATGGTTAGATGAATTGTTTTCCTCACCCTTTTGTGCGAGACTTGTCGGTTGTTTTCTAAACGGCGCCTTATTCGGCCGTAGGAATTTTTCCCTTTTAGGCTCGCTGTTTGCCCCGAGGGCGCGGCGCGTAACGAATTCTTCAGCGAGCTCTGCGGCTTTTGTTACGGTGTTCACGTCTGGTCTATCCTGAACCCAGAACCTCACCTTTTCTGGTAACCTTTGATAGAATTGTTCCAGACCGATACACTCGAGCACCTTGTCATGATTCCCATACGCCTTTGCCTCTTTCAGCCACTCCCCCATGTTGGCCATTAACTTGTAAGCAAACTCCGGGTATGAATCATTGCTCTCTTTTACGGCGTTGCGAAATTTTTGTCTGAAACCTTCCGCTGACAACCTGTCTTTCTTGAGAAGGCTCGACTTTACCTCACTGTACTCGTCAGCCTCCTCTTTCGTGAGGCGCGCGATTACTTCTGAGGCCTCCCCCGGAAGTAGGGACAACAAGCGTTGAGGCCACGTATCCTGGCTGAAACCTTGCCTTTCACAAGTTCTCTCAAAGTTGACGAGAAACAGCCCAATGTCCTCCCCTAGCTTGTACGATCTCATTAGGTCCGTCATTTTGAACCTGACCCGCTCTGCGGTACCGGATGCCTCGCTGCCTCCTGTTCTACTATTATGGCTAATCTCTAGCTCGAGGCGCTTCATTTCAAGCTCGTGCTTTCGCATCTTATCTGCCTCGGCTTCTGCCGCTTTCCTTTCGGCCTCGGCCGCGGCCGCCTTTCTTTCGGCCTCTGCCGCTTGCCTCTCCTGAATCTCCTCGACACATTCTGACAGCTCGTCATCCTCCGCCCCCAATGCGAGAATCGCCTCTATCAGCTCTGGCTTTCTTTGAGAGTCCGACACCTCCAGATTCAACTCCCTTGCAAGAAGCAACAACATGGACTTTCGCAGGGATTTCAGATTCATGGCTGCCTCCAGTACCGCTGTCTCTGTTCCACAAAGATTTCTGTCCTGCAACTAATTAACCTTGACGGCAACGACAGCTCTAGGTTCCTGCCTTGCCTCAAGTTTTCCGTTAACTTAGTCTACAAATAAAGCTTCAAAAGCTCTTACACGGAATCCTGCCCTGTCACTGTTAACCTTGACGCCACTGACAGAAAGAGCTTAACCAAGCTATCACACAATTTCTGCCTGACGCAAGTTACCTGTTAACCCAATGACCAAGACAGCCCCTCTCTACCAGCTTTTACTTAACACATAGAGTAAATGCCTGGTAAAATTTAACAGAGAAAGCCGGCACTCACCCAGTTCGCAGTCATGACTCCGGCGTCGTGCCTCTCAGAAGTGCCGTTCGATTCCCTCTGGAAGTCGATGAGCTCGTGTCCTCCTTCTCCTGTCGTCCCGTTGTTGAACTTCAGGCTCACTCCGTCCAGTGGTCGCTTTCGGGGTTATCAGCATCCCGCCGCTGTCATCCAGTTGTTGGGACTCCGGGTCCTGCCGGTCTCGTTTTCGGTAGCTGGCCCCGTCGCAGGATCCATCATCCAACAATTCAGCGAGAAGAAGCGCCCGAACGAACAACAGAGATTTATTTACATGTGGAGAAGTGGTCAACTGACCCAAAGAGAGAAGAGTGCGTGCGATACAAAACGTCTTCGGCATTTTATAGCGCCACGTTGTTGACACTGGGCGCCTTGTCCGCATCGTCAGCCAATACGGTGTCGCCGGCACCTCGGCCACGAGGGAGGGGAAAACACCTCTCACAACACAAGGAGTGGCACAACCCAACACCATATATGGTCCCGGCGCCCCAAAATGTTACCAAATATGGTCACGAACGCACAGCAGACCCCGTAGCTCTCCCGCGAGGAGGAACCAGAATGGGGAGGTGGGGGTGGCCGCCACCGCCGGTCAAGAACCGGTTCTCCCCCAAACACTTCCTGCTTGGCTCCCCAGGGCCGATCGTAACAGCCCCCTTAGAAACTGTAGCGCCAGGTCCCTCTAGTCACACACGCACGCACACGCACGTATACTCACATACGCATGCACACACACACACACACACACACACACACACACACACACACACACACACACACACACACACACACACACACACACACACACACACACACACACACACGCGCGCGCGCGCGCGCGCGCACACTCGCACACACACAAACACATGCACACACACACGCATGCACACGCACACACATGCACACACGCGCATGCAAATACACATGCACACACACACATGCACACACACGCATGCTCACGCACGCATGCACACACTAACACACACGCATGCACACACGCGCATGTACGCACACGCATGTACGCACACACATGCACACACACGAATGCACACACAGGCATGCAAATACACATGCACACACGCGCATGCACACACACGCGTGCACACACGCGTGTACACACACAAACACATGCACACACACGCATGCACACACGCATGCACACACACATGCACACGCACACACATGCACACACACGCATGCTCACACACGTATGCACACACTAACACACACGCATGCACGCACACACATGCACACACGCACACACGCACACATGCACACACACGCATGCACGCACACGCATGCAAATACACACACACACACACGCACACACACACACACACACACACACACACACACACACACACACACACACACACACATCTTACAATTTAATCGCATGCCATTTACCCATACACTACAGGCATTGTCACGCGCTTTGCACTAATATCAGTTGAAATTTACTCCTACATACCTGCAAAGCTCTCTTTGTGGGTAAAATTGCTTCGTTTGCCGTACTTTATTTATTTATTTATTTATTTATTTATTTATTTATTTATTTATTTATTTATTTATTTATTTATTTATTTATTTATTGTGGCAGCGCTACCTGGAAGCTGGAGCTGACTTCGTGGAAACGAACACTTTCACTTCGACGGCTGTAGCCCAAGCCGATTACGGACTGAGCCATCTGGTGAGATATGTGTACTTGCACATTGCTTTCGTCCGAGCCTCGCACAAACAAGTTCTCTATAATTCCGTTTGACGCTATACAGTTGCAGACAATTTAGAGCCAATGGGGGCACTGCACAGGTGACTTATTCTCCAATGCAGACTACCCCACAAGATCACGACCAGCCTTCTTGCGATGACAATGGAAGCCGCAAAGTGCTACAGTCGGATACAGCTTCAGAAGTCGGCGGCATGTTCTCCTCAGAGGCGGATGCACACAAGCCTGCACCAATAGGCGTGCACTGCATGTTGACGTCATGAGCTTCGACCCCGCCTTCGGAGAACATTCCCGAGTACATGAACGGGACTACTTGTTCAGTCGAGTCGAGGTAGTGACTGGCGGCCGGGCTTCGGTCGTCTTGGCGGGGTCTCTCTGAACTCTTAAGCTGTATCGGACTGTAGGACGTTCGCTTAGCAATTCCTCCTCGTTTCGTTCACCAGGGACATCAGACCGCCACTGCATCTTCGCGCCAATGTATTTGAACTAAATATAGCTGTTTAGGTAATGGTACATCACTGTGCCACTTGGCCATAATATGTCTGTGTGCTTTTAGCAGTAATAAGAGATAATTTATTCACTGTCCAACGTATGCATACTTCATGTCGGCCTCTGCACATTGCCAATGACAGAAAGAAAAAAAAAACTGGCACGAGGACGGGGGTATGATGTAAACTCAAAATATTGTCTGCTGAAGCAGCGGTCATGAATGTTGATTCTGTCATGCATACACTCCAGAAGTAAAATTATGAACTGTCTAAACATGCATAATATTCTACGTATATTGCAATAATGTATGTACACAACCCGTTGTTGACACGACTCCATACTAAACGAAATGAAAGATGCCTAAGTAACGCCCGTAGACTTGGTGCAGTGGCATAGCTATAGAAATTTGCTTCGGTGGGAGCACCTCGTTAAAGGAGCCATGACATTCAATTTTCGTTCTTATTCTGTGCTGTGCGGTTTTATCCTTGGGGGTTCACAAACAAGCTGTCAAAATTCAGTGCATTCGGTAAAGTATATTTATTTTATAACGAGCATTTTTTTTATAAGCACGCGAGTGGCCCGAGAGTCTAGCAACACTGACGCACTCGCGATCCGTGACGTAACAATCCGCTCGCATTGCAACCGTCTGTTTTCCGGCCGAAGATATTAGGGAGTTTTAGAATAGCGCACCGCGAGTCCTTGCGGTGTGGTCGCTGCCACTGCGCGCGCGTCGTAACGCGAGTCGCCGTCCGCGTTCGCGGCCCGCACGCAAAAAATCCGAAATAGCGTGCGGCGATCGCAGCCCGCGAGGTCTGCAAAGTGCTGTGACTAGCTTCCGGGCATTTGGGTTCGCGGTCAGGACGAAAGTCCCTAGACTTTTCTCTAGAGGGAGCAAACGCTATTCTAAGGCTGAGTTCCAATTCTTAGACAGCACGTAGACAGCCTACGTAGACTGCTAAGAACACAGCACTGAGCCGATGCTGTCCGAGAATTGGAACACTTCTTGACGACTTTAACGCGACGATGCGCCACCTGGCGTCGAGAAGAAAAAAAGCTAAAATAAAGAAACGTAACAGCTGTATTTTCTGACTTCGTGTTGAAATCAAAAACAAATAAACGTTACTCACATTGAGCGTCGGCCCTGCCGCGGTGGTCTAGTGGCTAAGGTACTCTGCTGCTGACCTGCGGGTCGCGGGATGGAATCCCGGCTGCGGCGGCTGCATTTCCGATGGAGGCGGAAATGTTGTAGGCCCGTGTGCTTAGATTTGGGTGCACGTTAAAGAACCCCAGGTGGTCGAAATTTCCGGAGCCCTCCACTACGACGTCTTTCATAATGATATGGTGGTTTTGGGACGTTAAAACCCCACAAGTCAATCAAATCACATTAATCGTCTGGGAAAGCGTCTGCTTGTGTGCAGACGACCATTTCGGCGAGATTTGATTTATCTGAGCAGTTCGCTGAGCCGCCATCTTGTTTAGACAGCAAAGTAGCCTGCATCGTATTTGTCTACGATGCGGTTTTCTCGGAGCTGTCTATTTTGCTGGCTACGTGAGATTTGGAATGGGACTTAAGATGGCCGCCGTCCATTTAGCTGTCTAGTTAGCCGTCTACCGTGAGTATTGGAACACACCCCAAAACTCGTAAGGCGCACGCTATGCCCGCAACGCCCGCAGCGCCTGCAAACGTTATTCTAAAGCTCCCTATTGTTTTGTGCTCCCCCGAGCGGATAATGCAACTATTAGAGCTTGCTTGACTTCGGCACTGAAAAAGTGAACGATTTCAAGTGACAGGAACTTCGGTAGAAGACGACGGCTCTGCTGTTACGTGAAGTACATGACATCACACACGCCATGGCAGAATTGCAGTCGTCGGTAATGAACAAGATTCACAGCCGGGAATTAGGAGGGCTCAATTTGCAATGAAATATTCTTCTGCAGTCATTTTTTTTATATATGTACGGGCACAACAGACCCTCTACTTCTATTTTTTTTTTTTGCTGAAAACAGCAATTTGGTGGGTGACCGTGTCACGGCCCCTTTAATCCAATGTGGGAGCCACGTGCGTGTGTTCGGGTGTCTTTCTTTTCTCTCCTTCACTCTCTCTCTAACTTTTATTCCCCTTATCCCCTTCCTCGGTGCAAGGTAGCCTGCCGGGCTCAGCCATGGTTAACCCCTTTGCCTTTCTTTCATCTTTATTCTCTCTCTCTCCTTGTGCTCTTTATCTCATGGCAGAAAGAGAGAACAGACGCCCGGTGTGCCACGTCGCCTGGCTACGCCACTGACTCTGCGGAATAATTTTTTAATAGAATACAGGGTTTCGTGTTGCTATGTAGTCAAACAACCCAGTTCTACCCACTGGGAGGCATTTAAAAGAAACGCATTCCATTATGATTTCCTAGTGTATCGCGGCGAGCATAACACACAAGGACTCGCGAACAGCTTCTGGGTTTACGTAAAAGTAATCAGTGGTCTGATTAGCTGGCTGGTGGAAAATTTGTAAACATTCTTTATTTCGATATCTTGTTAGGCTTACCGTCTTAACCTGGAAGGCGCCAGGCTAGCCCGCCAAGCTTGCCAGCAAGTAGAAGCCCAAACAGGTTAGTGCAAAACTTTGCTCTACGTTTGTTACCGATAGTTTCTTTCTTATTCACTGCAATGAACCTAGAGTGTGTCTTTACAAAGAGCCGTGTTTTAACCTCATCAGGTATCCACTATTCCCGCTTGTGCCTAACAATAGTGTTGCGCCAGAACGTCGAATGGACGTACGCATAATTTCGCCCATCCATGCCGAACCTAGCACGGTGGCTTTCAATAATGATCAAACCTCTTATTGCATCTCACCGCTGAAGTGCGGGAGCTTGCCGAAAATGATGTGGACGTATACGTAGAAAACATTCATTTTTTTGACAAGATGACAAAATTTACCGGCACGTTCAAGTTTTCGACCTAAAATCAGGGAGACTAACTTATTTCGGTATGAAAAAAAAAAGGCAAATCAAAGCGAAGAAGGACGGGATCAAAATCGTTACAGTCCGTTGAATGACTGTTTCTGCGGGCCATAAGGAGCTTTGCGGCTAATAATTGTCGATGTGACCTCAAGTGTGAGGCCCATGGGACGACTTTCGGCTCTTCCATAGTAGAGTACCGAGTACTTGAAAATCGTTTACCACGTTTTCTAAACTCGAGAGCTATGGGCGCAGAAATATTTTGGGGGTGAAACTCTCGTTGGAACGGACGTCCGCAGGCGTCCAGAGAACGTCCCGTAAAATACAGAAAGAACATGCGCCAACGAATACATTTCAATTGGCGGCGCCTTGCGGCGCAAAGCCACAACCACGAAAAAATTAAAAAAAATTAGTTCGAAATTTGCATGTTACACCGCAAATGTAGCCGAAAGACGATAGTATTGTGCCTGGAGAGAGTGAACAAAACGTTTATTTGATGTTCTGCGCATGAAAATTGGTGAATGTTATTCTGGAGGCGCTGCGTTGGAGTGCCTCGAGCGGGTATAGCGGAGACAAACGAGCGCATCGAGGCACGTTAGACACAAGAGCCATCTGGCAGTTATCTTCGAAAACGAAGGCGTGTAGCCCAAGGAGGATAAAAGAAAAATTGATGGAGTGGAAGCTCCTGCAATGCCTTGCCAGTAGAAGTGAAGCCACCTTTTGCCACTGCCAAGATGGCGGAAACATGCTCTTTTCTGATAGTGCTCATCTTAAAGATCAAGTGGCTTTGATACGTTTTGTAAATGCTACGTTTGTTCTATATTAAAGGATTGTTGTTCCCGACGAAATAACACACAGAAACAAGTATGGATGACTGAATCTTCAAAGAACTTTGCCTCCAATTAGAGGCTCACTACGGAAAGGTAGTAACTTTAAGGCGCACTTGGAGCACTATGTGGCCCGAAAAAAGTTCCCACATTAAACTTGTTGGGCTTGCGAGGGAAACGCTTCGTTTTTAATTGCTGAACGGTCATACTTTATCATGCCCCTAGTAAGATGGCATCCACAACGCCATCTTGCCAGAGAAACGGCTTCACTTCTGCGCAATCATTTCCACTCCAGTAATTTTTTAAAATCCTCCTTGGTGTAGCCCGCGGAGAAAGATGCGCGCCAGTCTCGGCGGTGATAAGGTGTAGAACGCAAAGCGACGGGCATGTGCCACCACCGTGACGTTGTAGCAATGCGTTGGAAACACCTTTTTGAGCATGGCGTTGCACTGTCAGCGCAGCGTAATTAAGCGCTACATTCATTAGGGTTACTTGTGTGTGCCTCTTCTAGTATAAAGGCAGACATGCAAAATTTCGAAGTGTTGTTACTGTGCCTCAGATATGCGCAATAATTGCTTTTTAGTTGGCAATCGCACAATTATGAAGGCTAAACCTTGAGCAATATTGGTGGGTGCTGTGAATGGGGTTGGCCTATCGTCTTCATAAGGACGCCGTTATCGGCTGATCATGGCCGAACGCGCTCCGCGAACCATGTCTTCCATGAATGTATAGTAGCGCGCACCTTTTGGCGCATGGTTACCAGGATGTTCTAAACAAGTATGCAGTGGAAGTATCGCCACAGGGATAACATTGTCGTACTCTTAATGGCTATCGGAGCCTTCGTCTTATGGCAACGAAGGGGACTGGCCTGCCTGAGGGGACGCCCCCAGAGAGCCATGTTTCCCCTACTACATCGGCTAAGAAACAATGCTTATGCATCTTAACGCAGAACTAGTCATGCTGGGAGAGGAGGCTTTCCTCCGACGGTGGTCTACGTGATTTATTATCGTAAAAAACAACAGAGTGTGCATGCCTTTCCTCCCCTATTGAGGAGGTGGGCTAAAGCTTGTACCACTGGGACATTACAGTGTGTATTTTTCTTTTCTTCTTTAAAAACAAGTCTTTTTGTGCAATATTCTTCTTGAGCGCGAGAGCAAATTGTCCTCACAGGTGAATGCAAAATATCACGCTACACTGTGAATGACCTCCCCCTTGTTTGTTCATATAGCCTTACTGTTTATTTAAGTTTAATCATCTCGATGTCATGAATGTCCTGTCTTTGTTGTACAATTTTCGCATTGTACGTCACTGCATACGCTATAAGTTGTTTCGCTGTATATAACAGCTTGCATTGTACATACGCATTGTTCACCATTGTCCATTTTTATGTGTGCACATAGGCTGTGTATGATATATCCGGAAATAAAATTCTCTTAAACCCCCGCTCCGTGAGTGCGCGCAACGCGAACACTACGGGACGACCTGTTCGCTCGCCAACCAATAAAACGGCGGCAATTCCCTTTTCTGGCCCAAGACACCGCCAGCATGAATTGGCTCTCCGGCTACATGTGACATTATCTGGTCGCCTCAAGGAGTGGTGTTGCACCTCCTAAACGTTTCTTCCTCCGCAGGGAGGGGCAGCTATGGCTGTGGATGGACATTATGTAATAATTCTGAGGTTGTAGCCGACTACAGTGCGCCGCGTGCTGTGCGCGCCTCCGCAAACAGCATCGGTTCACACACGAAGTATATTCTAACTCTATACTAACGCCCACTTTCAGGCATTCCGAGGTTCGTGTGCGGGGCGCTGGGACCGACCAACCGGACGCTGTCAATATCGCCGTATGTTGACAGACCGCATGAACGCAATGTATGTACGTATCACCTATAAAGTAGACGGATATAAAGACGGAATATAAAGTGGACCTATAAAGTAGACATATATATATATCACCTATATAGTAAACGGAAAAAAGAAAGAAAAATAGTTCATATATATGTAAGAGCAAGTTTTTTCTTGCTTTAATGCATACTTGATGAATATATCTTTTTTGTGAATTTAATAATGACAATTAGCTAGAACGTATGCTCGCGTTGCTTCATCGACGTCCACTACCATCATTAGGCTTGTTTTCAAGCATGGAACATTAAAGCTAGGGCATGTCTTGATCATCTACACATATATCGGATTTGAAAGTTGGCCCTCGTCTGGTCTTCCTGTTATATTGTATGCCTGTCTTTTGCGCTACATGCCCCACCGCGGTGGTCTGGTGGCTAAGGTACTCGGCTGCTGACCCGCAGGTCGCGGGATCGAATCCCGGCTTCGGCAGCTGCATTTACGATGGAAGCGGGAATGTTGTAGGCCCGTGTGTTCAGATATAAGTGCGCGTTAAATAACCCCAGGTGGTTGAAATTCCTGGAGCTCTCCACTACGGCGTCTCTCATAATCATATGGGGGTTTTGGGATGTTAAACCCCACATATCAATCAATTTTGCGCTACATGTGCATTTATGTATTCCTACAAGCTCGCCAAATTTCTCTTCTTACATCTGGTGTATTACGTGCCAAAAGCATGATATGCTTATCAAGTGCGTGCAAAGCTCTGAAAATTTTTACCAGCTGGTGTTATTTTATGTGCACTGCCCTCGCTCAGTAAACAAGCCTCTGCCATTTTGTCTCAATCGAAATGCGACCGCCGTGACCTGTATCGAACCCACAAACTCGGGTCACCATCCGAGGATCGTAACCACTTCTCCACAGCGGTGAACTTATGCATATGTATGTGCTCCGTAACCATGGAGCTGGTAACTGCAGAAGACTGTTGGAGCAAGTTGGAATAACCCCGTAAATGTGATGGAAGCCATGGCTGCGGGTGAGGCGAAATGAAATGAACTCTATTTGGTCCTGGATAACTGGTCAGACACCCTCTAAAAGGGGTCCGCCGCAGTTGCTGGCCGCGCCCAAGCTGGGACTGGAAGAACGTGGCTTGCCCCGCCGCGCTGGTCTCTAAGGTACTCGACTGGTGACCCGCAGGTCGCGGGTTCGATTCCCGGCTGCGGCGGCTGCATTTTCGATGGAGGCGGAAATGTTGTAGGCCCGTGTGTTCCAGTTTGGGTGCACGTTAAAGAACCCCAGGTGGTCGGAGCCCTCCGCTACGGCGTCTCTCATAATCATATGGTGGTTTTGGGATGGTAAACCCCACATATTAATAAATCAAGACCGTGGCCATCCACTCGTTCGCAGGCCTCCTGAACTGCCAAGTTCTGGACTGAGAGCTCGGAGCTTTTAAGAGCCATGGCTAGATATACGCCGGTGGCGTTGCGGTCCAGGTTGGCCTGTTATGAGCAGCGAAGGATTATTAAAAGCATCTTAAAGAAATATAACAAGGCAATCGTCAGCGTTCGTTTGAGAAAGCGCGAACGCGGGATTCCTGCCTTGAAGTTGCGTTTCAGGTCACGTGCTGCACGTGTGATTCACGTCACCAAGTGGTGATTCTGTCGTAGGGTTCGGTATACATCTGCAACATAATGTACAAGCGGGGTTGTACCAAAAGCGCAAGCCTGGTGTAGGGAGCCCTCTCTGTGACTGCACTCTCAATATAAGTGTATAGGTCCGGTCCGTGGGCAGCGAGGTTGCCACCAATGCCGACCTGCCCACGCCAACTGCGAGGAGCGGTGCCATTTGTATTAATATAGGTGTATAGCCAGGTGTACGCCACGACTGTTGGCGGAGTTTGGTATAATAATGCCACATCATATAATGCGATGACATTTCTGCCAACAGTCACAGGTTTTGCATGCGTGATTCTACCTTATAATGTGGTAGAACGGGAGAGCATCGTAATGCGAAGGTGCTCGTGTCTCCCGAAGTGCCGATACTATACACTTTAATGGGGAAACTTTAGGAGCCAAAGATAACCTGTGTTATCCCTCCGATAATCTTGCAACAGAAACAGGAGCGGTGTGCGGGCACTTTACTCTTGTCAAGAGAAGCGTAAGTTTTGCGTAATCAAACAAGAGCGTCTTTGCCTAAACGTGTCGCCATATTGTTTTTCCTTTAGTGTGGGAACACAACTCGCAGAGAGTACATGACCACGCGCTCTTGACGTGAGTGCTGCGGTGGTAGCGAGACCTTGATTAAAAAAAAAAAAAAGGTGACGTATCAACTGTGCTCAACACGTGAAAGCCATTTTCTGTGACGCAGCTTTCGACGAACTAAGCGCCGCCTACGGGGAACAAGTGCGCGGTCTCGTCGGTGGTGGCGTGGACGTGCTTCTTGTCGAAACTGTCTTCGACACTGCCAACTGCAAGGTAACACATTTGTCCACAACGTCACACGTTAGTTTGCTTCCTTTCGTTGCGATTGTGTTTTCAAAGCGAAGCTGCGTATCAAAGAAGTGGCTATAAGTTAGGTGGTCCCTGAGGCGGTCGCCCCCTGATAATGGAAAGGGGTAGCCAGGTCCACCCGGACGCCTTTATTCATGATGACGAATTTCGCTGCGCGAGAACACGAGGGAAAATGCTTCTGAGTAGAACAGGGCGATGACTTCCGACGGGTTGGAAATCGGCGCTCTTTTCTGCCATGTGTCATTTTTCCTTATGTTCTCGCGCTGTGAAATTCGTCATCGTGAACACAGGCCAACTAGCCCAAGCTTCTGAACCTGTGAACCTTTATTCAACCGTTCCTGCTCCGTCATTGAAGAGATGTGGCCGTGAAGGTCTTGCACGATAATGGCTTCTGGGGATTCCTGGTTTTGCATTACGAGAACTGTTCACTTCTCGTTTTTTACCTTCTAGGAGCACGTCGTTGTTCGATCTCTCTTGCATCAATAGCGATACTTTTTTTTTTATTCAGCGTTGACGAATAAGAGAGAGGGGAGAGGGGCAACACTGGGGTGAGAAGAGAAAACACGGAGACACTAAAGAGCAAAACAATATCTCGCCCATTAGTGAAGTACAATTTCTCAATCCCTTTTAAGCGTGACTCGATGATTGGGAAGCGAGAAAACGCGCGCACGCCAGAAAGAGAGAGAGAGAGAAATAGAGAGGAAAAGCAGGAAGGTTAACCAAGCTTGGCTCGGTTGACTACCCTACACTTGGGGTGGGGGAAAGGGGAATGTTAGAAAGGAAAGAGATAGAGAAGAAGAGGAGTTACAAATAGATGGATAATTAGTCAGCTCGAGGCTACACAGCACGGTCTCACGCTGTTTTTACAGTAGCGCTCGTTAAGTCCGGTGGTCCTTAAGAAGCACAGAATAGCTAAAAAATGCGGCTAGGGACGCCAAAATCAGATTCCCGCACCTAACACCGTGACGTCGTATATTTCGAAGGCGCCTAATGGGTACTACATTGCTCCCAATCAATAAAAAAGAAGCGCATTGTCATCTGACGATGCCATACACCTATAGCATACGACAATTCAGAAAATTTCATCGAGCCAATCTCGAGAAAATACTAAGAAATACATTTCGAAATTTTTTACTATTTGACAAATCTGCGATAAACATCTTTTTAATGTTGGTAATTTGTGTTTTTGCCTGCTACTTAAGGCAGCATTGGTGGCGATACAAGAATACTTCGAAGCATCCGGAGAGAGCCTCCCTGTCTTTGTAAGTATACCCTAAAAAAAGACATTTTTTTTTGTATAAACAGTAGTGCATGCCTTATAGTGAAGTACGCCGGTAATTGTCTATAGCCACGATGCATTGTGCTGTAAAGGCGTAACAAGCATTATTTTCCGCGGGTGGGGTGGAAGGAAAATAAAAATAAAGTGATTAAGTACATAACTATATTCAGAAGAAATGCTAGAATATTTACGTACATAACTTAGACGCATATTCTGGGGAAAGCAGACGATAAATTCAACATGGACACCTCGTCTACGTTTCTTTCTATTTTAGACTGTGCTTGATGGTTCAACTTCGAATCATTGAAACAAATCAGCCTATGTTGATAGGGGTAGCAGTGCAAGCACGAAGGCGCTGAAGAAAAACCGTAACGAAAGGCAAATAAATCTCGAAAAATAAATCAGTTGGAACGTCTCGTTTCATCCCTCTTTGTTTTCCGTTCCTCGCCTTGCCTTCCGTTACGCTTTTACTTCGACACTTTTGTCCCCGCGCTGCAACTCTTATGAACACGCAATTCAACCAACTAGCGCCAAAAGCCGTTCCTCTTTAATTAGCCAATCAATGAAGCGATCAAACGATGATACTTGCACATGTTTATCACCATAATTCGGGTGGCATACGTTGCAGAACGAGATCATTTTTTTCTTATCTCTTTCTGGCGTAATGTTCCATTTTGATTCTTCTTTTGCTGCAGATTTCAGGGACTATCGTCGACAAAAGTGGACGAAATCTGTCGGGACAAACTTGCGAGGCATTCATTCTGAGCGTCAGCCACGTAAGGCCGCTCTGGTATGTACAGTGCGCTGTGAACTTGAATATTAGGCACAGACAGACAGACACATGCAGATAGGTACATAGATAGATAGATGGATCAATAGATAGAGACAGACAGACAGACAGACAGACAGACAGACAGACAGACAGACAGACAGACAGACAGACAGACAGACAGACAGACAGACAGACAGACAGATAGATAGATAGATAGATAGATAGATAGATAGATAGATAGATATATAGATAGATAGATAGATAGATAGATAGATAGATAGATAGATAGATAGATAGATAGATAGATAGATAGATAAACCTACGCACGTTAGGTGTTAAGTCGTGGACTGTGATAACTGTGATAACAGGCAGAGCAATAGACAGATAGATAAATAGATAGATAGATAGATAGATAGATAGATAGATAGATAGATAGATAGATAGATAGATAGATAGATAGATAGATAGATAGATAGATAGATAGATAGATAGATAGATAGATAGATAGACCTACGCACGTTGGGTGTTAAGGCGTGGACTGTGATAACTGTGATAACAGGCAGAGAAATAGACAGATAGATAGATAGATAGATAGATAGATAGATAGATAGATAGATAGATAGATAGATAGATAGATAGATAGATAGATCGATCGATCTACGCACGTTGGTTGTTAAGTCGTGGACTGTGATAACTTGCGCACTCCGGACCTGTAGGCTTCAGAGGGTCAGAGTTGAATACTGCATAAGTTCATGAGGTCTTAGGTTTAAGCCTCGACACATTTGTTAAGCTGCTGATTTCAGTCATTATTCACGGTTTACTGCTATTTGTTATCCATGTAGAGTGAGTGAGAATTTATTAGAAGGCGGAGAGGTCGGCCTGAGCTAGTTCGCTCAGGCCTGCTACTCTACACAGGGGATAAAGGAAGGAGGAAGGAAAGAGAGATGAAGAATGATGTTGAGACAAGAAGAGGTGGTGCGTATGTACGGTAGCCACTTAGCATAGTATAGCCTATAGTCTAGTATCTCGTCCATGGTGCTTTTGATAAAGTCTAAAACAGCCTTTGTAGCAGTTTTTGACACTGTTTAATCGTTCATTGCTGACAATGTGTTTATCCATGTATTTCGCAGTGGAGCTAAATGCGTTTTTATGGCAAAGGTGTTACGTCGTAGGCCGACCAATCGACGGAATGATTTTCCGGGGAAGTTGTCAAATGATAGAAATATGTCTGAGGTGCAAAGGGAAACAAGAACTAAAATGTTGGAAGACAAGGTAGGATCTGGCGTCATATACGCTGTCTTCTACCCGTTTTAAAGTGAAACTATAAAAGAAGCAGTGGTCTAGTAGTAGTCGCGATATTAAGGGGAACTAACAGACAATCATGCCTAGGAAAGTATAGGAGATTTTGTTAGAAGTAATTCTGATGTATATGCGAAGAAAAGTGGACGGAAAGATGAGCTGCTGATGGCAGGGACCGAACCCTCGAATAACCTGTCCGATGCACTCAGACGGCGGCAGTCATCGCTCTGTCCACTTTATAAGGTTTATATGCTCATTTAAACGTGGCAGCGTCAGTCAGCGCCGCAAGCATAGCTGTTACGGAGAGTGTGGAACAGTTTTTGCCTGTTGGCGTCACGTAGCACTTTATCTTATTACGAGCTGGCACCTGACCGAAAATCCCTTGCATGATATCTCAAAGTATCAAGCCTGCCAAAACGAGACCCTCGCTATTAGTGAAGGAAAGAAGTGTAAATTTGAGGGCTGATGTTTTTTTTTGTTATACACAGTAATAATGGAAATTACTAATCATGTCTAGGAAAGTTTAGGGAATATCATTGGAAGTTTAATGCAAACGGGAAGGGAGAAATGTGAACGAAGAGACAACTTGCCGCCGAATAACTGAATAGCAATATACTGCAATGCAGTATACTGCATTGCTCTTTCTCTCTTCTTTCTTTCTTTCGTTTGTCTATGATCACTGTTTAGAAAATATTTATTTACAGTATGTACAGAACACAAATGCTTCATAACATTTCAGTAACAGGGCACGTACATTTCGGCGCATCTATGTATCACGACCAACATTACGTTGCAGAAGACATTTGCTCTACTATACATGACGATGCTGGCATACATGTACACAAGAACCCAATGCGATATCACTATTAGAGTTCCTGTTTTTGAAACGTTTTCCCCGCAGCATCGGCCTCAACTGCGCCCTCGGAGCCACTGAAATGCGACCGTACTTGAAAGACACGTCTGTTTTCACTGATGCATATGTGATCTGCTACCCTAACGCTGGTAAGACTTACTGGGAGTGTTGTTCATTGCTGTAATCCGCCACTTAGTCATTTCTTCAACTGCACTTGCGCGCAGCATTTAATATTCTCATGCGTAACACTTACTTTATTGATACCTTTCCGTGCAGGATTGCCTAACGAGTTTGGCGAGTATGACGAGACTCCAGAAGCCATGGCAGACAGAATTAAGGTGGGTTACGAATCCAAGTAAAAAATAATGTTGCTTGATATTATTTTATTATGCACACTTTTGTAACAGCGAATAGGCTATGCTAGTAAATACTAAGGTGGAGGAGCTAACAGTGTCGCGTGTACCTTTTTAGATGCGAAGCAGCTCTTTGAATAGCCTGTGTAACGCTGTCCCTCCGTTCGTCTGTGCGTACGCACCGCAACGCGCTCCCCTCGCCGCAGGTGTTGGAGCGGCGCCAAGTAGGTCGAGCCCATGGTAGAAGATACAAACAATTGTTTGTATTTTAAGCGGTGGTCATGCTGCAGCTGCGAGTTGACGTCACGCTCCCCTCGCAGTGTGCGCTGACGTCACTCTCTCTCGCCTGCCGTGTGCTCGTCGCTGTAAAGCCAGGGGCTTTACGTCGCAGCGCCCGCAGCTGCCGCCTCGTCCATTCACCCGCCACAGCGCCCCGATACCGCCGCTCACTACACCACCGACTCGGGTTCACGCGCAAGAAACCTGACGCCCGCCAAACGTACGCATTGAAACTTGTCTGTTCGGGTCACCTCTCTCTCTCGCTTTACTCTCTCGACCTCTCGCGATTCTCGAGAGCACATCGAGTGGTAACACTCTTTTAGGCTCGTTTATCTGCGATGGAGAGGAGGTCGGAACACGACGCTCCTTCGCCAGCCAAAACATACGCCGAAGCCATCAGGCCTAACCTGGCCATCGCTTCAAATGACTTCTTGGCAACGTCATATGTGGTGCCATATGATGGCGTCATCACCGCTGGACGTTGTCACTTGCTGCAGAGGTGCGTCAGTGCCGGAGGTGGTGCAACACCACGTAATTTGCAGAAAACTCAAGGAAAGGGGGGAATCAGGGTGATCGATAATTAAAAGCAGAAATGAAATGACGTGCTGCAAAAATAAACAAAATATGGCCTTTTCCACCGAGTCGTCTAGGACAACTACGTAACGGATTGTAGGACTTTTCAGCGTGCGATTTTCGCGCTACATCACTAGAGTATATCGAAAAGAGAATCAGATTTATAGAAGAAGAAAGACACTGTGGATGGGCGAAGCATGTAGAAAAGGGTGTTTCAAAGCGTCACTAACGTCGTCGGGAAACTGCGTCGAGGAGGAGGAGAAAGGAAGGAGGAAGGAATGTAGCTTGCCCTAAGGTCCTACTACTTACTTTTTTTATTTTTTACATGCCCACGGTTTCAGTACTCTCAGGCGTGTAGGCAAGGGTGTTTTAGCACCATTAATACTGTCGGCTATTTGTTAGGCTAACTGTGGCCCCCCTTCATATTCAGGGGACCGATGGTGAGTAGTGTAATTTACGCAATATTTTTTGGCGTATGCCCATTTATGACAGACCATAACTACATGATGGACCGGGACGACAGAAGATGCCGAGAAGCTGAGTACCTATGAAAGGGCTAATAATTTTGACTTACTGGACATCCACTAGTGATTATCATGTGTCATCTTGTGTAGTCTGTAGTGTGTGTTCCCTAGTTACGTGGATTCTTTAGGTCACTACCAAACAGCACAGCTAAAGGGATCCGTGACACGCCGTCTTTGTTTCTTGCCCAGGAGTTTGCCGAGAGCGGTTTGGTGAACGTAGTAGGCGGCTGCTGTGGGACGACGCCGGAACATGTCCGCGCCATTGCGGATGCCGTGAGAGGTTTGAAACCGAGGCCGCCACCCGTGGCGGTCAGAAGAGGTTGCCTCAGTCTTTCCGGTGAGCCATCCGCTTCGATAAGTCCAGGAATGTTTTCATTATTCCGTTACATCTCCCCATCCTCTCTTCCTATGCCACTGTCATTGTCGTCATCTACGTCTCCTGTAGGAGGACGACCTTGCCCAGTCATCTCAAAATACCTACGCTCCTCATATGTGGGGTAGCATATAGGACTTCCATTAATAACGTAAATGCCTGCCATGGTGCATGCGTCTTGGGTCTGGCGGCAACGTCACGAAATGCTATAGGTAGGGTTCCCGATTTCGGAGGCTTTTGTTCTGGTGATCCTGTTTGTCCCGGATCACACTGCCACGCTTACTCCGCCACTGAACCCCCTACAAAAACGGCAGAAGGCAGAACTGGAAAATGAAAAAGACTGATCGCGGAGGGGTTCAGGGGCAATAGGTGTAAGCTCTTATGAGAGTGTTAATTTTCTTGTGTCACGCATCACGCGACGAAGTACTTTCGATTGGATGTGCCGGACACTGATGAATCGCAAAAAAGTACTTCCAACTGTGGGCGCACAAATCTCGTGTTTAATAATTCTTCTGTGTTGCCCGTGTTTCTATGTGCGTCACCACGTCCCACCATTACTAGTTCACCTGTAGGTTAAGCTTCTATAGAGGTCAGTAGCAGCAATTAAAACTGCATTCATATTTGACTGAGTGAATGTGAGTCTTCCTTAAAGGAGCCCTGCAATACTTTTCCAAGTAACCATCCAATTAATTGCCCCACTATAGGAGCTTATTACCTTACGAATCAAGCGCTGTAAAAAAATTGAATCTGTCAAGCAAGAACAGAAAGAACAGAGTTAGACAGTCGCTGCACACTCAAAGCGCCCTCTTTTCGGTTCGTCCCAGCGAGCGTTCTGAAAGCTGCAGATAGAGGGAATAACGAGGGAGCAAGAAGATACGTCCATACTACACCCTGAGCACGTTTGGGACGTTAAGCCGCAACAGTAATTATTATTATTAGTAGTATCTATGCTATTAGTATTATTATTATAATACATTATAAAACCCTGAAGACTTCCTTTTCTGGTTTTCTATGAACGCGCAGCTGACTTTCAGCGTGGTCACGAGCACGCTCACTAAACAGTGCAGCATCAGGGGGCTTTGCGCACTGCGGACACGTAGCGGCACACGGCGGCGGGCGCTGTAACTGTGTAGCTTACGGTGGTCCAATCAGCCAATGGCCGAGGACTGTTTTATTGCGATATCAATTATATGGACACTCTCAGCTGGTTTTCGCCGTTGCCGTCACTGCAATGTCCTCTCTCTCACTCACGATATATATATATATATATATATATATATATATATATATATATATATATATATATATATATATATATATATATATATATGGCATTGTTCGCAAATCCTGACGAAGACCAGTCCACCGCTCGAAACCGTTGGTAATGAAATTGAGACAACCGCTAAGTTGTGTTTCTTCTTCTACTCTCTCTCTCTCTCACCATATATATATATATATATATATATATATCAGGATCCTTCAGGATGAAGGATCCTGATGAAGGCCAGACTCTAGGCCGAAACGTCAAAATAAACCACGTTTTGACCACTCACGGAGGATCTACTTGACAATGTATATATATATATATATATATATATATATATATATATATATATATATATATATATGGCATCATTTTCTGGCCATGTTCATAAAGCGTTGTAGGGTCCCTTTAAAGCAGATATACGTATATACAGGTGTTCTTCTTGTTTGGTGTCGGTTCGGCATAGACGTGGACACGTTCTTATTTTGCAAACAGGACTCGAAGCGGTGGTAATCACGTCGGAGACGCTGTTTGTGAACGTCGGCGAACGCTGCAACATAGCCGGATCTCGAAGGTTTGCCGAGATGCTCCGACAGGGGAAATACCAGGTACGGTGACGGCTCGTTTGCTTTGCACGCTCACGCGTACTTAGTTGAAGCACGCTGCAAATCACGGCTGGGATATCAGTAGCACACATCGTAAACATCTTAAGTACAAGGAGAGAGAAGAAGACGGACACTATGAGCGCGCATATTTCACAATTCACACGTACGTAGCAAGAGGCAGCGTAGCTAGACAGCTCACAAAAGCGGGCAAAGTCTACTTGAGCCCCCTAAATTTCTTGAGTGCTCCCTTTTTTGTCTGAGTAAAAAATTTGGAAAAAGAATAGCAAATTAATAGCAAGTTTAATCACCCTACAAGAAACTGCGGCCTATTACAGTAGGGCTAAATTGTGTGCATTACCAATAATGGTTTAGAAGAGGTGAGAATAGTTTACAACAAGGTCTTTTACGAAGTGCTAGCGAAGAAGCAAAACGCTGTGAACCTCAAAACTTTAGAGCTCACTCAGACTCAGATTCACTGAAATTTTCTTCTGTCAGGCTCACTAGGACTCAAACTTACCAAAATATTGCTTACATGCAATTGATTTCATATGTGAGGTTTAACGTTCCAAAACCACCATATGATTACGAGAGACGCCGTACTGGAAGACTTCGGAAATTTAGGCCACCTGAGGTTCTTTAACGTGCGCTTACTTGGAGTCACTCAGACTATACTGGCTCTGAGTGAGTGAGTGAGTGAGTTAGAGCGAGGTGAGTCCCGAGTCGGTTAGCGTACAATTAGCTGTTTTGCCCAAGATATCAATGGTTTTCAACATCGATGTGTCGCATAATCGGTGTTCTATTTCCCACTTTAGATCTTAATTGCATATTTAAGTACAAGTTGTCCTGGTTGCAATCCATAAGGGCATTGTTATTGAAGGTGATGACTCCCATGAGATGTTTTTGACACCTTCCTTTGAAAAAATAATGTAGGGATGGTCAAACCATTTCCCCGTGACTCACACACGTCCCTATTGAACTTATACATAGCTGGCGTATGAAGGCTACTGCGTTGATGTTGAGTAGACATAATTAGAATAAACCAGAGCTGACATATAAGGGTAACAGTAACGCCGAAGTTGCGTTCGTAGAAAGAGAGGTCGGAAAAAGAATGTGGAGCTCACTTAGACTCATGCTCACTAATGTTTTAGTCAACCGGACTCACTCGGACTTCGTCTCGCTAAAAATTTTCTTTATCAGACTCTCTCAGAATCATCATCATCATCATCAGCCTGATTACGTCCACTGTAGGACAAAGGCCTCCCCCATATTCCGCCAGTTAACCCGATGCTCTCAGAATCAAGCTCACCGAAATATTACCGGGACTCACCCAGACTCTGACTCACGACTCGATCTTAGTCTGTGTGAGTCGACTCACGAGTTAGTTTGCCCGCCTATGCTGTGAACTCATGTGATCGTCATCTGACTCCGAATGCCTTACAGATGTGTTGCAGGTACCCGCTTCTCCACAGAATAACGAATAATGGCCTAGTAGTTGTTTCTCTACGTCACATAATTAATGAAGATTTATGGCGTACTGGTTGCCATGCAAGTTTAATTGTTACCCCAAGATGGCATAGAACGTGCTCTGAGAGACCGCTCTGTGAGTTTTTGTTGTTTGTGCTGCATTTTTTGCACAAGCCAGACGTTTTTTTTGGAGCGCAGCTTTTAAGGCCGGACCACACGCGCGCTTTGCAGCGTGTCAGCGCGTGGTTTTCTGACGCGGCGCCGCGCCCTCTCCGTATGGAGAGAGAAAGAGTGCGCGGCTACGCGAAGCTCCACTCCCCCTCTCTCCGTAAGGAGAGAGTGCGGCGCCGCATCGGAAAGCCACGCGCTGATACGCTGCAGCGCGCGCATGTGGTCAGGCTTTTAGACGCCCGTTCCTGCGTTGAGCGGTGCCGCCGTCACTGTTGCTGTCGCCATCTGTGGCGGAACGGAGTGATAAACGTGAAAAATATAATGAAAAAAAATGAGAAGCCTCTACGCAACCAAGGTATTGTTACATGGTTACTGTTTCGACTCTTTTTTTCTATCCCCTGCAAGGATGCCCTACAAGTGGCAAAGGAGCAGGTGGAGATGGGGGCGCAGATATTGGACATCAACGTCGACGACGGAATGATTGACGGAGTGAACGCGATGACGAAGTTTCTCAACTTGATCGCCAGCGAGCCCGAAGTGTCCAAGGTGGGTAACATGATGCATAACGGTGGAAAATGCAAGTGGCACGACAGCGTATTCACGGGGCCAGTTTGCTCGACTTGGAAAATGAAGGTTGCTTAATGGACACATTTAGTTGGGCGTCCGCAGAAGCCGTGCGAACACAGCCAACACCTTCTATATGTATATAAAAAATACGAGGTGTTGACACAGCCTGCTTTTCTGAAAGACTGCGTCCGCAGGGCTGTTGTCCACGCTTCATTAAATCGGTCTAATGTGTGTCTTCCACAGTGCGGCTCGTGACGTGCTGCAAGAAATGTCTCCAATTAACTCAATACATTAATAAGAGTGAAGCAGGCTTTCGCCTTCGATTGTTACGGGAGGTGTATCAAGCTACCGAACTATTAACCGCGGAACACCTTTGGGTACCGTCCTGTCGCCGCCTCATGTCTCGCGTCGGCGTCACTCAGGTCTCACGTAAGCCGAGTAGGCTGCACGTTTGAAAGACCAGAGCTTGCTTGCCCGTGAACGCCATCATTCCCGAAGGGTTAATATCCTTTTCACACGTAGCAACTGAAGTGCACTTTGAGCGAGTACACTTAGCCGCGAGTGTCATTCGCGCGCTGTCGCACGAGCAAGTTTAGTGTCTTTCGCTGCAAAGTACACTTGCCGGCAAGTGCGTTCCCCGACCTCACCTCACTGCGACGGCTGCGATGAAGTGTGTAGCCTCGGTACCAGTGGCTTGTACAGAAAGACGCTGTTGCCTGAAGCGGCGCTCATAATATATTTAAACCACTGTTTTTGTCATGATGGATATTGTTATGTATAAAACAATCATAAAAACAACAATAACCTCGCTACTTTCGCCGTCGGGCTATATGCGGCCACGTCCGCTAGGCGGAAGCGGCAGCACATGCACAGCAATGGCTGCGTCCGTCGCGTTGTTTACTTCCAGGTACCACTTACACGTGTGTAGGTGACTTGTTCTCTAGTCATTCAAGATGGCATGTGACACATGTGCTACTTTCACGAAGACAACGTGGTCCGAAGATGAGACACAGGCGCAGAAATAACAAACATACGTTGTGCTACAAATCCGTCAATCGCCACTGCCATCATTTCCAAAGTTCACTTCACTTTATCGTGTAGTAGCGAACCGCCAAAATGACACTTCATGAACGTAAGCACACTCGCTCAAAGAACACTTAAGTTGCCACTTGTGACAGGGGTATGACTTGCCTGTCCGAGCCAGCGAAGTTAGAGTGAAACGACGGCGAAGTCAGACACAGATGAACGGAAAAAAGAAGCGGAGGTGGAGCGCCGCCAAAGAGAGTTCGAATTGCACTAGGAGCAGTAAGGAGAGGAAAACAGTGAAAAGGAGGCCATAAAATAGAAGATAGATACGAGTTACATACAAGGGTTTGTTGTAACACCGCCTCTGTTTATGTACAGCAAGCAGCCAAAGGCCCCCATCGTGCATAAGCATTTGGCTGGGCAGCATACTACCGGGATCACATGAAATGTTTTGCAGAGAAATGAGAGCTCTGTATCGTGTTCATATTTCTTTTCACTCGCACCAGCGCCGTGTTCTTCCATGTTTTAGGTGTGAAGCGTCGTTTAGACTAAGTGGTTAACGATTTTGAGTAGTAGCTTAAGGCCGTCCCGCGGGTCTTACACTTGATGAGGCCGCATCTACATATAAATTACGCCCCGGGCCGGGCTCGGGATAGTGCTGTCAAAATGATTAATTGTCGTGGCGGGTCTGTTCTCGCGCTCGATCATGAGCCGTTTCGTTGAGGTTGGGTTGCGGCGGGTGGACGTCTTTGCCCAAGTGACTAATAATAATATCTGGTGTTTAATGTACCAAAGCAACGACATGATTATGAGACACGCCGTAGTGGAGGGCTCCGGAAATTTCGACCTCCTGGAGTTCTTCGACGTGCACCTAAATACAAGTAAGCGGGCCTCGACATTATCGCCTCCATGGAAAGTGCAGACGCCGCAGCCAGGACTCGATCCCGCGACCTGCGGGTCAGCAGCCGAGTACCTTAGCTGCTAGACCACCGCAGCAAGGCAACAGCGGACTTTTTATAGTGTTGCTGATATTTATCCGACTTGTCTAAACTAATCAGATAATCACGAGAGAAAAGTATGTAAGAGAAGGTAAACCCAAGAAAAGAACACGCAACAGCAGCAATGACGATAAGCACAAAAGAAAGCCTGGCGAAGAAATGCTCCAAATTTTTTGCCCCGCTGAGGTGGTCTAGTGTACAAGGTACTCGGCTGCTGACCCGCAGGTCGCGGGATCGAATCCCGGCTGCGGCGGCTGCATTTCCGATGGAGGCGGAAATGTAGGCCCGTGTGCTCAGATATGAGTGCACGTTAAAGCCAGGTGGTCGAAATTTCCGGAGCCCTCCACTACGGTGGCTCTTATAATCATATGGTGGTTTTGGAACGTTAAACCCCACAAACCAATCAATCAATCAATCAATCAATCAATCAATCAATCAATCAATCAATCAATCATTCTGAACTTTTTACTGCTTTCGCTTGAGGTTGAACTGATGGCGTCTCTGAACTTATTCGTGTAAACACGCTGCAACCAAAGAACGTGAACGAAAGAACACAGTACATAGGAAGAATGCTGAACTGTGTACTGTGTTCCTACGTGCTTGTCCCTTTGTTTAGCAGTGGTTCCCCAGCTAAGTGTGCACCAGCTCGCCCATATCATAGCCTTGCTCGAGAAACGTTGTGTCATACGTTGGGAGACATTTCTTGCACGAGCCGCCCAAGTATACCCGACGTAACAGGCACAGCAGTGACAGAAAAAAAAAAAGAAATTGTTGCTGAGTGGAACGTCAATTTGTTTCAGGTTCCCATCTGTATCGACTCGTCGAACTTTGACGTGATTCTGGCCGGCCTTAAGTGCACCCAGGGAAAAGGTATCGTCAACTCTATCAGCCTCAAAGAAGGCAGGGAGGTATTTCTGAGGCAGGCACTCGCGATAAAGAAGTTCGGCGCGGCGGTGGTTGTCATGGCTTTCGACGAACTGGGTCAGGTGAGTTGTACGTCCCCAACTTTGCTGCTCGTGAACCGTGAAATAACGCAGATGTATAATAAAATCTGTGTTATTTGGGTTCATTATGTGAGAACTTAGCTTTTGAGGAGCTTGTATACTAAGAAAGACGTAGATGCACAAAATGTCTGGCAACATTATTTCGGATAGACTGGAACTTATGCGCGTGAATGGAACCCTCAATCGCACGCATGCGCGCGCGTTCGTTTATGTATGTATGTATGTATGTATGTATGTATGTATGTATGTATGTATGTATGTATGTATGTATGTATGTATGTATGTATGTATGTATGTATGTATGTATGTATGTATGTATGTATGTATGTATGTATGTATGTATGTATGTATGTATGTATGTATGTATGTATGTATGTATGTATGTATGTATGTATGTATGTGTCAGCGATGTCCGAATGAATGTAGTCAAGGCAAGGTTCAAATTTTAAGAAAAACTGTATTGTGCTAAGTTACAGGCGAATCGGCAGCGGTTACATGTATAAGGAAACTGGACTCGGTGCAGGAGCTCGATCGGCTACGTCCGACGCCACTCGCGTCTCGGCTCGCTCTCCGGTGCGTTGCTCTGTGGTCCCGGCTCGAATCTCCGCTCGTTCTCCCTCTCTGGCGATGCGTTGCTATGCGGTCTCGCTCGAAGGCTCACTTTTTTTGTTTTTTGAATGTTCGTTGAACCAATGGGCAACCGCGTCGAGTGGATGCGCTCAGGGCTCGGAGTCCACGTAACGCAGTGCAGCGTTTCCCGAGCAAGCACGGAGACGCTGCCGGCGAAGAAGGCGCTGCCGGAGAATGAGACGCTGCCGGAGAATTCAGCTGTGCGAACTCGAGTGCCGCTGACACGGCCCTCCCGAAAATTGCCCTGTCCTCAGGCGTGCGTGTCGTTAGATGGCGATGGTTCCGTAACTTCTAGGAGCGGCTCCTTATATCTACGAAGCTGCTCCACGTTGACGATTTTTTGGTTGATCATGCCCGGTGTGTGGGGTACTCTTTGGATCTCGGCCCTGTTTCCTCCGACGAGGGCCGTTATCTCGAACGGACCTTCATAGCGAGGGTCTAATGTGCCTCGAGCGCTCAACTCAAGCAGGACGAGGTCCCCCGTTATGAACCTCGGAGTTCGCCGCTTCTTGTCGTATCGGACCGTTGTTTTGCGCTGACTCTGCAGTAGCCTCTCTCTTGCCTCCGCACGTCCCCTTGCCAAGTCGTGCAGTCTATGAGACTCGTCGATGTCTCCCTCGACTGAGGCGAGGTTGAGCTCTCCTGGCAGTTTTGGGTCGTAGCCGTGCATGAGTCGAAATGGGCTGTGGCCACTGTGACGATGCTTCGTGGCGTTGATTGCTAGCGTTGCTCGGGGTAGTTCCTTCTGCCATTTGTCCTTGTTGTTTAGCATTTTGCGTAGCACCTGTTTCAACGTTCCTACCATTCGCTCAATCAGTCCGTTTGATTGTGGCCAGTACGGTGGGGAGTTCTGATGAGCAATTCCCAGTCTGTGATGGAATTGGTTGGTTTTCTTGTTCACGAATCCCTTGGCTTGGTCCGTAATAATGACGCTGGGAACTCCAAATCGCGGAATCCACCGGTTTGTCATGAAGTCAATGTAGTGCGCCGACGAAGTGCTCGGTACGGTCACGGCGTCCATGTATCTCGTGGCGTGGTCGATACACACGAGGATGTGGTCTCCCTTCTCGTTTAGCGGACCCATGTGATCCAGCGATATCACCGCGTTTGGCTCAGTAGGAATATCGCGTGGGATGAAGCAACCTTCATTCCGTGTCGTGCGGGCGTTGATAGTCTGGCACGTGAGGCAGGAGTCAACATACTCGCGTATGTCTTTTCTCATCGACGGCCACCAGTACTTTCGCTGGATCAGGTCTCTTGTCTTCTCGACGCCTAAGTGGCCGTTTTTGTCGTGGAAAACGATCATCACACTGCTTCGGAGGGCAGCGGGAATGATCACCCTCCGACGGACCCGTCCTCCCTCGAGAGATTTCTTCACCAGTATGTCGTTTTCGATCTCGTAGTCTGAAGATTTGTGCTTGGCCTCCTCCCGAAATCTTTTGCAGTCAGTATCCCTCTCCTGAAACTCGCGTAGGCGACTGTGTTTGCCGACCACTACTGCGTAGCAGTGGAGGTCTCGGGTCGAAACGCCCTGGTCGAAAGCCTCTGCAGATTCCGACTGCCTCGAGAGTGCGTCAGCAGCGGAGTTCTGGCGTCCTGGCTTGTGCTTGACGTCGAAGGTGTACTCTGCTAAGTCGAGCGTCCACCTCGCAAATCTGCGGTTGCTGGCTCCCTTCTGGACGAGGTATGACAAGCTGAAGTTGTCCGTGAACACTGTAAAACGAGGGCCTCCTCTCAGGTAGACCGAAAACTTCTCAGTGATCGCCCAGTGGAGCGCCATGCACTCGAGCATATTAGAGTGTAAACCACGATCGTGCTCGTTTAGTGATCTGCTTGGGTACTCTATGATTCGCTCCTTACCGTCTTGAGTTTGAGAAAGCACCGCGCCCAGCCCGGTTTGCGAAACGTCGACGTGAACGTTAGTCGGGCAGTCTGGGCGGAAGCTCGCCGAAATCAGCGGGTTCTTCAAGGCGTGTTTTATGGCGTTGACGGTTGCTTCATGAGCGTCAGTCCATACGAAAGGAACGTCCTTCGCCAGAAGGTGCTGTAGCTTGTGCGTGACCTTTGCAAACTCCGGTATGAACTTTCGGTAGTGGTTAGCGAACTGCAAGAAGGAGTACAGCTTCTTTGCGTTGCGATGCGGCTCGAACTTCTCGACAGCGGCAACTCTGGATTCGTCCAGTGTTCGTCCTTCGGCGAAGATCACGTAACCCAGGAAAGATACTTTGTCTTGAATCAACTGGCATTTCCGGAGATCCATCTTCAAGCCGTTGATCACGACTCTCCTGAGTGCTTCGTTCAGCAAATCCAAAGCCTCGCTCACTGTTGTGGCTCCCTGCCCGACATCGTCCATGTACGTAGCTGTCCTAGGTAAGCCATCGAACGTGCGACGCATGACTCTTTGCATGGTCTGAGGGGCCTTGCAAAACCCAAAGGCCATTCGAAGGTATTCGTACTTTCCGTCTGGAGTGACGAATGCGGTCTTGTGTACGTCGTCCGGCTTCATTCGTATAGTCAGAAATGCCGTCTTCACGTCGAACACAGTGAAGTAAGCCGATCCGTCGCGCATGACATCGTCAATAACGTCTTCCATGACAGGCATTGGATAAGAAGGGTTGATGGTTTTCTCGTTGAGCTTGCGATAGTCGTGTACCATTCTTCGCGGAGTCATCGGGTGGTGCGGTTGGTCGACGACTATCGTTGGAGCACCGTACTCGCTTTCGCTCGGCCTTATGATGCCCTTGGAGAGGTAGTCATTCACCTGTTCTCGGATGAACTTGCGATCAGCCGGTGAGCACCTGTAGGGCCTCGATGACACTGGTATATTGTCTCTGAGTTCGATGCTGTGCTCGGTGTGAGGACACACGCCTAAAGTGTCGCCTTTGGAAGTGAACGCTTGGTGATGCCCTAACAGAATTGCGTGAAGTTGTTCCCTCTCTGCCTCGGTGGCATCCTTCGTTATCTTCCGTGTGGCGTCTTCGACTAGACTCGTGAAGTCTTCGTCGGGTGTGGGACATTTCGTGTTGAGGCGCACGTACCCTTCGTCTTTGGAAACACTCTCGTCCGATTGCCGGCACAACGTCGCAATAAGCGTTTCCCCGGTGCGGTGTGGTGTGCCTTGTTTCGGGGGTGGCACTTCGGACGATGAAAATTTTCCGGAGGGCTCGACTGGAACGATAGTCACATCGTTTGACGTGTGAAACGTTACGTCGACGTTCGCGACTCGTCGCCAGTCTGATCTCAGAATCAGGTCGATGCCGCTGGGCAGTTCCGTTACCACGACGTCTTCGAGTCGCACATTCGTGGTGCCCAATGTCACATCAAGCGTTGCAGCGAGAGTTGGGCATATGCTGCGGTTGAGAACTTCAATGTTCTCGCGCGATACCCATGCGTGCGTGGGAATGTCGTCCGTCAAGGCATTGGCACTCATGATGGATAAGTTGGCGCCACTGTCAATGCCCACGCGGACGGGTCGGTTGTTAGCAGTACCGGACACTATTGGTAATGTGCCGCCCGTCGAATGCAAAAAACAGTTCGCTTGCCTAGGTGACGTAGTCCCTGTTTCGTGGCTGCTATTGTCCCTCTTCGCTTGTTTCTCGTCCGCTCTGATCGTTGCTGGCGTTTTCGGCTTTCTGCAATCACGGGACAGGTGACCGATGTCGCCGCAGTTGAAGCACGAACGAGCAGAGATGGGCCGCGGGTGTGGAGCTCCCGAGAAATCGCTGCGCGGGTTGGCCTTCGGCAAGTTGGCAGAGCTGCTGGCTGGCACCCGCTGGTTCGAACCCTGACCACGGCTCGCTGTAGACGATGACGGTTTCTTGTCGTTCTCGGCACACACGGTCGTGCGACACCTCGCGTCGAGCAAAGCCGCTCTGTCAATGAGTTCGGTTACTGTGCCACACAGCTGCGCTGCGAGTGGGTTGGCCCATGTGTCGTCCTCGATGCCGCTGAGAATGAGGGAAATACGTTCTTCCTCTGCTAAACGGTACGGCGCCTTGTTCAGAATGGCGTTCTTCGAGTACATGTACTCGACGATGGTCTCGTGGCTCTGAAGGCGTCGCTTCGTCTGCAGTTCGAGGAACTCCTGCATTGTCAGCTTTCGTTTGAATCGGAGAATGAGCGCTTCCTTCCATTGCTCCCAGGTGTCATACTGTGAGCCGTAGGCGCTGTGCCAATCCTTGGCAGATCCCGTCAAGCGGCTTGCTGCTGTCACCAACGTCAGCGATGGCGTCCAGTGGGCGAGCGCTGCGATTCTCTCCACTTGCGTAATCCATTCGTGAGTACTTTGTTGCGGCGTCCCATCGAACAAGGGGATTGAGGATGACGTGTCGCTTGTGGAATGAATCTGGATCGGGCTCGTCGTCGGTGGACCTCTCGACAGCGTGTTGGCGAGCAGGGCTTGTGTGTTCACGAGCGCGGCGAGGATCTGGGCCATGGAAGGTTCTCCCTCGTGCGTTGAAACGGTCGGCGCGGCGGGGCGTGCCGCGTCTTGGTTGGTGCCGTCGTTCAGTGACGGTGGCCGCGTCGAACCCGAGGACATCGTTATGTCAGCAGGGACGGAATGGTGCAGCCCGAGGGTTGGAGTCGTCACCCGTTCCGTTGGCAGTGAAGCGTTCTGATGGGCTTCGTGCAATGTCTCACGTTCACTCGTGGTCGCACGGTTAAGCTGGGCTCGCAGGCTGCTCAGTTCAGCGCAAAGCCTCGCGTTGTCGGCGGACAGTGTCTCCAGGTGCGCCTGCCTGTCGTCGTCGTAGGCAGCCTGGTCCTTCGTTGACGAGTCCGTCGGCTCTAGGGCTTACGAGTGATGTTGTCGCGGATGATTCTTGCGATGAGCTCGTCCTTTCGTCCGGAGCACCGTAGACCTCGTGCTCTCAGCTCGTCGATGAGTTGCTTTTCCGTTACATTGGCCATCCTGCTGTGGTCGAGGGTCGTGAACACACTTTCGACGATGGTCGTTTCGGAGTCCCGAGACGATGTACGGCGTGGCGTCGCTCCTTCTCGTGGCGTCGTTTCCTCCTCCGCATGCAGCTCGGTCGATTCACATCCTGTCGACTGCGCCATGTCAGCGATGTCCGAATGAATGTAGTCAAGGCAAGGTTCAAATTTTAAGAAAAACTGTATTGTGCTAAGTTACAGGTGAATCGGCAGCGGTTACATGTATAAGGAAACTGGACTCGGTGCAGGAGCTCGATCGGCTACGTCCGACGCCACTCGCGTCTCGGCTCGCTCTCCGGTGCGTTGCTCTGTGGTCCCGGCTCGAATCTCCGCTCGTTCTCCCTCTCTGGCGATGCGTTGCTATGCGGTCTCGCTCGAAGGCTCACTTTTTTGTTTTTTGAATGTTCGTTGAACCAATGGGCAACCGCGTCGAGTGGACGCGCTCAGGGCTCGGAGTCCACGTAACGCAGTGCAGCGTTTCCCGAGCAAGCACGGAGACGCTGCCGGCGAAGAAGGCGCTGCCGGAGAATGAGACGCTGCCGGAGAATTCAGCTGTGCGAACTCGAGTGCCGCTGACATATGCATGTATGCATGTATGTATGTATGTATGTATGTATGTATGTATGTATGTATGTATGTATGTATGTATGTATGTATGTATGTATGTATGTATGTATGTATGTATGTATGTATGTATGTATGTATGTATGTATGTATGTATGTATGTATGTATGTATGTATGTATGTATGTATGTATGTATGTATGTAGTATGTATTGTACCGAAGCATAGTGGCGCCAGCTCTGTGCCAGCGTGAAAGAAGACGTTGACGTCCGTGTGTGGCTCGTGCTTGCCGGGTTCCTGCCTGTACCAGCTTGTTGCGGCTAACGTTTCTGGAATAATAACCTGTGTTTTTACGCAACCTTGCTCGTTGCATTTGGTGGAAACGTGCTGGGTAACGTCCTGGAGCTCCGCAGCCGTAAGCTACCATCTCAGTCCGCGATGACCGAGCGCGTCGATCCCCCACAAGGTTCTTCCACGCTGCCACCTGTCATGTGTTCTGGTGTACTTCGTCTGCATGACCCACCAGTATACAACGGCACTGAAGATCAAGATGTCGAGGACTGGTTGGCAGAGTACGAGCATGCCAGCGCGATTAACAAGTGGAATGACCCTGCGAAGCTGATTCACGTCATCTTCTACTTGACGGATTTGGCCAACCTATGGTTCACCAACCACCAAGCCGACATCCCCACCTGGTCGGTTTTCAAAGAGGCCGTCACCTCGTTTTTTGGTCGTCCAGCCATGCGTAAGCTTCGCGCTGAACTGGGACTGCGGGGACGATTTCAGCGAAATGGTGAGAGCTTCACGAGCTACATTGAGGATGTGATCAGCCTCTGTAGGCGAGTTGATGCCAGTATGACGGAGGCTGACAGAATAAAGAACATAATGAAAGGCATTGATGACGACGCTTTTCATATGCTTGTGGCCAAAGACCCACAGACCGTCACGGCCGTGATTCAGTTATGTCAAAGTTTCGATGAGCTGCGCAAGCAACGAGTTTCTACACGTCGCACTAATACGCAGACAGCTGATATTTCGGCCTTGGAGTGCAAAAGCAGTGGCTCCGACTACAGCGTGTTAATGCCTCAAATTCAACAGTACAACCGGGAGGAAGTTGCTCGACAGCTCTCTCTTGTCGCCACCATCAACGAGACCCCCACAACACTGGACCACTCACTTCGCCGTGCTATTCAGACGCAAGTTGCCGAGGCTCTCCCTTCGCCCACATCCCCAATATCAGTGGCTGCACCGCTGACTTATGCAGAAGCCGTCCGCCGACCTCCTGCCCAACCGCCGCTCCCTTCATACAGTCCAGCCACCAACTATACTACAGGTCACCAGTTTCAGTTTATCCGGTAAATCGGCCCATTCCACCACCTCGAGCACCTGTGAACTCTTGGCGTACTCCGGATAACCGGCCCGTCTGCTACAACTGTGGTATTCCAGGACATGTCGCGCGCTACTGTCGTCGCCGTGGATTCTATTTTAATGATGTGCAGCATTCCGGCAACATACCTCGGCCATCAGAATCGCATGTGACACCTTATTCACATGACCCCCGCTCACGTCGACCAGACTTCAGCCGACGTCGATCTCCTTCACCCCGTCTTCGGTCTCCTTCCCCCATGCTTCGCCGTTCCAACCACGCCCAGGAGGAAAACTAACAGTCGCAGTTCCTGAGGCAAGAGCTGCGCCACCGACGAAATTTCCAAGGCCTCATCTATCGCCCCCTAACGAGATTGCCGTGTTTGTGGACAGTTTCGCCACAACTGCTCTTGTCGACACAGGTGCCGCTATTTGTATAATCAGTGAAGTGTTATGCCGCAAACTGAACAAAGTGACGACTCCACTGGTTGAAATTTCTTTACGCACGGCGAGTTCGCAACACGTCCAACCTTCTGCCACATGCACTGCTCGTGTTGTGATTCAAGGAGTGCTTTACATCGTTGAATTTGTCGTCCTTCCGCATGCGTCTCATGAAATCATCCTGGGATGGAACTTTCTTTCCGCTAATCATGCGGTTGTCGACTGCGCTCGTGCTCAACTCGTTTTGTTTCCATTCAGCACGACATTCATAGATCTCCCTCGCTCACCCAAAAAGGTGATCGTCGCCGCTGACGTCGTCATTTCTGCTTTTTCGGTCACCGCGGTATCTCTTTTGTGCAACTCCGTTTCCGATTCAACTGCCCTATTTATGCCGTCACAAGAATGCGCTCGTCGCCGGAACCTTGTCGTCCCGTTTGCCGTCATAACACTTGCCGATGGCTCCAGTGCCGTGTACGTGTGCAATCCGTTCGCTTGTCCCGCTACCTTATTGCATGGCGAATGCATTGGGAGTCTTGACACTTATGATGACATCTTTCCTTTCGATGCCCGTTCTGATACGACACCGATGTCCGTGGATGCTGTCACAGCTGGCACCGCGCCCTCACTACCTGACGAAGACGTTCTGTTGCGCAGCGTAGACACCGGCCTTACGCAAGACCAGCGCAATCAGCTCATTCAACTACTTGACCGTTTCCGCGCCTCCTTCGACCACGGACAACCTCCCTTGGGACGCACGTCAGTTGTCGCTCACCATATCGACACCGGTCATCATACTCCACTTCGTCAGCGCCCCTACCGCGTCTCGCAGGCCGAGCGTGACGTCATCACTCAACACGTCGACGAGATGCTGCAACGTGGTGTTATTCAGCACTCACACAGTCCTTGGGCTTCGCCAGTGGTCCTCGTGCGAAAAAAGGATGGCTCCATCAGGTTTTGCGTGGATTATCGTCGACTAAACAACATCACACGCAAGGATGTTTATCCCCTGCCACGCATTGATGACGCCTTGGATTGCCCTCAAGGTGCGGAGTTTTTCTCTTCACTGGATCTGCGCTCTGGATATTGGCAAGTACCAATGGCTGAACCAGACCGTCCAAAAACGGCGTTTGTGACCCCTGACGGCTTATATGAATTTAATGTAATGCCCTTCGGTCTTTGCAATGCGCCTGCGACTTTTGAAAGAATGATGGACAGTGTCCTCAGGGGACTTAAATGGCACATCTGTCTTTGCTATTTAGACGACATAGTTGTATTCTCGGCGAATTTCGAAACTCATCTTTCCCGTCTGGAACAAGTTCTCCAGTGCCTTACGGCAGCCGGGTTGCAACTTAACTTCAAGAAATGTCGTTTTGGCGCCCGCAAACTCACAATTCTCGGCCACGTCGTTTCAAAAGAAGGAATATCGCCAGATCCTGCCAAACTGCGTGCCGTTGCCGAGTACCCCAAGCCTACTACCCTAAAGGAGCTTCGTAGTTTCATAGGCTTGTGTTCCTATTTTCGGCGTTTCATTCGCAACTTTGCCTCTATAATTGCCCCTCTGACTGAGCTTCTCTCCCGTAGCGCGGACCTCTCAGGCTGGAATTCCCACTGCGATGAGGCATTCACGGCGCTACGCCGGCTACTCATCTCTCCGCCAGTTCTCCGCCACTTTGATCCCAATGCACCCACTGAAATTCACACGGATGCAAGCGGTGTCGGCCTCGGTGCCATTCTCGCTCAACGCAAGGATGGCTGCGACGAGTACGTTGTCGCCTATGCCAGCCGTACACTAACGAAGGCAGAGTCCAACTATTCCGTCACGGAAAAGGAGTGCTTGGCTATCGTTTGGGCTATAGGAAAATTTCGCACCTACCTTTACGGACGCCAGTTTGATGTTGTCACAGATCACCATGCCTTATGCTGGTTAGCGTCCATGAAAGATCCTACTGGCCGCCTCGCTCGTTGGGCTTTACGCCTTCAGGAATACGATATCCGTGTTGTTTATCGCTCAGGACGCAGACATTCAGACGCCGATGCACTATCCCGTTCTCCACTGCCTCCTGACCTTGCCTGCTTATCAACTGCCATTTTCGATTCGTCATCGTTGAGCATCACTGACATGCCATCCGAACAGCGCAAGGATCCCTGGATCAATTCTTTGCTCGACGTCCTCTCTCACAGTTCATCAGAAACGACTTCACGCTCCCTCTCTCGTCAAGCAAGACACTTTGCTGTCCGTGAAGGCTTGTTGTATCGCCGCAATTACGTGACGGGTGGCCGTAGGTGGCTCCTTGTCATCCCTCGTCATTTGCGTTCGGACATCTGCGCTGCCTTTCACGATGACCCCCAGTGTGGCCACGCCGGAGTATTTAAGACTTACTCTCGCCTTCGTCTAAGATACTACTGGCGCGGCATGTATCGGCACGTTCGCCAGTACGTTCGGTCATGCACCACGTGTCAACGACGCAAGACGCCTTCTCACAGCACTGCTGGCCCTTTGCAACCCTTAACCTGCCCAGCGAGACCATTCGACCGCGTCGGAATTGATATTTATGGTCCTCTACCCAACTCTCTTCGAGGCAACCGGTGGATTATCGTCGCCGTGGATCATTTAACACGCTACGCTGAAACATCTGCGCTGCCTGCTACCACTGCGAAAGACGTTGCGTCCTTTCTTCTTCACCATCTAATTTTGCGACACGGTGCACCTCGTGAATTACTCAGTGACCGTGGACGCGTGTTTCTCTCGAACGCCGTCGACGAGCTACTCAAGGCATGTCGCACTGTCCATAGGAAATCCTCGGCATACCATCCCCAAACCAATGGCATGACAGAACGCTTTAACCGTACCCTTGGAGATATGCTTGCCATGTACGCCTCTGACGACCACACTAATTGGGACCAAGTGCTCCCTTTTGTCACGTACGCCTACAACTCTGCGCCACAAACAACCACTGGCTTTTCTCCTTTCTTCCTTCTGTACGGACGTGAGCCATCATGCTCCATGGACACCATTCTCCCTTACAGGCCTGATGTTTCCGAAGCGACGCCTGTTTCCGAAGCAGCTGCTTATGCCGAAGAGTGTCGTCAACTCGCTCGCTCATTTACCGCACAAGACCAATGGCGCCAGAAAACTGACCACGATTCCTCTGCGTCTACTGTACACTATAACCCAGGAATGCTGGTTTGGCTCTGGGTCCCATCTACCCCTCCCGGTCTTTCCCCGAAGCTTTCGTCGAAATACCATGGCCCCTACCGTGTGGTGCGGCAAACATCTCCTGTCAACTATGAAGTTGAGCCCATTGATCCACCCTCGGACCAACGCTGCCGTGGGCGTGAAACAGTACACGTATCACGCCTCAAACCATGCTATGACCCCCTTGTCGTGTCCTCTCCCTAGGTCGCCAGGTTGGCTCCTTTCTGCGCGGGGAGTAATTGTACCGAAGCATAGTGGCGCCAGCTCTGTGCCAGCGTGAAAGAAGACGTTGACGTCCGTGTGTGGCTCGTGCTTGCCGGGTTCCTGCCTGTACCAGCTTGTTGCGGCTAACGTTTCTGGAATAATAACCTGTGTTTTTACGCAACCTTGCTCGTTGCAGTATGTATGTATGCATGCATGCATGCATGCATGCATGTATGCATGTATGTATGTATGTATGTATGTATGTATGTATGTATGTATGTATGTATGTATGTATGTATGTATGTATGTATGTATGTATGTATGTATGTATGTATGTATGTATGTATGTATGTATGTATGTATGTATGTATGTATGTACGTACGTACGTACGTACGTACGTATGTATGCATGTATGTATGTATGAGGGGGTAATAAGCGAATGGGGGTGCACGTTTTTGCGCACGAATAACCATAGTTTGCGATACAGTAAAGAATTTTTAAACCAATGATACTACTTCTATGCAAATACAAATTGGCATTATCCTTTTGCAGTTGACAGTGTATCAGAAACTTCCGTGACTGACTGTGAACAACTTTTCACTTACAGTCAACAGACATCAAGCCTAGGAAAGTTTTGCGGGACATCCTTTGCTTTAATCACGCGACAAATGAGAAGAAATTGAAGCGGACGAAAAGGCATGTGTCCGCCGGCAGAAAGCGAACACTCGATTGGCGTAGCGTAGGACGCGTTATTCGAACGTATACGTCCTCGGTCGCTGCCGGCGACGGCGAGTTAGTTGTCTTCTTGGTCACTTTAATTTCTTCCCATTTATCACGTAATTACTACAGAGCCTCCAAAACTTTCATCAGCTTGATTGTCTGCTGTTTATCACTAAAAGATTGTGTTCGATAAGAGCCCATCGATTTCAGTACTTTCAGACTGTGATCAATAAAAAAAATAAACACAGCCTTCATTTCTCTCTATGGATGAGCTGCCCGTGCGCGTGTGTGTCCCTATATCGATGTTTGGTATATATAAATATATGAACATTAGAAACGCCTCATATTTCTTGCTGGAAATGTGATTGAAAATTTCATTTCAGGCGACGGATGAGGACCGCAAAGTGGAGATATGCACGAGGTCGTACGAGATCCTTGTTCGGGACGCAGGGTTGGATCCCAGCGACGTCATCTTCGACCCTAACATCCTGACCGTCGCAACGGGCTTGTTGGAGCACGCCAATTACGCGGTGGACTTCATCAACGCCACCCGTCGAATTAAAGTGAGCGAAATCTTTAATACATTAGGGTTCGCTTCATAACGAATGTCTCGCCAATCTATTGCAGAGCAAAAAGACGCGTAGCTTTGTAAAATGAAAAGAAAAAGCGATAAACCAGCCGCAGGTGGGTGGGGTGACACTGCGAAACGCCTCTGTAAGAAAAAAAAAAGTTAAGGCACCTTCGCAGAAAGTTTGCCAAGCCTGACAAAAGAGCTGAGCTGGCAGTGTTCTTTGCTTCTGTTTCGTTTTTCTTTTCTTTCCTCCTCTCTCTCTCTTCTTTCTTTCCATCTTTTGTGTCTTCCTTGGTCTCTTTGTATCCATTTATTTCACCCTCTGCCTTTATCTTTCCCCTTTCTCAATCTCTACTGCGCGCTTGTTTCCTCATTTTTTGTTCGATTTTTAAACGTAGTTTCGGCTGCCTTACGCGAAGCGCGCTAGTTTATTTTTTTCTTTTTTGTTTTCCTGGTGATGATAAGTGATCGCCATCACAATGCCCGAAGAACGAGAGGAAGAAGGCTTCAGTTAAAGTCTTCATCAAAACGCTCGCAGGGGAAAAAGAAGACTTCTATTTGGCGCTCACGCCAAATAGAGGAAGGGGGTGGGTGGGTGAACTAGACGTTTAGAATCTACGTCTATAGTCTACTGCGTGCCCAATGTGCTTCTGCCCGCGTTACGCCAGCGACGACGACCACAGAATACGACAACCTGCCCCACCCTAATGTGTTCTGCATTTAAAAGTGACAGCGGGGGCGAATTGGCGCTGTCAAGCACGACAGGGCGAGTTTCTTACCAAAGGAGACCGCGGCTTAACGCGCGCGAATCGCGAAAGCCCTCTCGTAGTTAAGTTTGCACGCATCTGAGATTTAATGTTATAACAATAACCACGTGCCCTGGACGTTGGGCATTGTCGCATTTGCATAGTAGAAAGATAAATATGTGGGGTTTAACGTCCCAAAACCACCACATGATTATGAGAGACGCCGTAGTGGAGCGCTCCGGAAATGTTGACCACCTGGGGTTCTTTAACGTGCACCCAAGTATGAGCACACGGGCCTACATCATTTCTGCCTCCATCAGAAATGCAGCCGCCGCAGCCGGGACTCGATCCCGCGACCTGCGAGTCAGAAGCCGAGTACCTTAGCCACTATAGACTACCGCGGCGGGGCAGCATTCGCATAGTATATATAGGTTCGACACGTGAAAACACAGAAACAGATGAAATTTTACATAGCTATCCACTGTCTTCCCAATAGAAGCCATAGTGGATCCTAAGGTTTTCCATTGGAGCTGGGGAGGGGGGATTAAATAATCGGAATACATGATATTTCTGTTCTTCGCGGTACACGTTTCAAATTTCTAGAGAGGCGGGGAGGTCAGAGCCTTTAGACTTCTTCCCGCCCTTTGGAGCCGCTACTGGGTAAAAATGAATACCATGATTTAACTTGGCTCTAGCATTACTTCATTAAAATAAAATAAGATAGTGTGGGTAATAAACGGACAGGCCTGAAGCCACTATTGCCGGTAAAATACTCTTTTTAGGGGCCAAGATCCTTAAAACGGCACCCGTTCGTCCCTCGTCGTAGTACATAACATGTCTTACGCTTTGGCCTGCAAGGTGGTGCCGGTGGGAAGTTTCTCCTGTGCGTTGTTGAACAATAAAAAATTCGCAGCGTGCGCGTTAATTAAAAGCTGAATTCTCGTGTCTCTCATTCCCCGTTAGCAGCCATTGGTATGTACATTGAGCACTATCTGACAAGAAAGGGTTGCTACGTTATACTCGCTGGGCGTAAACTCTTTGGTTTTAGAAACGTTTAGCAAGCGTTGGACCGCAGTGCCATGAATACAGTGAACTAATATATAATATGAACTTGAGGTGGTTAAAGGTGGGAAGTAGACATGAAGCACAAGCCGTAAGAAAGTGTGCGTGTGCCGCCTCTCGTTTAGTCCTTGGAATGTCCGTTGGATGGCGGTGCTTCTCTATGCAGAATATATGATGAAAAGATGCGAGATGACGGTACTTGGAGTGTTGAATGGAATGAAAAAAAAACTTTATTTCAGTCCTGCAGGACGCGCTTAGCGCGTAGCGGGCGTCTCCCACGTAGGGACCGACAGGGAGTACCTGGCGGCCGCTTCGTGGGCCTGCTGGACGGTCCATTGCTGGTCGGCGAGAAGTGAGCTCCTGAGGGACCTCTCCCACTTGCTTGAGGTAGAGTCGGGAGGAGTTGTTCGACACTCCCAGGGCATGTGTGCGAGTGTCGCTGTGTGTCCACATGATGGGCATGTGTCGCTGGGGTATGCATCGGGATAATAAACGTGAAGCGTGGCAAGGTTTGGGTACGTGTGTGTCTGTAATAGGCGTAGGGTGAATGCCTGTGGTCGGTTAAGTTTCGGATGTGGGGGTGGAAAAATGCGGCGTTCCAGGTAAAAGTGCTTTGTAATTTCATTGTACGTAATAGGTGCATCCCGATTGGTATCTAACCCGGCAAGATGAGGTTGCCCTGTGGCAGTGCGGTCGGTAGGTGCGCGCGCTGCATCATGGGCGATCTCGTTGAGGTTGGATAGGGCACCCGGCACCTGGCCGAGATGGGCGGGGAACCAGATGACAGTGTGGTGCTTCAGGGCACTCGGGTCCGCATTGCGCAGGATACGTAACGCCTGGTCGGAGATGACTCCGCGTTCAAAGGCTTTGGTGGTCGGCCTGGAGTCGCTGTAGATGAATTCCCGTTTGCTGTCGAGCATAGCTATAGCTATAGCTACTTGCTCCGCTAATTCGGGGTTTCGGGTGAGGATTGTGGCAGAGTTAAGAGTCTGCTGCGCGGATGATACCGCGACCGCGGCGAAGGCTCGGTTGTTGCGATAGGCAGCGGCGTCCACGAACGAGACGTTGTCCACTTCCATGTCTATGCGCTTTAGAATGGCGGTCGCCCGCGCAAGGCGCCTGCCTCTGTTGTATTCGGGGTCTACATTTCGTGGAGTGGGAGCGATCGTGATAAGGTCGCGGATTTCACAGGGAATTAGAGTCAACTCTGTGGAGTCCCTAGCCCTCGAAGAGAAGAAGCCGAGCTCGCGCAGAATATGGCGGCCCGCCTTGGTGATAGTTAGTCGGGTCAATTGCACGCGTTCCTGAGCTTCGGCGATCTCTTCTAGCGTGTTATGTATGCCAAGCTCGAGGAGTTTGTACGTTGGAGTGGCGATAGGGAGGCCAAGGGCTCGTTTGACCACCTTGCGAATAAGCGCATTGAGTTGATCGCGCTCAGCACGTAGCCATTTGTGTATAGCGGCAACGTAGGTAAAATGGCACAAAACAAACGCGTGTACGAGACGCAGCAGGTTGTCTTCTTTGAGGCCATGGTGCCTGTTGGCTACTATACGTACGAGTCGTATGGCATTCTCAGTCTTAGCCCTGAGCTTGTGTACATTTCGGGTGTTGGTTCCGCGGGACTCAATGATCATGCCGAGGACCTTGATGGTGTCTACCCTGGGTACAGTACGACCATCTCTGGTGTGGAGGGTGATATTGCGTTCTGCCGGAGGTTTCCACCCTTTGGGCTTGGCACCCCGGTGTTTGGGCAAATATATCAACAGCTCCGACTTCGCGGGTGAGCACCTGAGACCGGTGTGGTCGAGGTAAGACTCGGCGGTGTCGATAGCCTCTTGCAGGGCGGACTCAATGAAGCCATCCGACCCTGTGGAGCACCATATGGTTACATCATCCGCATAGATAGTGTGATTTAGCCCGTCGATTTTCAAAAGTCGTTCGGAAAGCCCGATCATCACGAGGTTGAAGAGCGTGGGCGAGAGGACGGATCCCTGAAGAGTGCCCCGCTGTCCGAGCTCCACTTCTTCCGACACTAGGTCTCCTACGCGGAGGACGACTCTGCGTCGAGTGAGAAAAGAGCGGATAAAGTAGTAAAATCGATGACCTAGGCCAAGGGCTGCGATCGCTTTCGAGATTGACGAGTGCGTTATTGTATCGAAGGCCTTTTCTAAATCGAGACCGAGTATTGCACGAGTGTCCCGAGTGTTTCCGCCATCTAGAATTTGATGCTTTAGGAGTAACATGGCGTCTTGAGTGGATAACCCTGGTCGGAAGCCAATCATGTGGTGCGGGATGTAGTCATTATCTTCGAGGTATCGACCAAGCCTGTTGAGAACGACGTGCTCAGCCACTTTGCCCACGCACGACGTGAGAGATATGGGGCGTAGGTTATCTAGGCTCGGCGCCTTTCCCGGTTTGGGTATGAAAACCGTGTGAGCTAGTTTCCAAGCATCGGGTATCTCACCCTTTTTCCATATTTCGTTGATAGTGTCGGTGAGGTAAGTGACGGAGGAATCGTCCAGGTTGCGTAGGAGCTTGTTGGTGATTCCATCGGGGCGAGGGGCTGAGTGGCCATTGAGCTCATGGAGAGCTCGGCGCACATCTTCAATAGAGAAGTGGGCGTCTAAGTTAGTGTTGTCGCTGCCAGAGTAATCAGGGTGAGGGGTCACAGGGCCCGTAGGAAACGGGAGATATTTTTCCACGAGGTTCTTGACAACATCTTCCGGTGACACTGTCCGTTTAGCTTGATGAAGTGTCTTCACGGTCGAATGACGCTGATTTGTGCGGGTGTTGGTTTCATTGAGGAGGTGTTTGAGTAAGTTCCACGTTTTGCCATTTCGAACCTGACCATCAATCGAATTACGAATTTCGTCCCACTGCTGTTTTGAAAGGATGCGGCAGTGATCCATCATGGTCTTGTTCAGCTGAGATATGCGTTTGCGTAACCTTCGATTAAGGCGCTGAACCTTCCACTGGGCCAATAGAAACTGTTTGGCCTCAAGTAGGTGGGCGAGACGACTGTCCATCTTTTCGGTTGGAAGGTCTGTGCTGATAGTTTTGGTTGCCTTGTTTACATCAGCTTTGAGCTGGGCCGTCCACGTCTCGAGGCTCGGTGGGGTATCGGGAGGAGGTCGTTCTGCGCGGGTCTTACGAAGGAGGTCCCAGTCGACCCACGTGTATGACTTGGTCCTCCTGCTTACTGTGGGGAGGTGTACAGCCAATATGAAGTGGTCGCTACCGAGATCTACCGCGAGGTTGGACCAGCGGGCGTCGGAGATATTCTTGACGAAGCATAGATCCGGCGTAGTATCTCTTTGCGTGGACGTACCAGTGCGAGTGGGGAAGGCCTTGTCCGTAATGAGAATAAGGCCCATGTCATTCGCATTTTTCCAAAGCTCGTTACCTTTGGTTGCGTCGTACGTGTAGCCCCAGGCGCTATGCGCGGCTTTAAAATCGCCTGCAATCACTAGTGGGTTAGGCCCCGCGAGACGGACAGCTTTCTGGAACAAGCGTGTGAATCTTTGTCTATGGTGACTGGGACTACTGTATACATTGAGCATGTATACGCTTTGTTCTGATATGTTGCCATGGAGAATTTCGGCCATAACGTGTTCAATTTCGGGCACATTGAGACTGTGCGCTATGCAGTTAATCTTGTTGTTGACTAGATGGACTAACGGACACACAGACAGATGCATGGACGGACGCACGTATGGCTGCACGGTCGGACGGACGCATGGACGGATGGAAGCAAGAACGAATGGACGGACGGATGCTTTGCCGCACTATCCATCATGCACCCCGCATGTATGCTGCCTTTTTTTTTGGTAAAACAGCGCAGTCCTTTCGTCCGTATAATGCATACGAATTGTTGTAATGATCACCTCAGTTTTCACAACGTTAATCCAAGCGCAAAATAAGTGAAGTGATGGATTTATCTATTCACGCATGGCTACAACCCCCCCCCCCTAATTACAGAATATCCGCGAGGTGAATGATGACGAGCGGAGCGAAGCGGGTGGACACACAGGCGGATGCACTCCAAGTACACCCATCTCGTGTCTTTTCATCATATATTGATCATGACAAGCAGCGCCATCCACTGGACATTCCAAGGACTAAACAAGGGGTGGCTACTACGATGACGAGAACATGGGACATTCCACCCACGGCGTAATGAACTTCGCCCCTAAAAAGTTAGCGGCGTATCTGCGTGCTTAGCTGCAAATGTCGTCGAGGAACGATATAGTCTTCTGGCCCCACCGCGGTGGTCTAGTGGCTAAGGTGCTCGGCTGCTGACCCGCAGGTCGGGGGTTCAAATCCCGGCTGCGGCGGCTGCATTTCCGATGGAGGCGGAAATGTTGTAGGCCCGTGTGCTCAGATTTGGGTGCAGGTTAAAGAACCCCAGGTGGTCAAAATATCCGGAGCCCTCCACTACGGCGTCTCTCATAATCATATAATGGTTTTGGGACGTTAAACCCCACATATCAATCAATCAATATAGTCTTCTGCCGGCCTCCTTACGTGCGTAGCGTCAGACTTTCAGCGCAGGCTAAAAAAACATTAGGGTCTTTAGAGTTACATATTTACTTTCTAGTAAAGGAACACGCCGTTTCATATTTACGTATTGATATTGCGCCTCAGATATGCGTAATTGATTTTTGATGGACTGTGTTCACATATATTAACGAAGCCACTTGTACATGTACAAGATGGCTGGGTGTTCAGCAAGTGCTTAAACTTTAGCCGGGTGGCTGAATCGTTTAGTGTGACAGACAGACAGACAGACAGACAGACAGACAGACAGACAGACAGACAGACAGACAGACAGACAGACAGACAGACAGACAGACAGACAGACAGACAGACAGACAGACAGACAGACAGGCAGACAAACAAACAGAACAAACTTTCTTCGTTCCAGTAACCAGGCTATTGGTTGGCTCACACCAAGGAGGTTTAAAGAAAAATTGCTGGGGTGGAAGCTCCCGAAATGCCTTGCCAGCAGAAGTGAAGCCAGCTTTTCTGATAGTGCCCGCTCAACGGTGATACGTTATCGTGCTTAGTAAGATGGCCGCCGCAGCCGCCATCTTGCCAGAGGCATGACTCCACTCCTAGGCAATGATTTCCACTCTAGCAATTTTTTAAAAACCTCCCTGGTTCACACCAGCGGCTAGCAGCGGTCGCGCGACTATTTGAAACTGTTTGCGACCACTCGCAAAGGAAACGCTCCGTTCTAATCGCTCAATGGTGATACGTTATCATGCCCCTAGTAAGATGGTCGCCACAGCCGCCATCTTGCCAGAGGCATGGCTTCACTCCTTGGTAATGACTTTTACTCCAGCAATTTTTTTAAACCTCCCTGGTTCACACCGGCGACTAGCAGCGGTCGCGCGACCATTTGTGATTGCAAGCAGTCGCGAATGGTCGCAGAGGGACTGTTTTGGCTAGTCGTTTCCCGACCGATTTTTCATTCGCGCGACTGCAGTGGCAAAGCTGCTGGAACCAATCAGCGATGCCCAGAAGTGACACCGGCATTTCTTTATATGCAGGCTCATTCTTAGTTTTTTTTTTCATTGCGCCGGCCTTCTGCCACCAGATACAAACGAGTGCGTTTCTCTGAGTCTGTGGCACCATGGCCACTACGGAGTACTTGGCTTAGAGATGGCGGGGCGCCGCAGACTCGAGCAAAGTGTCGAACTTTGCATGGCGGCGTTCGCAAAAAGCCAAACACCGTCAAATTAAAGAGAAAATGAATTGTGCACTATATTGTCCTCCGTATTCAGCGAACGGTCGAGTGAGGAGCGAGCGGAAGGGAGTGTGGGTCGCCGGGAGGAGAGAGAACGAACGACGCCAGAAGGAGCGGAGAAGCACTTCACTCTACCCTCTCCTATGCTCATGTTCCCTACTGGGCTGCAGAAATTAGGTGCCTTCATACTATTCTAACCACTACCGCCAGCCACCACATACTCTCGCAATAAATGCTCCACTTGCTGGGGGCGAGGATGACTGCGCGCGCCCGCAGCTGTTGCTATGAGAGAGGGCGGAGGACGGATCCCGACGGACGCCTGACATAGCCCGACTAAGAAATGCATTCGCATAAAAACAACAACAGGAGCACGGTACGCGATGCGGAAATGGTGTCGGAGGAGGTTGCATTTTATGAACGCAAGGCCACGGTGTAACACCGTGCGTTAAACGCGCTCTCTCGTCAACTACCCCCCCCCCCCCCCACCTTCCACCCATAAAGGCAAACAGGAGCATGGATGGAAATCGTGGCCTGAACACGAGCAGGTAGCCGCTTCAGAGGAGGTTTTCTTGTTGACGCTGTGTGTGCTCCATCTCTCTCTTTTTTTTCTACACGTAGTAAGGCAGTGCAACCATAATGGCAGCAGCCTCTCCTATTCACATACCGATTAAAAAAAAAAAGGTTGGTTGGCATGGGATAGTCAGCTATAATATACTCTACAAATGCTTATCGTCACGGAAAGGAGAAAGCGCTATTGGACACGGGCACTTATGAAAATTCTATGTCGAGAGAACCACGATGGTTGTGAGAGGAGCGGTCATTATTTCTTAGCTTGCAACCCAGCATAACTCCAAATAATGTTTCTTTAACATATGATTGTCGTTTGCTTGCTGACGTATTTATTGTATCCTTGAAGCGTCGGAAGACTACCTAAGCCCTAGGATGCGCTGTTCTGTCCTCACAGGCGACCCTGCCGGGAGTCAGAGTCAGCGGAGGAGTGTCCAACTTGTCTTTCGCGTTTCGTGGCCACGATCGGCATTCGGGAAGCGATGCACAGCGTCTTCCTTCTCCACGCTATTGACGTGAGTGGTCTCTTACGTATAAGTTATTAAATAATTATTTATTAATTACTCAGTCTAATCTACTGCTTCTGTCGCACTAGACATTGTCCGAAGTGGATGAATTCCCTTCGAATATATTCCCTACGCTTGTAGGTATTCACAATTAAAGGAACATTATAATAATAATGTTATAATAAAATATTATGAAATATATTAAAATATATAATAAATAAAAGCTAATTTTTTTAACGCGCACCTGATTCTGAATACAAGAACCTCGAGAATTCTCGCTTCCATAAGAAGTGCAGCCAGCTCGGCCGAGATTTGATCCTGCGACAATCGGGTAGTGAGTAGACGTTGATACGCGGGCAGGAGCCTGATGTAGTTGCACTCCCTTTGGATGAAGCTTTACCATGTACAAGATAGCACATGATACGCTTGAATTTGAAGTGAACCAATAACGAAACTGGTGACGCGTGTAGAAAAGCATCTGAATCGCTAGCGTAAGCCTAATGGTAGATAGATAGATAGATAGATAGATAGATAGATAGATAGATAGATAGATAGATAGATAGATAGATAGATAGATAGATAGATAGATAGATGGATGGATGGATGGATGGATAGATAGATAGATAGATAGATAGATAGATAGATAGATAGATAGATAGATAGATAGATAGATAGATAGATAGATAGATAGATAGATAGATAGATAGATAGATAGATAGATAGATAGATAGATAGATAGATAGATAGATAGATAGATAGATCACAATCTTTTTTTTAAGATTTCACCCCGGACATATTAGCGCGGTTAATCGCTTGACTTGTTACTCCAGGATGTGGCGGGTCACGACTGTGGTATGTATATCGATCGCATATACAGAAAAAATACGCGCGTGATACAAGATTGCTCTATTTGTTATTCCAAGAGAATGTTGCCTCGTCGTTTAGATAGAACAATACTGAAAGAAAGAGGTTTGTTTTGAATATGTAGTGCAACTAAGGGACTCTAAAGCACAGCTTGTACGACAAACCGCAGTTGCTTTATATGTTACTACGTAGTAATTGTCGGGATAGATCTTTCGGTGATATTCAAGCTAGAACAGGATAGCGATTTTGACAAGATGCATTTCTCAATTCCGGAATTGATGCGAAGAGAGTTGAAAGGCACGTCCGCGTCTTGTGTTCTTGTCAAGTCATCTGCTGTTTATTGAAGCTGAAGAAACTACAAATGTTTCCGACTCTTTTATTAATAGTAATTGTTACCGTTACCTATAAAGGGCTTGTTCGAATGAAAATTTACATTTCAGGTTATGAAAAAACCTCAGGACGGCAAGTGCTTGCTCAGTTTCTCTTTCTTTCTTTCTTTCTTTCTTTCTTTCTTTCTTTCTTTCTTTCTTTCTTTCTTTCTTTCTTTCTTTCTTTCTTTCCTTCTTTCTTTCTTTCTTTCTGTCTTTCTTTCTTTCTCTTTCTTTATATCTTTCTTACTTATTTTTTTCTTTCTTTCTTTCTTTCTTTCTTTCTTTCTTTCTTACTTACTTTTTTTCTTTCTTTTATTCTTTCTTTCTTTTGTTCTTTCTTTCTTTCTCGTTAATTAAAGTATTAAATGTAGGCTGGCATGGACATGGGTATCGTCAATGCCGGATGTCTTCCCGTCTACGACACCATAGACCCTGAGCTTCTCGAGCTCTGCGAAGCAGTCGTCATGAACACGGACCCAGAAGCAACGGAGAAGCTTCTGGAATACTCTAAGGTTAGTGCCGACCTTCTCGATTTTACGTTAAACTTTCCTACGCCATTTTTAGTGCAGCTTGTCCCGCTGAGGACAACTTTACTCCCAAGATTGCAAAAAAAAAAAAAAAAACAGGCTGATTGCGCACGACAGCACGCTGAAAGTATGACATTAGAAAAATTGTTTTTAATTATCATCACCTGGGGCACACCTATATATCCAACGTGTGTGTATGACGTAGATATGCTAATAAAGCTTTACTTGGTGCAGTTATCGTGTTGTGTGCAGGTCAAATTATCGTGCCTGTTTCTCAAAAAAGAGTCGCCACACAATAGAACTTCGCTTGTAGTCTCGAGGATTACGTTCTTCACCTTAGGCATGGAAGTGTTCGGAAGGGAACCAATGCAAGGAATAGTTTCTAAGCCTTTACGCGTGTGAAGATGTTACGTCTTATCAGACGGCATCACCAATAGATGTTGTCGGAGTGATGTTATATAGCTAAAGGGATAAAAAAAGAGGCTAGCCTCGAAAAACCTGTGGCCGTGAAGGAAGTTCTAGAACAGCGTATGGAACATTGGAAGTCTCTAATGTCCGTCAGTGACGTCTTCGAGAGGTTGGCTTCAGACGAATTTTCGCTGATAAACTGAAATTTGTGCGAGCTCGTACGATATGTTAATGATTGTAGTGAATAATTACATTGTAGCAGTATCGAAAACAATAATAAGGGGTATGATAAAAGGTATTGCCAGGAAGGCTGTAATACATAAGAATGAGACAACAGAAAGAAAAGAGTCGTTATGTGAAGTTCGTTATTATTAACTTGACTTGGTTCCTTTTAGACAAGGTTTCTAATGGTGTTCGTGAGGTATGTAAGTACTATACTAATAATTGTTTACATGTAGGGCACTGAACAAAGAAGGCAATCGCAAAGAGGCTGAGGACGTCTGGCGCAACGCTTCTGTTGAAGAGAGACTGAAGACTGCATTAATCAAGGTGAGTACTAACAATGTTCACTGATAACAAATAATTGCATGATATGCGGCTTCAGAGATCATGCAAACCACGTGATCGTGGTGGACTTTGTCGGATGACTCATCTGCGATGCGTGATGCCCATCTCACACGATGCGCGCTACCGTTCTCGCATGACTTAAACATTAGATTACTCGTTATATCTTTATCGGTATCACTTCCCATCGTTTGCACGTACAAGCAGAGTTTTTCCGTGTGATAACAGTTTGGCAGGTAGTAGTGTAGACACGAAAGGCAACACTGCGCCAATGTGCTTTGTTAATACCGGAATAGTAGACCAGAATGTACAGTTACTTTCGCGATGTTTGTATGCCTGACATTTAAACGTAAATATTGTTTATCCAGGGCTTGGACTCTCGCATAGAAGAGGACGTGGAGGAAGCCCGGCAAAAGAAGGATGCCTACCCACTCGCCCTAAATCTCATCGAGGGACCATTAATGACGGTTTGTTGTAGCTATAGAGGGCATTATCACTGTAAATAGTTGTACACAATCCTCTTCTAGCTACGAATCTTCGGAATGCTTGTATAAACGCTTCTGATGACATCCTCTTGACCAACTCCAGTTGTATGGCTCTTGTTACTGCACACGTAAATATCACAATGTAAAACTTTGTAACTTTTCCGCCTGCCCACCAGGGCTTTGTCCCACAAGCGGCCCTACCGGCTCACCGTCGATTTCGTGCGCAGTTACTGTGTGAAGACTTACCCCCGTATTCAGAAACGCTCCTCGACTCGAATTCCATCCTTCACTTGACTTAGTTGAGCACTGCGCCGCTGCTCGACTGAAATTGACGCTGCGCTTCTCAAGAATCGCTGCAGAATATTGCCGATATGCAGTGACTTGGTCTCCCATGAGATGGCGCTCCCATCGGCTCTTTGAAGTCGAGGAGAGCTCTTGAGTGAAGGAGCGTCTGTGAATACGGCGGTTAGCGTGTGAGTGCAGCTAAATGCAGGTGAAAGCACTGTACCATCACTCCATTTTTAAGGGCCCCCAACCACCTCCAATGGGTCCTTAACATTTCAAGCGATTTGAGTTAAGAACCGTCACGATCAGCAGCGCAAAGCGCGGCAGCGCCATACCAGAGGGTGCGCCACAAAATCCGGAGAAACAATCCCATTTATTCTCCGGACTGTTCGGCGTCCCCAGCGTTGGCCGTCACATCATCATTCGCGTCTGCTCCTGTAACCCACAAAAATGATCGGTTTCCGTGTTCGCAGTACACACATTTTCCCGCTTTTCCTCCTCGCGGGAAGCAGTAGCACTTGGTGAGGAGGAGAGAAGAGTGGACGAAATGGACATAGCGAAGAAAAAAAAAGCGAAGAAAGTGAGGGTGGCGTTGGACCATCAAACGCGAGTAACTTCGCTATTGCGGCTCCGTTGCGTGACATGCTCGCGGCTACGTGTTCGTTGAAGATTCGGGCACAGCTGCATCAGTAAACCTCCGAATTTCCAGCTTTGGTTGGTGAAGGCCCTTTAAATGGACGGACAACTGGCCAAAACATCGTACATATGCTAAAGTCCGGGCGTAAATGAGGTGACCACGTAATAGCGACAGATTCAATCATCCCTTTTGCGATGTGCCTAGGACTCATATGTTTATATGGCGTTTAAAAGACATAAGTAACCAGCGTATCGCGCATCTTAGAGGAAGAGCCTTGAATAATGGATTATGGAGTCGTTCACTTTGCTGTACGTATAGGCAGGTGCATTCGTGCGCACCATAATTAGTGCTGAAAGTTAGAAAATGCATATAATTATCTATGCCCGCACTTTTCTGCGCTGCCTATGAGGTGAAAAGAGCGAGAGAAATACATAAAAGAAAAAAAACAACAAAAGGTTGTGCGCTGGAAAGCGGTGAAACCTTCGTGGAAACAAGTGGTCCATGTCGAGTGGACAATGGTGCATGCGCAGCAGACCGCCGCGCACAAATACGAACCGCTCACGCTCTCACCTCCCTCGCATTGTTTGCTGCATGTGTTGCCCGTATGTGGCTTCACCTTTCTCCGATCAAAAAAAAAAAGATTTTATAAATGCGTCATGGTCTTGCCATTCTGTGGTTAGACAATCCGACCGGTAAGCTTTCACGTTGCGCTAGAAAGCACACTGCATAAAAATATGGCCCTACTTTATGACAAGTGAATGCTATATTGTGGCCGAGCACTTTTTCCCAACATAAGAACCCTCTTTCTGTTAACGGACAGCACGTTTTGTACAGATCACGAAACAAGATATAAGCGCCTTCGTACTAAAAACGAAAGATGGCGTAACCCATACATGCATTCAAAGCTGTATTCACACGACGGACGTGATTGCCGACGGATCAGTCACGTGACATGTGACGCCATTCCCATCTCTCTGCAACCACCATTCACACGACAGGGGAGAATCGATTCATAGATATGTGGGGTTTAACGTCCCAAACCACCATATGAATGTGAGAGACGCCGTAGTGGGGGGCTCCGGGAATTTCGACCGCCTGGGCTTCTTTAACGTGCACCCAAAGCTGAGCACGCGGGCCGACAGAATTTGGGCCTCCATCAGGGAAGAATTCACGCTACAAGCGAAGATTTCGGTGTTGCTCCGCGAGGATCCCAAAATAGCTTCGCGCGGACCGACGTGTAGACGCGGAAATGGGTGACGTATGGTGACGTAGTACGCGATCTCCTGGGTCGAATCATGACTTGGTCCGTCGAGTGAATGCAGCTTTAACGAGCGAAACCGTTCAAATACAGGTGTATCAATTGTTCGATAACAGTTGACCCTCGTCTCCCTACACTGTACTCTACGACCCATTCGTTGTAATGCAAGGTGTGACAATAAATAGCAGAAGATCTTTGTGTATCTACACCTTACAAGCCAGCTTGCGAGCCAAAAAAAAAAATAATAACTGGTTGTCGGTTTATTTATGGTAGTTAGTAATTGCAGTTATTATGGCCACACTATCTAAAGAGAAGACGCTTTAAAGTGAGACTATAGCGCTTTACACTTGCAAACACCCGTTAATGTTTATTCGAACCGCTACGCTTCAGTGAACATTTACATGCTCAGGGCATGAGCATCGTTGGTGACCTATTCGGCGAAGGAAAGATGTTCCTGCCCCAAGTGATCAAGTCAGCGCGGGTGATGAAGAAGGCCGTCGCCTACCTAATACCTTTTATGGAGCGCGAGAAGGAGGAAGCAAGGAAGTCCTTAGGGAGCACGGCGACAAACCAGGTGAAAAATGGCGACGAGGCCTAACTGTTATAAATTGTAGAGGGAAGAAATGCGGGACGAAAGTTGCCGTTACTGATTTTGCCGCACCAGAGTTTCCGAGAAGGGGAAATTAGACAACCACCCGGGTGTTCGTTGACTTCCCCGTCTTAACCGTATACCGCCACCTCGCGAATCTCCGCAAAACTCATTTGCATTACTTGTGTACATGTGCTTCGTCCTGTCGACGAATTCGCCCTCGCACTGTCAGTTGCTATAGCTTCCTGGTTAGCTCAGTTGGTAGAGCCACCGCCTGAAAAGGCGTTGGTCTCGGGTTCGATTCTCGGGCCAGGACGAATTTTTCGGCAACTGAAAAAAACTTTTCTTTCTGAGAAAGCCACAAACGGGAGGTCATCTATTTCGCCTGCTTAAGCCTTGCGTCACCTTGCGGGTTTCCGTAGAACTAGTTTGCATAAGAGTTTCGAGACCACAATGAAAATAGGCAGGGATAGAGTGCTGGCTTATGACTAGGGGTGCGCGAATAGCGAAATTTAGAAGCGAATCGGATATGTATCGAAGAGTGATCATACCCAATCGAATATGTGTAGAGAATACTATTCGAATACTTTTCGAATACTAAGGCAACCTTTTCAAGACAGGCCATGAATGCCGAAACACTTTATTTGAAACAAGCATTGACCAACTTTGAAAAATTAAAATTACCGTTACACTTGACCGACAAAATATACTACAATCATATAAACTGATGTAAGCTCACATACAACAACTACAGACTTCGACGTGTTTTTAATTGTAGGATGAACACAGCAGGTATACTTGATTTTTAAATGTCACTTTGTAACCAGTTTATAAGTGACCCTCAGACCCGAAAGTCAAGCAGTATTTCATGTTTCTGATCAGTCCCATGGTAATTATATTCGATTAGAAACACATTCACTTTGGCGACCCCGAAGTTTAAAGGTGGATTTGTTACTCTGGTGCTGAGTAAAGCTTAGACCGTCCAGTAGAACCTTGAACTGCCTAATCTCCGTAATTTGTTAATTGAATCAAGAAAAAGTATTCTTCATTCTTCCAACTTTTTGTTCCTCAGAGGTTTTTGTGTCGCTTCTGATTATTTGAAAAGTATTCGAAAATTATTAGGTAGGTCGAATGTGCACTATTCCATAGAAGCGTCGTCATCGAAGAGTGCTGCTCGTTTCGTTATTCAATGTTTTCGAATATTCACACACCAACTTATGACAGATCGCTAGTACAATCTAATCTGTCTGCGTTTCGCCCTGCGTAATCGCTTTTGAGGACTACATGCATTCCATGCCTCTGACAACCTCATATTTTGTGATGATTACGTGGCGACGATGACCATTTCGGACCAAATCGAACTTTTTTTCGACTGAAAAACCTTCAGAAGTCAGGTCTCTAACTGTAAGTTGTGTCGAGCAGAGGTTGTTCACGAGAGGCGCTCAAGACTAAAGAGAGAGAGAGAGAGAGAGAGAGAACGTTATTGCGGCTTTCTTTGGCCATTGAACGCAATTTTCCGTCCCCTATTATACTGTACTGTACTATATAGTACTATAGTATACCTAATATGATTATGCTTGCTTTCTTTTCTTCTTTTTCTAATTTTTTTGGCGTTCCTCTCTTTCACACCTCACTCGTTCTCCCCGCATCCTTTCCCTCCTCTTCATTCCATATCTCTTCTTATAAACCTCACTTTCACAACCTCTTTGCTGTACTATACAAGGCTATGCTATGCCTTCGGCGAGTGGTTTCGATGCTCGCCTTCGTGTTTTGTGCAGCTGGTTCTAATGTGACCTCTCTCTCTCGCTCTTTATATATATATATATATATATATATATTATTACGAGGCAGTGGGCATGGCTCTACCGTCGTGGACAACAGTTCGATGAAAAAGAAGTGGACTCGCCGCGCGAGAGACTGGCAGCTCTGAAGCGTCACTTTGGCATGTAAATATAGGAAATACGCTCATTCCTCTCTTCCGTGTGTTTGCGAGCTCCGTAACAAATTGGTGGGAGTGCTGGGTAACGAAGCGCCATACAACGGAGCTCCGCAGTGGTCGTCAAATCGGAGTTTCCGTGATGGAACACGGGACTGATCCCACGGCCACCTCTCCATCGGCTTCGGCGACGCCCGCACCATCCACGGCAACGCCTCCACTGGCCCCACCCCCACCCACGTACGTGCTGACGCATCCGAAGCATCCTGGAACGTTCTGCGGTACGGACCAAGTTGATGTCGACGACTGGATAGCCGACTACGAACGCACCAGTGCTCTCAACCGGTATGATCCGACTCTTATGCTGGCCAATGTGCTGTTTTACCTGAAAGGCACGGCCAAAGTCTGGTACGAGAACCATGAGGAGGAGATCGGCAGTTGGGACACCTTCAAGGAAAAGCTTCGCGACTTATTTGGGAAGCCCATCGGTCGAAAGGCGGCTGCAAAGAAGGAGTTGTCTATACGTGCTCAGACGTCCACAGAGCCGTATATCTCATATATACAGGACGTGCTGGCTCTATGTCGTAAAGTTGACAACGACATGTCGGAGTCTGACAAGGTTGGCCACGTCCTCAAGGGCATAGCGGACGACGCGTTCAACCTGCTAATGTGCCGGAACTGTGCGACCGTCGACGAAATTATTGAGGAATGCCGGCGTTTTGAACTGGCCAAAAGCAGGCGGATTTCAAGATCATTTACTCGACTGCCGAACACCGCAGCGACGTCCTCCTGCGAAGATGGACTGTCCTCCCATCGGCAGTCTTCACCAGCGTCTGAAATTACGCGAATTGTCCGGCGGGAAATCGAAGCAATTACACCTACTCTTCCCGCCAACGGCCACGTCGATTTGCAAGTACCTCAGGTTTGCTTGGTACAGTCGATTGTGCGGGAAGAACTGAGCAATTTGGGCTTCGATGTCTGCGCCGTTGCTCAGTCTCGACCAATTGGCTTCCGTTCAAGGTCGCCGCCTCGCCCCAGGTCACCACCCCAAGAAAGGTCTTATCCACGCTCTCGCAATCCGGCCGAATGGAGAACTGCGGATGATCGGCCGATCTGCTTTAACTGCCGCCGCATAGGTCACGTCGCACGGTATTGCCACAACCATTGGTCTTCGTCCCGAAACCAGTATAACACTGCTCGCCGCACCGATAGCTACCGTCGTTTCCAACCTCCTGAGCCGATCGCCGACAACTACCGCCGGCCTCTGCCCGTCGATTCCTACGCCTGCGATGCCCCTGATACGCAGCACAGCCGCTCACCGTCGCCTCGACGTCACCAGTCTCGTTCGCCGCCAGGACGTCGCCCGTCGTCCCCTTCTCCTCTACGACGACGCCCGACCTCCCCGCTCAATTCTCACCAGGGAAACTAAGCGGTGCAGCTCTTGGAGGTGAAGCTGCATCCTCGGTACCGACCTCAAATCCTCTCCTTGTACTGCCGACACGACAAAATTTGATCGACGTCGACGTTGACGGCCTGACTGTTTCTGCACTTGTTGACACTGGGGCGCATATTTCTGTGATGAGTGCCCGACTTCGTCGCCGCCTGAAGAAAGTGCTCACACCGGCTGCCCCTGGCGTTATTCGTGTCGCCGACGGAAGAAGTCTTGCCATCACAGGAATGTGCACAGCACGCATCACTATCGCCGATCACCCCACATCTGTTCTCTTTGCAGTTATTGAGCAGTGCCCAAATGACCTAATTCTTGGTTTAGATTTCTTGTCCACCCATGCTGCTCTCATCGACTGTGCAACCGGCGTTCTTCAACTTGAACTGCCTCGACTTGGACCTGTGCCGTCCTCACCGTCACACCGCTTGTGCGCTGTTGATTATGTTCGGCTGTCACCGCAAGCCACCACGTGTGTTGCCTTAACGATATCACCAGCTCTTCCTGACGGTGACTACATAGTGTCTCCATTGGTGGATGTGCTCTTGGCTCGAAGTGTTGCTGTGCCGCATACAATCGTGACTATTGTGGACAACTACGTTCAGCTTCCGCTCCTTAACTTCAGTAGTTCGACCCAAGTTCTCCCGCAAGGCATTTCGTTAGCCCACGTTTCCCCACTTGATGCATGTAGCATCGTGGCATTGGACCCTGAAGACTGTTCGTCCCCTACTGCAGCCAGCCGAGCAAACGCACCTAGCGACGAAATCACGATGATGATCGCCCCTGATCTTCTGCCCTGTCAGTTGGCGCAACTTCACCACGTTCTGACTACCTACCGAGATATTTTCGACTTCGATGACCGCCCTTTAGGGCAAACGTCCTTCGTGCGTCATCAAATACATACCGGCGATGCTAATCCTGTTAGACGGCGACCGTATCGTGTTTCCCAGTCCGAACGCCAGGTCATACAACGAGAAGTCGAGAAAATGCTCTCCAAAGGAGTCATAGAGGCCTCTTCAAGTCCATGGGCGTCACCTGTTGTTTTAGTGAAAAAGAAGGATGGCAGCTGGAGATTTTGCGTTGACTACCGTGCCTTGAACAAGATAACCCGCAAAGACGTATATCCGCTGCCACGAATCGACGACGCCCTTGATTGCCTTCATGGCGCGCGATACTTCTCATCTATTGATCTGCGTTCGGGCTACTGGCAAATTTCTGTCGACGACTTAGACCGAGAAAAGACTGCCTTCATCACACCGGACGGCCTTTATCAGTTCAAGGTTATGCCTTTTGGGCTGTGCAACGCCCCGGCAACGTTCGAACGCATGATGGACTCTCTTCTTCGTGGTTATAAATGGTCCATCTGTCTTTGCTACCTCGACGATGTGATTGTTTTTTCCCCAACATTTGAAACTCACTTAACTCGTTTGTCGACCATTTTAGCCGTTTTTCGTCGAGCAGGACTCCAGCTGAACTCGAAAAAGTGCAATTTCGGCCGACAACAAATCACGATCCTTGGTCATCTTGTAAGTGCTGCTGGCGTCCGACCTGACCCTGACAAGATTAGCGCTGTCAAGAATTTCCCTCTGCCTTCTTCAACCAAAGATGTTCGGAGTTTTGTGGGCTTATGCTCGTACTTCCGCCGCTTTATACGCGATTTCGCTACAATTGCACGACCACTAACTGATCTTCTCAAAAAGAACGTGCCCTTCTCGTGGGGCCAAGACCAAGCAGCTGCGTTTTCCACGCTGATCGACCTGCTCATTTCACCACCAATACTGGCTCACTTTGACCCGTCTGCGACGACTGAAGTACGCACAGACGCCAGTGCTCACGGAATCGGCGCCGTCCTCGCTCAACACCAGGGAGGCCAAACGCGTGTTATTGCGTATGCCAGCCGCCTTCTCTCCACATCTGAGCGAAACTATTCGATAACAGAGCGCGAGTGTCTTGCGTTGGTCTGGGCTGTAGCGAAATTTCGCCCCTACTTGTATGGCCGCGAGTTTTCAGTTATTACGGACCACCACGCTCTGTGTTGGCTGTCGTCGCTCAAGGACCCAACTGGTCGCCTAGGTCGCTGGGCTCTACGTCTCCAGGAGTATAACTTCGACGTAATTTATAAGTCGGGCAGGTTGCACCAAGATGCTGATTGTCTCTCGCGTTATCCGGTGGACCCTGCTAGCCTCGCTGTCCATGAAGGCGATTCTTGTGTGCTCGCCATATCTGATTTGCACGACATCGGCACAGAGCAGCGCCGGGACGCAACCCTCAAGAAGGTCATTCAGCGAGTATCTTCAGGACATTCCGACCCTTCTCTCCGTCAATATGTCCTTCGCAACGACATTCTGTATCGTCGCAACATGAAGTCTGATGGCCCGGAATATTTGTTAGTTATTCCCCAACACATGCGTGCCACTATTCTTCAACATCTGCATGACGCACCGACGGCGGGACACCTGGGTTTTTCACGCACCTATCACCGCGTGCGGCAACGGTTCTTTTGGCCTGGCATGTATAAATTTGTGCGCCGTTATGTCGCTGCTTGCGAGCGCTGCCAGCGTCGGAAACGTCCTGCTCTCCGTCCGGCTGGCCTGCTCCAACCTATCGACATTCCCCCGGAACCATTCTTCCGCATCGGCCTCGACTTGCTCGGACCTTTCCCGACGTCCGTGTCAGGCAACAAGTGGATCGCTGTCGCAACCGACTATGCGACCAGATACGCGATAACTCGTGCATTGCCAACTAGCTGCGCTACAGACGTCGCAGACTTTCTCCTAAATGACGTCATTCTGCGGCATGGAGCTCCGCGCCAGCTTTTGACGGATCGGGGCCGCTGCTTCCTCGCAAAAGTTATCGACGAAATCCTCCGGAGCTGCTCTACCGAACATCACCTTACTACTGCCTACCATCCCCAGACTAACGGTCTCACGGAGCGTCTCAACCGAACTCTTACAGACATGTTGTCTATGTACGTCTCTGCTGACCACCGTGACTGGGACGCAATGCTCCCCTACGTTACATTTGCATATAATTCGTCAAGACATGACACCGCCGGCTACTCTCCATTCTTTCTTTTGTACGGCTGCAACCCTGCGTTGCCATTCGACACACTCCTTCCTTCTGCTACTATCCAACCAACGGTGTATGCGCAGGACGCTGCTTCTCGAGCCCGCGTCGCTCGCCAAATCGCGCACACTCGGCTCAGTGCTTCTCAGGCCGCACAAAAAGTCCGCTACGATGACTCGCACCGCGACGTTGACTACCCTGATGACTCTCTTGTCCTACTCTGGACGCCGTATCGACGTGAAGGTTTGTGCGAGAAGCTCCTCCCACGATACACAGGACCCTACAAAGTTCTCCGCAAGGTCACCGACGTCGACTACCTCATCACTCCCGTTCAACCGCACTCATCCTCTGCTACACCATCTACTGATGTTGTTCATGTGTCGCGCCTAAAGCCCTACTATACTGCCAGTCCTGATTGACTTAGGGGCGCCGTGACGGCGCTTTGTTCGCCGGGGGTGATATTACGAGGCAGTGGGCATGGCTCTACCGTCGTGGACAACAGTTCGATGAAAAAGAAGTGGACTCGCCGCGCGAGAGACTGGCAGCTCTGAAGCGTCACTTTGGCATGTAAATATAGGAAATACGCTCATTCCTCTCTTCCGTGTGTTTGCGAGCTCCGTAACAATATATATATATATATATATATATATATATATATATATATATATATATATATATATATATATATATATATATATATATATATATATATATATATATATATAATGTGTGTGTGTGGTGTAACCTGTCCCACTCTGCTTCGCTCTTTCTTTTTCCCTCTCTGTCCACGTTCTCTCATTAGTTCGAGTTGTTGCATCCCACGTCTGATAAGTCAGCGCACGTGTTCTGGGCGCGAAGTGTGGAAGAGTAAAAATGGAGCGCCTGCTCGTTCATGATGTTATTGCTTTTCCTCTATGACACGCTGCAAACGTCGAGCATAGCAGCTGTGCTGCACGTAAACTTTAATATGCGTGACTCGTACAGGTTAGCCACTCCGGTGTCGTTGTTCTGGCTACCGTCCGCGGTGACGTGCACGACATCGGAAAGAACATCGTGGCAGTCGTCTTGGGCTGCAATAACTTCAAGTAAGCTAGCGACTCATCGCTGCTCTTAGGGATATTTAATATGGGCAGTAACTTGGCGTGCATTTTCCTTCGCAGGGTTATTGACCTCGGCGTCATGGTCCCGTGCGATAAGATACTGGACGTCGTTCGAGAGGAAAATGCCGGTAATTTTGATCATACTGTCGAACACGGACCGCGGTGCGGAAGGCCGTGTGTGTCTTTGTCGAGAACACTGCGCCAGGGGGCGTAACGTAGTGAGGTGGTTTCAAACGACCTTCCCAAGTTTTCTTTTCTGTTTTGCAGAAATACTGATGTGAGCTTATCACTTCGAGAGTTTAGCTCGCTTCAACGCAGCGCAAGGCTCCTTTTTGATAACCATGCATCTCATTTCGTATAGTGCCAGCCAGAATTCATAACGTCATAGAGTGCTATAGTGCCGAAACGTTACTGTGGTGTTTTCATCTGCTCTTGGAGTAGCTTTTGTTTTCCTCAAACACCTTGTCCTAACGAGACAGCGAATCGTTCGCAGTTAAAGTTCAATTTATCCGTACTGCACACAGTAGCACAAGTTCTTAGTAATGTATAGTTATTTATGAATGTTTATTAGATATCTAAACACTGTTTTTTTATTTACCTAGTCTATCGTCCTGAATGTCTCTCATTCACTTCTCCCGCTTTTTGCGAACAGTTCCGTAGTTCGCATGTCTGCATAATCTGCATGTTTTAATAAGACTGTTGGCTTGGTTGGTACTTGCTTAATGACATATTTTAGCCGCGAAATCGCACATACACAGCCCTTCCGTACTGTTGTGGGTTCCTTTGCTCTGTGTATGTGCTATTTCGTGGCTAAACATGTCGTAATCTGCACGTCTTCATCATCAAAACTTGCAAAACGCCAGCTACCACAGCAGGAACTGACTTTGCATATCATTGCAGACTGATTTATTTCTCTCTTTTCTTTGAATTGGTAAAATTGCTCTCCGCAAAGACATCCTAGGCCTATCAGGTCTCATCACCCCATCCTTGAACGAAATGATTCACGTCGCAACGGAGATGGAACGACAGAAGTTCTCCGTGCCGCTGCTCATAGGAGGCGCCACGACATCGAAGTAAGTGTTGGAGTTGATTTGGCAGTGAGGTAATTTAACAGTGAAGAGACTTGCTTGAGGTGACTCTCTTATGCCACTACTGCAGGCGCCACACCGCTGTGAAGATAGCGCCACGTTACCGCCAGCCGGTGATCTACGTTCCCGACGCTTCGAAGAGTGTCGTTGTGGTAAGATATCGGTTTCTACAATGTTGATGACCTACTTCAGGCACTGCACAGACGTTGTACGAAAATGGGTGGCCTGTTATGTGTGCCGGAAGCAACGGGATATGACTAGTTCGTGCGGCTGCCACCGTGGCGCCACTCGTCAAAGACATTTAAAATAGAGATGCATATTAACACATGTTCTTGTGTTCCTGGTTATATTATGTTGTTAACGTCATGGCTTCATCACAGAATTAGGATAGCAAATGGTCGCGTTGTTATACCTAACTCCTCAATTCGTTTAGAGGTGTAATTTGTCGAGCTGCCGCAGTTTAATACGTTTCTAAAAGCGCCGTGAAGTAAAGACTGATTTTCATTCCACTGATGTCTGTAATCAGTTTATATTTTGACGTATCGCAATGGTTTGCTATCCAGTGCACTGCTCTGCTGGACGCCAAGAAAAAAAAGTGTGCTTGTCGAAGACATTGACGAGGAGTACGAGGAACTCAGAGAGGACTACATGGACTCGCAAAGGGTAACGCATCTTGTGAACTCGTGATTCGTAACCGCTGCGAACTGGCGAAACGTAACACGGGCTAAAACGCATACGGTACTTGCGCTTGTGGGCTTGTGCACTAACTCTCTCAACTTGCAAAGGGAAACACTTGAAAATCGTGAAATGTAACTTGTGGGCTTTCAATGCCTCACTTTTGCGAACTGGCGTACTGCACAACACTGGGAAACTCGCAAACCGCAACTTGAGTAGTTGAAAAGGGCAACCTGCACCTGCAAGCTCGTAAAAGAGAACTTCCACTTTTGAACACGCAAAGCGATAAAATACACTGTGAACTCCCACAAACCGTAGCTTACATTTTGGAATTCGCGATCCCCAGCTTACACCCTAAACTCACGAAGAGTAACTCGCCACTGCGTTCTCGCAGGAAATAGCTTACACTTGTGGAGTTGCTGAGAGTGACTTACGTTTGGGAATTTGCAAAGTGTGACTTGCACTTGCGAACTCGCAAATGCGACTTACCCTCGCGAACCCGCAGACGGTAACTTACACATAATTGGCACAAGCCAGCCCACGTCTTTGTTGTCGCAATCCGTAACTATAGAGACTTTTCTGGCACCTGCATTGTGCACATTCAAGTACTTTGAAATGAACGAGGATCAAGGTGCGCAGTACGCATTTTACTCCGTGCTACCTTGCCGAGTTATGATATTTTCATTTCTAGAATGTATCTGTTCGCTTTTCCTCCTTTTATCTCAGGAAAGGAAATACGTCTCTCTGGAATATGCCAGGCAGAACAAACTTCGGCTCAACTGGAACGCTGATTTTAGCCCAAGTATGAACCTGATCGCACCATTTTCAAGTGCCTGCGACGGCGCTCTCGAGGTTGTAACTTAATACATTCCTGCCACATTAACCATGAAAATTCGCCTGTTATTCTGATCTCTTGAGTTGTTTAGGTTATTCAACTACTGACCTTAAAGTATGCAAACACCATCAACATTTCATTTTATTTAATTTCATTTTATTACCTTAAAGGTCCCCAGGGGGACATTACATAAGGGGTGGGGTTACAAAAAACGTACAAAAAAGCCATGAATTAGCTTGAAAAATGGCTTGTGACGCTATGCGTAAATGTTGATGGACAGGTGATTGCTGCAATATGGTGGGGGAGGTCATTCCAGTCTTTCCAGTCGATAACACAAGTGTATTATCGTTTTCTCAATAAAATACCTCATTGTACTCCTCATATACTACCAATACTCAAGCTGGCAGATTTTTTCATGTGACTTTTTTTCTAAAATGTGACATCTTTCTAAAATGTGTGAAATGTGTGAAAATGTCCCTGTGCTTGTGTGAACAGCAAAGCCACAGTTCTTGGGTAACAAGATTTTTCACGACGTCAACATTGAGGAGCTGGTGCCTTACATCGATTGGAAACCGTTTTTCGACGTGTGGCAGCTGAAAGGGAAATACCCGAACCAGCGGTACCCGAAAATATTTGAAGATGATCATGTTGGTAAGTACTTCTAATAAAGAAAAGCAGCTCCACAATAAAAGCACAAGCAATAACTTAGCTCGCCTAAAATGTTAAGACTTCAGAAAAAAAAAACAGAATGTTTGAAGGTATGAAGTTTTCTCGACGAGAACATATTTCGTCTATAGAAAAGTGCTCCACTTAAGAGAAAAACAAATTCTGTGGATATGCGTGGATTCCCCCCCCCCCCCTTTTTTTTTCAGGCCAAGAAGCGAAAAGGTTGTTTGACGAAGCCAATCAGATGCTTGCGGAGATCATCGATAGCCGATTGCTTCAAGCGCGTGGTGTAGTCGGATTTTACTCGGCCAACAGTGTTGGCGATGATATCCATCTCTACGCTGACGACGGTTTTCCCAGGAGACATGTAGTTGGCACATTGTATGGGCTTCGGCAGCAGGTACTCTCTTTTCCCTTTCCGTAACGTGTTTCTCTTCGCGTATCAAGTGTTAAAGCTGAAAATTTAAACACTTTAAAGTGTGATATGTAAACACTAGATAAACCGTGTATTCTTGTGCGAGTCTTTTTCGATTGCCATTTTTTTTTCTTGTTGAAAACAAAGGTTTTGTAAAGTTTTGTTTCATTCCTCACCCTCGGCGCCTTCCCTCTGTCTCCTCTCTTTTGCACCCCTGCCCTTCCCCGACCTTGAGTAGCAGGTAAAAGCATTCATCCAACCTCAGGTTTCGTTAAATATTAAATATTCCTCTCTCTCTCGGCTAGGGTAATCGTTTATGTTTAAGTATTCCCGAAATCCGTGTACTGAGCGATGTAAGTGCCCGTTAAAGAACACCGTATGGTCGAAATTTTCGGTGCCCTCCGCTATATACGGCGTACCTTAATCATGTCGTGGTTACGTGGCGTAAGAACTAATAATAATAATAATAATAATAATAATAATAATAATAATAATAATAATATTATTATTATTATTATTATTATTATTATTATTATTATTATTTATTATTATTATTATTATTATTATTATTATTATTATTATTATTATTTTCCAGTAGTCCTAAACGCGCAATGAATCCAAGACTCTTTGTATGTCTACCGAGTCCAATGTGCTGTCGCAGTTTTACGAAATGTAAACTTGAGATAATATTTTTGGGGAGAGGGGGGGGTAAGGCCCAGCATTTCTTATACTTTTGTTGTTGCCCTTGTTAACATGCCCGTGTGGCTTTTCGTTACACCTGGCCGCGAAGAGCAAGCCTTCGCCCTTCTACTGCCTGTCAGACTTTGTGGCACCCTTGGAGAGCGGCATCCAAGACTTCGTGGGCCTCTTCGCGGTTTCCGCCGGATTCGGATGCGAGAAAGCCTGCGCTCGGTACGGGTCAAGCAGCGAATCTGAGCTAGCACTCTGATCGTTTCTAAACATGGAAAGCTTCTTCCTGTTGTGAGCGACATTCGAGTGACCTTCTGTCTAAAGTAAGCATCGTTATTCTGGCACTGAAATGAAACATCCGGGTTCTTCAAACAAGGTCGGACGAATAGAGTTTCCAAAAAATTAACTAGAGGGGACTGTGGCGCTGCGATAGTTCAAAGACCATGGGAATTATGGGTATGACATGAATTTGCCTAGTCATTGTACTCAGTGCAGGCGGTGAATCACACTTGTGGCTTCGTCTATTGCTGTTTTTGGCTTTTGGTTTCGAGGAAAAAAAAAACGAACCCGGCTCTTCAACTTCGCAACCCGATTTGAAGTGGTAAGCCTAAAATATTTGTAAAACGTAACTGCCATACATTTCCCGATTGTTGTTTCGTGACAAAGCACCTTTAAGCCACGTGAAACTAGAAGGAACGTAAAGTACGAAGACTAGGCAAATCCATGTAGTATACTCATAATTCCCATGCTCGCTGAAGCTCCGTGCGTTGCAGCTCCTATAGGCACTAGCATCCGAGTTTACTATAGTGTATATTTAGGAAACCCTACGGTCGGACGGGCATTCAAACAACATTAGCCGGGCGTGATTGCGACAATGAGATGAGACATCTAGGTATTCAACCCAAAGTTATAGATTGTGGTCCTTGGTGATAAACCATTCGTACCCTATTATATACACTAGTTATGGCTCAAGGAAAATATAAATATAGTACTTGTAAGCTGTTAAAATTTTTTCCCGCTTTTCGCAAGTGTTTGCCACCGGCTGGCCGCGCGCTCACTGAGATGTAATTGATATCGGTTTTCGTCGCTCACGAGGGAGAGCTTTAAATTCAGAATTTTCTTTTTTTATGAGCAACAAGCGTTAACCCAATTTTTGGTGGATACCAACAACGTTTTGGAGAGTCAGCAACAAACAAATCGTGCAAGTAAATTACACGATGAGCTAGATCCTCTTCTCGAGTAAAGATGTGAGGCCCTTTTAAGCGCTCTTCTAAGTACGTTATTCTGGTTCTTTTGCTGTTGCTTTTGAGGTTGCAAATTCATGAACACACAAAAAATGAATATAAAGTTTGAAAATAATTGACCAGTGGATTGTTCCTATCTCTTCTCCGTTCCAGTTATCGAGTGAAAAATGACGACTTCAGAGTGATCATGGTAGAAGCCCTCGCTGACCGACTGGCAGAGGTAATCTTTTATTGCGATAGCAATTATACAAACACTCTCAGCTGATTTTGCCGTCGCCGTCATGTCCCGGATATATATGTAACTTATATACGAGGCATGAATAAAAACGAACCAGTAGAGAAAAAAATCGAAATCAAGATTGCGGGCATTCGAACCAGCGACCACATGCTCCACATTTCACTGCGCCAGTCAACACAGTCTCTCGCCATACTTGGGCGGGTGGGTAATGTCGCGGCGAGCTGTTCATACGCACCTTTACCGTTCGCGGTACAGAGATCTCAGAGCAACTTGAGCATATTTTCTATGGCCAACGTTTTTAAATTTTCTTTCAAACTAAAACCTGCCCTTGAGACGTGCAAAAAAAGTGGCACCATTCTGTACTACTCATAATGTGGAAGAGAGAGAGAGAGAGAAAAGAACAACATGGGGTACATTAGACGTCAGACGCCACCACATGGCAGGAGCAGCTGAGGGCTCATTCTACGTGCCACAGTTTAAAAGAAACAGAAAAACCGAACAGCGTCGGTTTCTGCATTGTCAACATTTTCAGCACGTTGCTCAAATACACAAGTTTATACCTAGTGTTGTTTTTTTTTGAGCATCGTTTTTTGTGCTGTAGCGGCGTGCTGAAAGTATTGAGCTGCCTGTAGTTCTGCGTGTGATATTGTAATTCGTTGCTATCGCATTCATTGGTTCGGCCTAGTGGAAAACCGTGACTTTTTACTTGTTACTGTGTAGTCGTTTATGAATATTTACTGGCGAACGCTAGGTATAATGAAATATCACTGCACAGAGCGCTGTATAAACATGTTTCGATGCGATTAGGCCTTCCGGTATATGCCTTGTCCAGAGGTCAACATATATAAATCACTGAACTTTTCATGATGATATACCGAAACGCTCTTGTAACTGAACTGTCTATAACGAAGTTCGTCATGTTGCCTAGCGACAGAGAGCTCCCCACCTCCAAGAGCAGGATGGCGCTGTCATGGAAAGAGCGAGTACGTTTTATGTAGCGTCCAGTTTGAACTTTCTTACAGGAGTTTCGCGCATGCGATATTGAGAACAGTTCGCTTCGACCGGGTTAGTTATATCCGGAGTCAATCTGTGTGGCACAGCATGTGACAGTTCCCTTTTGGTGATGAGAGATCGCCAAACAAGGAATGTCGTCAGAGCCAACGTTTGGACAAGCCCACTCCAAGGTTTCGCTGAACGACAATCCTGTCTGCGTTTACTTTCTTTTTTTTTTCAGGCATTCGCCGAAATGCTTCACGTCATGGTCAGGAAACTCTACTGGGGCTACTCGCCAGCACGAATCTCTGGAGGGAGCGGAACTGCATTCCGTCAAATACAAGGCAAGTGTTGCTGATTACGTCATTGTCGCGTGAGAGGAAGCACGACTATTAAAGTCCAGAGCCTATAGTCTATAGGTTGCCCCACATCACCCGGCTACTCCGATGCGACTATACTTTCCGCTTGGCGTGTTCACATGCAGAAGACGTCAAAGGCTGGTTGGTAGTGGCGGCTGTTCAGTACATTTAGAGGTTTCGGAAATTGTGGTTTCAAAATTGTTTGTGAAACTGTACTTATTCTGACTACATAGTTCTATTCAGAACACGCTTCGTGACGTATGTTCGTAGTGATAGTTCTCTACTTGTACAATTTTTTCCCCAACGGATAGCATCTATATTGCTTGTTCAAGCTGCCTTGAAATTTGTTTTGCTTGTGCCGTCTTGTTGCCACAACCAGGCTGTTTAGCGTTTCGGGCTCTGGATGTGAATATTTTTGTGTGTGTGTGGCGTGTGTATGTCTGGCTGGAATATTTGGATTTTTACCCTTGTTCCAACCACTCACTGTGAAACTGTGTGGGATACAGTAAATTCAAACTCAAGCTCAAAGGTTGCATACGTTAACGTGTTGCGGTGGGAATGTCCAGATTTTGGTTTATTCTAAGTGTGGGTATTTAATGGCTAACGCCAATGCAGAACGCATGAGCCAACTGGTTTTCATGGGCCGTTAAGGTTTATCTAATAGGGAAGAGATATGAATGATCATGCAGTGATATGTTCAGTTTTTCAGTAATGCGGACATGGCACATATTTCTATTTTTGCACCTCCTTTCTCTTACTTGTGAAGGGTGCTTTGTTAGTTTACACTGATGCCCTGGTTTTGTCACGATCTTTAATCGTGCAGTGTCGGGTGTAAAATAAACTTCGGCCACTCCTTTGCACTGATTGCTGTTTTTTAATGCGGCATTGTGCGTTCGTGCAAAAACAACAACAACAACAACAACAACAACAACAACAACAACAACAACGACTACGACGACGACGACAACGATGACAACGATGACAACAACGACGACAACAACAACAACAATGACAACGACGACGACAACAACAACACTAAATATTTTTTCTTAAGTTCAAATATACACATGGTTGACATTTGTTGCTAATCGATTCATTGAGAACTGAGAACTGCCGCAATAGGGTGGGTTATTTAAGGTGCATAGTGACATACTAAAAAAAACGCTCAAAACCAGGAAAGTATAAAAAAAGGAAAGCAACGTTGGATTCATGTATGCGTTTTCTTCTGAAGTTTTTATGACCCTTTCAATGCACCATTAAAAACCGTCTTAATTTCAATACAATACACCAATACAATACGATTTCAATACACCTTAAAACCGTCTCAATAATTGTTGCTATGGAGACGCGGTACTCCACGAGCCGCTTTTTCGGGCACCCAAGAATGGTCAAATCGCAGGGCATCCGACCCGCGCCAGGGTATCCCTGCCAACCGGACCACTCGGAGAAGCTGACGCTGTGGCGACTGATGAACGTCCGCGAGGAGGTGGGCATCGAGCTGACCGACACACTGGCCATGCGTCCGGCCGCGTCCGTCTGCGGTCTCTACCTTGGCGCATCCTCAGGCCGCCTACTTTGCCGTGGGTCGCGTCACGCGCGAGCAGGTTGGTGTGCGGCCGAATGCACTTGTCGTTGGAGCAACGCGAGTGTTACCAAGGGATCCTCTGGATTCGCCGATTGAGCGTCTCCTTCCTTGAGCAAGTTCACGAACAAAACTTTGGAGATGCAGCGAAGTGTTGCGTAATCTAATATCGTATAGCTACATCGCAGCGCAGTTGGAGCATACAGAAAAATGGAACGGTGAAGAAGAAACAAACAAACAAGAGCACTCATGCTCTCTGTTTTTCTTTCTTCATTCTTTCATCTTTTCTTTTCATCTTTTCTCTGGGCTTATCAGGCTCATCTCGGGAGAAGACGAAGGTCGCTTCGCACGCTGCCACTGAGTTGCGCAGCAGCTCAATGATATAAAAATGCACCTACTCGCTTGATCTGCAGTACTCGTACAATCTAAATCGATGCGAAACGTGCTTGAAGCCAACGTTGCAAAACGTCGCGTAAAGCGTGCAGGTACGTGTTTGATAGATTAGATGCGCATATCTATACGCTTGGCACATTACATGTTTGTAGCTATACGCAGGCGCTTAATTAAGAGAGATTGAATACACTGAAATGATCACGCGTGTATTTCTTGTTCATTGTTGTTTTTTTGTATACGCTGCCATGCTCAGTACTGATTTTCTTCGTTAAATATGCCACTTTTTTGGGAATGGCAGCGACAGTATCAACAGGAACAAAACAGCACAGTGATTGCGGCCCTTATGAAATGACAATGCACCGTAATATCAGAACGAAATCATCACATCACCTGTGATGTGTGTGTGTGTTCGCGCCTTATTCTTAACGGTGTCCTTACTCTGGGTTATGTCGTGAACTTACTGTAAGGTTAATTAACATTGGTTCCTAGTCACGTGATTTTTTATTTTTTAATCACAGTACGAACAGCGCCTAATGGCGTTACAGTGTGGGAGGGTGGAGAATGCATTATTACACTAGACAATTACAGTTTACAACACATCAACATTACAATAAACGTAATTCATTTTGATCTTTCGATGGAACACATTAAGACATACACAATATAAAGCAGCTATATAGTACAATTTGGTCTTACACAACCGTGCGAGTGCACTGCTGGAGACCCAGCAGTGAACTTGAAAATAATTCACGTGAAGTATTTTCTGCAACTTCAGAAGACAACCTTTTACACTGGCTTATCTTCCTGGGAAGAAATTACATTTAAATGCGTTAGTCTGGCAGCTTATTCGGCGTGCTACGCGTGCATAATCAATATACAAGGTTAGCATGCGTGCTCTGGCATTGGGGGAGACGAGGCAAATCAGGCTTTTTGATTACCACATATGTTCGATCGTGCACACTAAAGACAAAAAAAGCAGATTACTTTATCGATTTAATAGGCGGATATAAGTGGAGAGGCCTAAATAGCACTTTCACACGGCCCCGTAACTTTTAAGTCGGTGCCGATTTCTAAATTCAGAGATGCGAATGCAAAATGCCATGGATATTTATAACAGTAGCAATAATGCAGGTGTACAATTTACAAACATGGCCTTGAAAGAAGCGCACTTATTCGATAGAGGTACGCTGCCCACCTACAAGATAATTGAAAAGGATTAAATGTATAAAGGGCCTGTCCTCTCGCCAGCGATAAGCGTTCACTTCTTTCATTTACATATTCCAAAATTATGTCAAATATGTTAAGCTTGAGATCATGGAGTCTTTTTGTTTATTTTTCAGGTAGAAGACTACTCCAGAAGGAAAGGCACCACTTTTGAGGAAGTACAGAAATGGCTGGGCCCTATATTGGACACAGATTGAAGTCGGTACATTGGCGCTAGGTTAGAAAATCGTACATTAGCTTATTTTAACAAGAGAGTGTTTTAGGCCAGGGCCCACCACGACTCCGCTGACGTACTTGCGTCACTGAAGTGATGTTGGAAATGTGTACAAAATATTCCAAGAAAAAAGTGAGAAGGCAAGCATCTGTTGCGCGGAATCGAACCAGCGACCTCTCGACTCCCAGCGCGCTGCACTAACTACACAAGCACCAGCGTGGCTCAGTGGTAGAATGCTGGGGCTGGCACGCACTACGCCATAGAGCGTGCGTTGCCTGGAATGCTAACGGCAAGCTAGTTATATACTCGTACATCATACGCCGTTTTCCAGTCCTCAAAGCTTCGAAACATTTAGCTCTTTTTATATCACTGCCGAGATGATGCGACAGACGCACGTTATGCGCGCTCTAATGGCCGTCGCCTCCACGAAGTGCCACTCTCCATGCAGCGGGGTTTCTCCTGCGTGCTGCTCGCTTATCAGACTTGTCTTGGGAGAGGACGAAGGTCGCTTCGCACGCTGCCACGGCCGCGTTTCCAAAAGGAGCTCGCTGCTGACACACGACACAAGAAGAATTGTGACAGTCGTTCGTGCTTGTCCTGTGTGTACTTGTGCACTTGTCTTGTGCCTCTTTCCTTTCTGTTTGAACAGCGCTCTTTAAGCATCGAACTGTGACAGTTGTTAGCCCCTCCTCGTTATGCGTATTCTAATTTCGTGCGTGCTTTCGGCTTGAGGTGTGCGCAGCCAGTTTCGAGCTGCTGGTCATTCCTACCGTAACTTTGCAATTTGTTGCTGTTGCTGAAACAGTGCACAATAACGCTCAACTCTCTCTGTAAAAAGACGTGTCACTTTCGTGTTATACAGATTTCTATATAAGGTGATCAGCCACGTTTTTTCTCAGTAGATTCATGGGTAAATAATATATATATATATATATATATATATATATATATATATATATATATATATGACGCTATGATCACTGGGCGAGGTGGCGTGGCTCACACTCCATGTTTATTCCATTCTGCACACTTCTTCCTCCTCTGCCTCTACCAACCATCGCTTCATACGTCACACGATTCCCCTCCCCCCGAAAGATGGCACTGGTTACAAACTATAACAAATTCAAGAAATGAATGAACAAAACAATGCCCGAATTCACAGTTTCACGTCCAGACGGAGTTCCACAATCTCACGAAATCTTTAAGGCCGATTGAGCAGTCCGATGAATTTGATGACAACTCTGGTGGGCGAGGTTGACTGTTGCGTTCTGGCCAACTGAAGCACGCCTTGAACGTAGAAATTACTGATGACACAGCGATTCTCGTCATGAATGAACAAGGGTCGAAGTATTTGTAGCATTTGAGAGTCGGATGTCGTAGGCACGAAGTTCTCCGTCGTAGACGCTGCTTTCTGTGTCGTGGCTGAGACAGAACGAGTGCTTGCAGCCTGCATGTGCGAGAACCGAAGCTGATGGTATGATGCCTTTGTTCTTTCATTGTACACGTGGTAGCTGCACGTCTCTTTCGTAGCTTTCTGTGGTCTTCTCTCAGTTCGTTGAATCGCAGACACGGCGTGAGAAACGGTGCAGAAAACTTTGTCGACGTTGCTTTCTGCGAAGATGGCTTAGCCATCGACTTCGTCTTTGCTTCTTTAATTGATGTTGTCTCTGATGATCTTTCAGCCACAAGTGTACTCGTGAGAAGGTTTCACTTGATCGTTGTTCTTGTTCGAATAGCCGTTGCAGTTTTTGGAGTTCGTGGAGTTGCCTTTGTTGAAATTGCTCGTCTTCTTGTGAAAGTTCGTCAGATGGGCCTCTTTCAGGAACATGAGTCTGCTTTTCTTTAGATGGCGATGTGATCAGTAGATTGTCGGTAGTCGACACTGTACTGCTAGGCTTGTCCTGCGATGAAAGCAGCGTGACAGGCTGATGAGAACGCTCCCAAGATGGTTGTGAGTCATCCTTGATTGTAAATGCTTCTGTCAGTTGACAATGCGCCGGCGTTGGTGGATTCGAAATTCCTGTAGTGCTTTGACTCACATATGTGTTGTCACTTGACGATGAGAGCACAACAGACATGGCTTCAGGTGGTTCTAATGGCGCATGTTTTTCTTTTTGCAGCGTAGTTAGGCTGACAATGTATGTCGAACGACCCTGGTCCGGAACGTCAGGGTAGGGGCTGGTATTGTGAGGATTCACTAGCTCGTCACGCGTGAATTCCGTCGCACGCTCGAAACCGTCTGGGTCTTGTGTGTGACACGAAGCATCAAGGAATTCGGGTGGTTCAGTATAATGTGAAGTGTTGTGGTGCAGTGAACACGTTGAAAATGCCGATTTCATTGTTCTTGGGAAAGCCGGCTTTAGGTGTAGTCTTTTTCCGAAATGGTCTAAATTCCTTTCGGTATACGGAGGCTTTACCTTGTCTGCTGCGACGTGCAATTTACCAGTAGGTGTTCGAATGCGTGACGTTTTTTCGGAAGAGTCATATGATGGTACAATGGTGGTATATTTTCTCTGAGATCTCGTTTGGAAAATAGGCTTACCGCGGGAAGACTTAGCGTAATTGTGATGGGTCAGTTGAAAAGCCTTCCGCTGATGAGGTATGAACAGGTCTTCATCGTATTCTTTGAAACGGGTAATCATCTCTACCCTGATCTTTTGCCATGATTTGTCGTTTTCGAATATGTGTGTCAGGTAAAACTTGAATGCCTCACCGGAGATGTAGTCAGTGAAGTTGGTGATCATTTCCCGTTTCGACCAAGATGCAGCGGTTGCGTGGTGCTCAAACAGGTCGAACCAGTCCTGTACAGGTCCATCGTCCACTGCTCCAGTGTACTTGGGGATGGGAAGGTGGTCGTCTGATGGTGCTATCATAATGGTGGTCTTGTTGTAGTGTTGGGATGTACTTTCGTGGTCCACGTTCGGTCACTGCGTCTTGCTGAGACGTTCGGAGATGGTGGCTGGTTGATGAAGTGGCCGCCAGGTCTTCATCCTGCCGACTTGTGGGACGCTATGATGAATGGGCGACGTGGCGTGGCTCATACTCCATGTTTATTCCGTTCTGCACTTCTTCCTCCTCTGCCTCTACCAACCATCGCTTCATACGTCATATATATATATATATATATATATATATATATATATATATATATATATATATATATATATATATATATATATATATATATATATGAGATATAACAGACAGTAATGCCAAGGAATGTACAGGGGAAGTTATTAACATTAATGGAATGTAAATAAGAAGAAAGAAAAGTGGATGAAAGGTCGTAGGTTCGATTCCTGCTTACAGTTGGTAATTTTTTCATCCACTTTCTTTCTTCTTATTTACATTCCATTAATGTTAATAACTTCCCCTGTACATTCCTTGGCATTACTGTCTGTTATATCTCATTATTATTGTGTTAAAAACACGGAAAAACGAGCCCTTAGGTATACACTTCTTTCCCCTATATATATATATATATATATGTGACGTATGAAGTGATCGTTTGTAGAGGCAGAGGAAGAAGAAGTGCAGAATAGAATAAACATGGCGTATGAGCCAGGCCACGTCACTCATTCATCATAGCGTCACATATATATATATATATATATATATATATATATATATATATCTATATATATATATATATTATATATATATATATATATATATATGGAAGGTGCAGTTTCCCATCCAAAACTGCATATTCTAGTTTTCCGAGTCTCGAGAGATCGGAGCGGGACGCAAGGGTGATGACGTACGCCGAAACGGTGACGGAGAACGGCGGCGAGATGAACGAGAAGGATGAGGCCCAGCATGAGACCGTGGAGGGGATGGTGACTGACGGAATGTGGATGGATACGGTGCGGGATCGTATTCATCGAGTCTCGGGGAAAAGTCTCTCTCGTAAGCTGAGTAACCACGTCGTTCATCCTGCTGACGGCGGCGGCAGAAACGGGATATATGACCCCTTATGCCACAATAGAAGCAGATGGGGCGGGGAGGACGCCATGTAGAATAGTGGCGTGGCCTTGGCGCTTGCGTTGTCATCGCAGCCACATGGTCGCATCCGACGTCCGCAGGCACGTTTGGAACTGGTGCAGGGGCCCGCGATGCAACTTCTGCGTACGAAGACACTGGGAAGCGCACAGGAGACGGGGCATGTGCAGCGCTTGTCATTGATGCCAGTTCGTCCTTGATTATCTCTCGCAGGTTTGGAGGAGGTGTGTGGACAGACGCAACGGTAGGGTTGCCTGGAATAAGGCCGTGAAGTTCTTCTCTTACAATTGTGCGGATAAGGGCCCGCAATTCTTGCTCTTTGGTAAAGCGAGCATCGCAGGAGGCGTGTGGAAGGCGCATGGAATGAAGCGCGTCCAGGCGTTGGCATGTAGTGATGACGTCCCGGACGATAGTCGGATTCTGAATCACGAGAGCATTGAAGGCCACAGAGTTGATGCCTTTAAGTAGATGTCGGACGCGATCGGCCTCCGTCATGTCATTTTGTGCTCGGCGACAGAGAGCCAGAATATCTTCAATGTAGGACGTATACGATTCGTCGTCCCCTTGAATGCGGGTTGCGAGCTTCTGTTTCGCTACTACTGAACATCCTGCAGACGTGCCAAATACCTGACGGAGATGCCCCGTGAAGGCCGACCAATTGGAGAAGTCGCTCTCGTGGTTGTAATACCAGGTTTTAGCGACGCCATCGAGGTAAAAAGGAACGTAGCGCAGTTTGTGCGCCTTGTCCTAATAATTACAAACGCTGGTTCGATCATAACTGTCGAGCCATTCTTCGACGTCTTCGTTGCGAAGGCCGGAAAATACCGGAGGGTCTCGATGAGAGGTACTCACGGTGTAGTGAAGCCTAAGAGGCTGGGAAGGAGCGGTTGCAGCAGTGGGCGGGTTGGGTTCTGCCATTGCTGTTGCTTGAGGGCACAACCGTCGACCAGACCGGAGCTCCAGGGGTGATGGGTAGAGCAGGAGGACGTGGGAACCAAAGCACGCTCCACCACTTATGAGACCACGTCCGGTACGGCAGCAACCAGGTTATCCTTTTTTAATCCAGACGCACGAGCCAGAGAGCCAGCCCGCGTGACATACGATGATGATCACTACAATGGTTTGGTCATACAGATGAAGATGAAGTACATAGTCAGCGCTCACACTATTTTCCGATGAAGTACATAATCAGCGCTCACAATATATATATATATATATATATATATATATATATATATATATATATATTGTAACGCGGAGAAATAAGACAAAGAGACAACGCCTTTGCTGCAGGCCGGCTGTTCTTTATCTGCTTCCTCCTCGTCGTCTTCCGTCTCTCCCAGGTATGCGCCGAGCACGATCGCCGCTTTGTCATCATTACACTCGGCCACGCTGCAGCTGGTCTACTCCTGTAAGAAAAACACAAACCAATGTCACGTTTGCCGCCGTATGCAGTTCTTCATCCGCGACACATGCACCGCAAAGTTATTCCGTTTTCTCTTGTCTCTGCGCGTATCAGAAGCTGTGGATCGTACTCGCCAAGTGTTATCTCCCAAGCGCTCAGAAATAATGTAAGGGCCGTCGTACTTTGGGTGCAGTTTGTTTGAAGACGATGGCGCACCTCGCTGTAGCCACACCTCATCACCTACACTGTATTTCGGCGCGGGACGGTGGCGTCGGTCGTAGTATCGCTTTTGTGCCTGTTGAGCATGCACAATCCTCCTACGCGCCTCCACACGGATATCGCGACAAAGTCTCTGGCGTGCAGCGGAACGCCCTACTTTAACGGGAGTGTCCAAACCGAACGTAGCATTCAGTTGCGGGAGCTGACCATAGACAATCTCGTAGGGGCAAATTCCTGTGGAGCTGTGTGCCGCCGTGTTCACTGCGTACGCAGCTGCTTGGAGATGATCATCCCAGTCGGCCTCACCTCGTTTGTGATTCTTACAGTACGGTGCGAGTCTAGCCTGGATAGTCTGGTTCGACCTTTCGGTCAGTCCGTTCGCCTGCGGATGGTATGCCGACGCGAAGTGATGGTCCACTCCAGCTTGTTGTAGGTAAGTGCGGAGCTCGCGACTGCGAAAGGTGGTCGACCGGTCGGAGATCAACTTGTTAGGAAGACCGTGTCGCCATTCGAAGCGATCTTTCAGGAATCGGATGACATGGCTAGCAGCAAGCGAAGGCACGGCCGCGACCTCTACGAACTTGGACAAGTAGTCCACAGCGAGTATAATGTAACGATTGCCCGCTGTCGTCATTGGAAGAGGCCCGATGTGATCTATGCCCAACGTGTGGAAAATTGTCTCTGGAGGCTTGATCGGCGTAAGAAGTCCATGTCGAGCTCCAGGACGTCGTTTGTGTTGCTGACAAATCTCGCAACTGGCAACGTATGAACGCACGCTTTTATCCATTTTCGGCCACCAAAAACGTTCTTGTGCCTTGCGTAAGGTGGCTCTGTAGCCAACATGGCCTCCCTCGGGAGTGTCATGGATGGCGCGTAGTACGCTCGATCTTAAGGTGTCAGGAATGACCAGGAGATGACACTCGGTGCTTTTATCGGCCCAGTGACGCCGATACAGCGTTCCATTACGTAAGACAAACTTGGCATTGCGTCCCGCATCGCCAATGGAGTCTATAACGGATGCGAGTCTTCCATCGGCTTGCTGAGCCTTGGTCACGTCCTGTTGAGAAAACAGGATCCAGGTTTCTCGATTTCGTGTGGAGAACTCCTCGATCGGATTTCGCGATAAAGCGTCCGCAAGCTGATTTTGTGCTCCAGCACGGTGACGGATGTCGTACGTATAGTCTTGGAGCCGAACAATCCATCGGGCAAACTTGTGCTTGAGGTGCTGCTTCTGGAACATCCACGCAATCGCGGAGTTGTCTGTTACTACCGTGAAGTGTCGGCCAAACAAGTAGTGGCGGAACTTTTCATCCACACTCCATACTACAGCCAAACACTCCAGTTCATTCGAATGATAATGCCGTTCTGCGTCCGATAGTTTACGACTGGCGTAGCAGATGACGTGCCCACGCCCACTCGAGTCACGTTGAAGTAAAACCGCCCCCAGGCCAGTCTGACTCGCATCAGTATGGACTTCTGTCATCCAATCTTCATTAAAGTGGCAGAGCACCGGGCTATGTGTAAGCTGGTGTTTGAGGGTTTGGAAGGCGTTATCCTGCAAAGGACCCCACTGAAATTGGGCGTTTTTCTTCAGTAAGTCCGTGAGTGGAGCAGCAGTTGACGCAAAGCTCGGTACAAACTTGCGCAAGTATGACGCCATTCCTAGGAATACCTGGAGCTGTTTTATAGATGTTGGTGCAGGGTATTTGGCAACGGCGTCTATGCGTTCAGGCAAGGGTCGTACGCCATTATGAGATATCTGATAACCAAGATAAGATATTGTCGTCAACCCAAACTGGCACTTCTCGCGGTTAAGTCGAAAGCCGGTGTTGTATAGCCTCTGCAGAACCGTGTCGAGATTTTGTAGATGTTGTTTTTCTGTTTCCCCGATGACTAGAACGTCATCGAGGTACACGACGCAGGCACGGTCTATCAGTGTGCCTAACACTGTGTTCATGGCACGCTGAAAGGTGCTTGGAGCAGTTCGCAGACCGAACGGCATCCGATTAAACTCGTACAAGCCAGATGGTGTTCGGAAGGCCGTCTTAAACTTATCTTCTTCAGCCACGTTGATCTGCCAATACCCTGCTTTTAAATCTAGCGACGAAAAGAACCTCGCTTTTCGTACGGCGTCAATAGCGTCGTCAATGCGTGGCAGCGGGTACGAGTCTGGTATGGTGTGCTTGTTCAGCTCTCGGTAGTCAACACAGAATCGGAGATTGCCGTCCTTTTTACGGACTAGGACAACAGGTGCTGCCCACGGGCTAGAAGATGGCCTGATTATGCTTGCGGCAAGCATTTCTTGCACCTGCTGGTCAATTAATATCCGCTCTCGTTCGGCATATCTACGTAACGGTATGGACACCGGCGGATGGTTGTCGGTAGTAATATGGTGCACTAGCACGCTAGTTCCGGGAAGCTGAGTAGTAGTATCAGCGAAGAGCGATGCGTGCCTCTCGAGTATTGCGGGAAGTGTAAGTGGCGTCGTCAGCTCACCTTGGGATTGCGCCGGAGGCACACTTGGAGCCACAGGATGGAGGTTGACGGTACTTCCTTCCACCGTGAGGCGCACTTCCCCGGAGAGCAGGTAGTCGGCCCCTAAAACCATGTCTGTGGGCAGGTCGTCGAAGACGGGCACCGAGGACAAAAACTTGCTGCCGGCCTCGGTGTTGAGTTGCAGGTTTAGGGCACCGACCGGTAGTACGTCGCCCCCGAGACCCCGCAGTGGTGGCTCAGTCCAAGGCTGGAGAGGTTCGGAGGCGTGGCGGCGAAGCAACGCCGTACGTTGAGCTCCGGTATCAACGAGAGCTGTCAGTTCTCCGATGCCGTCGACGCGGACCTTGAGGGTTGGAAGTGGGCGTGATTGATATTGCATCGCTTGAGGTTGGCTTTGTGGGCAGCTTTTATACCCATGCCCGATGCGGCCACACGTATAGCATCCGCGTCTCGGTGAAGCTGGCTCCTTTGGGCCAACTGCAGCCGCCCGGCGATGAGACGTGTCCTGCAACTCCATTGCCTGGCGTACGAAAGTGGAGATGTGGACTGGGTGGTTGTAGGCGGACAAGACGGCTGCGTGCGTCGAGTCATGGATCCCGTCGATGATGTACTGCCTGGCTGCGGAGGAGGTCCACTGTATATCGCAAGCTTGTAAAAGGTCCAGCTTGTCGTAGATGTAAGTCGCGACGTCCTCGGTTGCACCTTGCCGGCGTGACCGCATGGTCATGAAACGGTCGTCGTAAGCGCTCGGAAGCGGCGCAAACGCGGACATCAGGGCCGCGCTCCATGTTTGCCATGTAGCGTATGTACTGCCTTGGAAACGATGCCACGCTTGGGCAGATCCTCGCAAACGTCCTTCAGCGACCGACTTCTTAATCGTGTCGCTCCACGAGTATTTAAGGGCAACCGAGTTTATCACGCTTACCCAGTTGGTAGGGTCATCCTTGAATCCATGAAAATATGGAATTTCGTTCTCGTTGAACGATCCAAAAGAGGCGCAGCCAAACCCGGATGTCTTGAGCTCTTGGGCGAACAGAGAGAAGCCTCGAGAAATGGCCTCGCTGCAGTCATGATGCGGTGCCGCCGTGGAGGCTTGGACGCCGTCCGTGATCGGTGGGGAGTTCGAGAGCACTCGTCCACTTCGAAGTGTAGTGGACGCAGGGATATCGGGGTCAGTAGTTCGCGACTGCGCCATTGTAACGCGGAGAAATAAGACAAAGAGACAACGCCTTTGCTGCAGGCCGGCTGTTCTTTATCTGCTTCCTCCTCGTCGTCTTCCGTCTCTCCCAGGTATGCGCCGAGCACGATCGCCGCTTTGTCATCATTACAATATATATATATATATATATATATATATATATATATATATATATATATATATATATATATATATATATATATATATATATGTGACGCTATGATGAATGAGTGACGTGGCCTGGCTCATACGCCATGTTTATTCTATTCTGCACTTCTTCTTCCTCTGCCTCTACAAACCATCACTTTATACGTCACATATATATATATATATATATGTGAGTGTGTGTGTGTGTGTGTGTGACGTAAGATGGTAGCGATGGTTAGGAGTTAGTAGTAGAGGCAGAGAAGGAAGAAGTGCAGAATAGAATAAAGATGGTTTATGAGCCAAGCCACGTCACCCATTCATCATAGCGTCACAAGAGTCGACAGGATAAAGACCTCCCAGCCACTTCATCAGTGTCTCATCATCGACGCAGTTCTCCACAAGACGCACTGACCATACATCGAGTACGGAATCATCTCCTGGCCGCACACAGCGACCAGCACCATGACAGAATCATCGACTGACCTTCCCATCCCCAAGTACACCGGAGCAGCGGACGATGGACCTGTACAGGACTGGTTCGACTTGTTCCAGCTCCACGCAACCGCTGCATCATGGTCGGAACGGGAGATGGTCGCCAACTTTACCGACTATGTCTCCGGCGAGGCCTTCAAATTCTACCTCACCCACATATTTCAAAACGATGAGTTATAGGAGAAGATAAAACAAGAAATGATCATTTGGTTTAAAGAAGACAATGACGACTACGACGAAGATTCGCTTATAACCGACCATCCACAGACAACCGCACTCGGTCGCCGCAGTCAAAAGCACTGCTCACGCATTGGGACACCAAAAAGTGAATTGGCCTTTGAAACAAGGGCAATTAAAGCACCCTCTGAATGAAAGGCAGCAGATCTGTTTGCAGGAAGAGTGTACCCTCCACCGCACCACGTTTCGCAACTGCCCGATCGAAAACCAACCTTTACGTCATCACTGCACCGTAGCACTCACATTAGGGAGCCACCCTGTGCAAAGCACTTTCCGTCTCGCGCACTTCGACCACCTCCTACTTTTCCGTCGCTTGGCTCTTCAGTTGCTCACAGCGCTCACCTCGCATGTCACATGCTTACTACGGTTGATATAGAGGTGAGGAACCCTGAAGATACTCAGCCAGGCCCTGGCCCTTCTGTGCAGATGCATGCGTCAGAACAGCCTAACTCGTTAGTTACACAGAAAGACAAACATTTCCGACTGAAATCTGACCAAACTACGCCTGATGCGGTGTCACCATCCAGTGCACGGACACTTGGGAGTCTTAACAACACAGGATGCTCGAAACCATCAAATCGCACACGTTACCGTGAGCCAGAAGCATCCATTAGGAACGGCGTCACAAGAGCCTCCGAAGAGTCTCCAGTAAATTCGAGCGCACAACCTTCGTTACCAGAAATGCAGCATAACAGTCCACTGACTACCATCCGCCTACTGGACACCCCATCAAGTGGCCCGGAAAATCAGTGCCATGGTCAAAAACGGCTGCCACTTCAACACCACCAGTGCCAGCAAAATCAAGCCCAAGAACAACAGAGTCTGGAAGTGCTACACAAACAAGGACGACGACGAACGGAATCATCTTCGGAAGAACACACGCGGTTTATGGAAAGCCGTTTACAAACGAGCCAGCCAAATCGACGACATATTCAAGATTTCTCGCTCGAAACAAGGAAAGCATTGAATCCAGGATATCTTCTCAAGGGACGTCGAAAAAGCTTTCTCCAGTCGAGATCAAGACTCAGGCAACACGACATACAACGTCGAAAAAGGCGCCAAAGCATACCCTGTATTCCGCAAGGACGCAGAAATCACCGCACCAGCCTCGGTCAACAAACACGCAAACAGGTGGCGCCGCATGGGTTCCAATCAAGACAGATAGCACGACACCTGCGCGAATCATCCAGCCAATGCTTCAAAGCCATCACACCACGTTCATTCATCGCAAGAATTCCGGCTGTGTTTCCATCTGATTCCACGCTCAAAGCATGATTTTGTTGTCCAGAGCGCAACAGCCAGCCTCGCCCTCCAGAGCTGTACTTGATACCCCGGATTGCTGTCCTCTCCTGTGAAGCTATAGTGTGTTAACGGAAACTTCCTCGGACATGGAATGATCTTCTCTTTTTGACAGTGTTCACTTCTAAGCCGTGCATGGTCAGTTTTCATTTCTGTTCTGACGCGACTTCTTTCGGGGGGAGGGGGAATCCTGTAACGTAAAAAGGTAGCGATGGTTACGAGTTAGTAGTAGAGGCAGAGAAGGAAGAAGTGCAGAATAGAATAAAGATGGTGTATGAGCCAGGCCACGTCACCCATTCATAATAGCGTCACACACGGATATATATATATATATATATATTGTGAGGAACCGGTGAGGCGACGGCTGAAGAGAGGCCAGGCCAAAAACAACGACTTCGTATTTTGTCGTAAGTCTTGTGGTAGCCTAGATGAGCAGCGGTTGGATCATCATGAAAGGCTTCCAGAACTTCACGTTGCAGAGAACGTGGGATGACGGGTACCCACTTGTTGCCATCGATGTGGTAAATGTAGCGACATAAAGCATCACCGAAAAGCTTAAATTGTTTAAGTTGTCGACGGAGTCTGGCGTTTGGAGGAGTAGTAGAGCCGGTCAAGCGGTCAACAATGGTGTGGCAGTATGGGTCGACACGTTGTTGTGAAACAAGGACGGATAGGGTGGCACGTGATGAACTTAGCGCTGCGATTGGAGAGGTGCTGTTGTTTTGGAGTATCGATGGTGAATTGCTTCCGCTGGGCAAACGACAGCGCGATAGAGCATCAGCATCTTGATGCTTCTTCCCAGATCTGTAGGCGACATCGAAATCATACTCCTGTAAGCGAAGCGCCCAGCGACCCGATAAGTTTTTCAGCGATGAAAGCCAGCATAGGGCGTTAAGGTCGGTCACGACGGTAAAATGACGGCCGTGAAGATATGGTCGGAATCTTTGCACTGCCCAAACAACAGCAAGGCACTCCTGCTCGGTGATAGCGTAGTTCTTTTCTGGAGCGGTATAAGAGCACGACTTGCGTAAGCAACGACGCTTTCGCGTGAGTTTTTGTCACGCTGCAAGAGTACCGCACCGAGACCATGACTACTTGCGTCGGTGTGAAGGATGGTGGGTGCGGTGGAATCGAAGTGGCACAGTACCGGATCCGACGTGAGGGCTTGCTTCAATGCCGTGAAAGCGCTTTTACAGTCTTCGGACCAAATGAAGGGGACGTTCTTTGCGAGGAGTTGATGGAGCGGAGACGCAAGTTCCGCGAAACCACGTATGAAGCGCCGGAAGTAAGAAGATAACCCAAGAAAGCTGCGCAGGTCCTTCTGACGTAGTGGACGAGGAAAATCGAGGACAGCGGCAAGCTTCTCGGGGTCGGGCCGAATTCCTTCTTTGCTGACAAGGTGGCCGAGAACCTTGATTGTCTTGCTAGCAAAGGTACATTTCTTGGTGTTAAGCTGTAGACCGGCTTTTGCAAGGCATGTGAGGACTTCGTCAAGACGTTGTAGATGCTGCGAGAACGTGGATGAAAACACTACTATGTCATCGAGATAGCACAGACATGTTTTCCATTTCAAACCACGCAATACGCCGTCTATCATGCGTTCGAAGGTGGTGGGCGCATTACAGAGTCCAAAAGGCATCACATTGAACTCGTACAACTCATCTGGTGTTGAAAAGGCGGTCTTCTCTTTATCAGACTCCGACATTGGTATCTGCCAGTAGCCTGACCTAAGGTCGAGGCTGGAAAAATACTCTGCGCCCTGTAATGAATCCAGTGCATCGTCGATCCGAGGGAGGGGATAAACATCCTTGCGCGTTATTTTGTTTAGCGCACGGTAGTCGACGCAGAAACGCACTGTGCCATCTTTCTTTTGAACGAGAACAACTGGGGATGACCAGGGACTCGAGGAAGGACGTATGATGTTGCGTCGTAGCATGTCTGAGACGTTTTCCTCGATGATCTTGCGTTCTGCCTGAGACACGCGATATGGACGCCGATGTACAATACGAGAGCCGTCAGTCTGGATGCTGTGAGTAGCGGTGGTAGTCATGCTTAGGGCGGGCGAGTTCACGTCAAATAGAGAACGGTGTTTATTTAACAGGGCGAGTAAACCTTCAGTTTGATAAGGTGTTAAGTCATTGCTTATTGTCGCCGACACAGGTGTGGCAGAGACATTGAATGGCAATGATTGCGACTTCGGAACATCGTTGTGGTTGTTGTTCGGAAGAGTAACAATCGCAACAGGCTCACTGTTGACCGCGCAAGATACTGTTGAGCCACAGGGGAGCAGTACACTCTCGGGCGTTTGATTTATAGCGGTTAGGTACGTACACCCATCGAAGAAGCGAATAAGCCCCGGTGTGATCACAATGCCCCTACGTAGGGTATGACCGTAAGGGAGAATTAGTACGTCGCCATCCACAATGTCGGTGCAATTAACACTTATAATTTCTTCGATGTATGGCCGAAGTACATAATCTGACTTGGTTACAAGGCGGATGCGTTCATCTTGTTCAAGCGGAGAAGAGTCAGTGGCGTTTAGATGCAGGAGGCGCTGATGACATGATATGAAAGCGGACGCAGAAGACAAGAAATCCCACCCAAGAATGAGAGCGTGGGTGCACTCACGAAATACCGCGAAAACAATGTGATGACGAATGCCTTCTATGCAGACACGAACGGTACACTGTGCAAGTGGACGAATGAGAGCGTTGGTCGCCGCACGTAGAGGTGGATCGCCATAAGGTGTGGTGACTTTTCGAAGGCGGGAACAAAAATCAGCACGAATAATCGAAACGGCAGCGCCAGTGTCTACAAGAGCCTCAACCCGTACACCTTCTACAAACACTACTATCAAATTCGATGGCCGCTCTGGAGGAATTTTTAGCTGTCCAAGGGATGCAGTTTTCCCTCCTAAAACTGCATTGGGGAGTTTTCCGCGTGGGCGTTCGTGGAATGGGAGGTGGGCCGTAGAGGCGACACTGAACGGCGACCTGGCGAAGGCGACCTACGGCGAGACGTACGGGAATTCCCAGGCATGTCCGTGTGGTAAGTAGGTGACGGTGAGCGGTAATAGGACGATCGGGAGGGTGGCCGTAAGTAGTTCATGGTCGGACGGAAGCTTCGATGTTCTTCGGGAGCGTAGCCACGTTGCTCGTCTTGTTGGCGCCTTCGACAAAACCGAGCGATATGTCCTCGATAGCCGCAGTAGTAACAGATTGGTCGAGGTGGGCGCTGAGGTGCGTAGTAAGGTGGTGCACGCACTGGCCGTGATAACGAAGCCACAGGCGTATGGTCTGCTGTTGTAGGCACAGAAACGGTGGGTGCGGCAGAGAGCGCGGCAACTTCGGCGTACGTGCGCGTCAGGCGCACGCAGGGACTGTTGGAACACGTCGCACGCGATGCGGAGGCGATCTCTTGTTTAATCAGGTCTCGCAAGCTATCTTTTTCAGGAGGTAAAGTAACTTCTGCAGCACAGGAAGAGCAGCGGCCGTTGAGCTCTTCACGAACGATGTCGCGAATAAGCGCACGCAAGTCGAGGGGTGCAGGCAAACGAACGTCGGTGGCATCGTAGCAAAGGCGAAGAGACTGAAGCTCGTCAAGTCGCTGACAGATGCTTATCACGTCCTGGGTGCTGGCAGGATTTTGCGTGGCGAGGGCGTTAAAGGCGACGGTGTTAATGCCTTTAATAATGTGGCGTATTTGGTCGTTTTGAGACAAGCCGGTGTTAACGCGCTTGCACAGTGCAAGGACATCCTCAATATAAGAGGTGTAAGATTCACCCGGCAGCTGCGTGCGTTGAGCGAGTTTCTTTGCTGCCTCAGTGCGAACTGCAGGGGCACCAAATACCTGACGAATTTGCTGCTCGAAAGTGTCCCAGTCGGGAAGATCCGGGTGGTGGTTCCAGAACCAAGTTTTCGCAACATCGGACAAGTAAAATGGGACGCTGCGCAACTTGTGTGGATTGTCCCACCTGTTCAAATCGCTGAAGAGGTCGTAGTTCTTGATCCAGTCTTCGACATCATCGCCTCAGAGACCGGAAAACACAGGTGGATCACACAGGCGAGTGTTGTTGGGCGGAGCGGGTGGCGGTGGCTGCAGTAAGACGGTGACGTTGGATGGGCCAGGGTTTTCTTGGGCCGCCATGGCAGGGGGTTGTATGCGACGCCCCGAGCGGAGCTCCAGCGAGAACGGGCGAGAGGACTTAAGGGAACGAAAAGCACAGTCCACCACTTGTGAGGAACCGGTTTAATCGGCCAGGCTCGAGCTCAATCACGCTGGTGATAATATTGTTGTTGTTGTTGTTCTGCTATTGTTAGTGGCGCATACCCACTGTGGGGGATTGGCCAAGAATCGAGTGGCTTTAAAATTTACTGTTCAGATTTCGAATGATGGAGGTATAACAGAAAGATTATCGATAGCCTAGGAAAGTGTGTGCTTAATGTAATGCATACAAATATTTACATAAACCAATTTATTCTTAGAATAGAGCAATAATCTGATTTTATACGTATATAGTTATGTGGACATGTTAGGATAATGAAACTGGTTAATTAGTCTACCTATTAGTTTCATCAATATAGTCTCGGACGGCGCGCATACTGTCGCGTTAGAGAAACCAGAAATGAAAGCTCCAAAAGACAAAATGACAGGCAGAGATAAGTCCATACCAATGCCACGCAAAGGTATTTCTAATAGGGTTTTTCGTAATGTGTTAAACCGCCTGCAGGTCAAAAAGAAATGTTCTATTGTTTCCAGTTCATCACAGAATGCGCACAGTGGCGAAGGTGCCTGAGCAGACCTGTGTTTATAGAAATTTAGATTTGGTACCCGGCAACGCAGCCTTGTGATAGCTACTTCTTGTTTTCGAGTGCGGCAAAAGTCTCTTCGCCAGGGATATAATAAATGGCGATATTCTGTAGAGTTTGTTAGTGCTGAACCTTTAAAGACTTGCATAAGCGTACGTCTGCGGAATCGAGCAGCAGTCACATAAGCGGATGATGGACAGAGTGGTAGAATCGGTTCGCTGATTGACGACTTAGCTAAGGAATCGGCTATTTCATTCAGGAACAAACCTTTATGTCCAGGCACCCAAACTAATCGCACTTTTCTCAAATGCACAGGTACTAGTGCACGGAACGCCCTTGTTACGTGATTATCAGCACCAACAGAAAGTGCTGCACAGAGAGATAGGGAATCTGTTATTATGACAGCTGATGTAATTGCTGTATCTAACTTGCGTAAGGTGAGTACTACTGCCAGAAACTCAGTCACAAAAACGGGAATGAAATCGGGTAGTCGAAGGGAATAAATCCAATTTAAAATCGGGCTGAAAATACCAACCCCTGACTTTTCGTCGTATTGCGATGCGTCTGTAGCAATAATAGCGTTCGTTGTAATACGGCGCAGGTGATCATGTAGTAAACCATCCAAAATATTATGGGGAAGTAGTTTGGCATTATTAGGAAAAATGTCGTCGAATTGAATTTCCACCGGGGCTGAATTATAACGACTCGGCATGATATCGCATATATGTACGTTTAGAGGCTCCAGTAAATTTTGCAGAAATATAATTTGTGGCGTGTGAAATCGCGGCCATCTAGCAGCAAAAAATGATTCCGGGGTGGAAATAAAGGCTGTTTCTGAATGTCGTAATGGTGATTCATAAATTCTTAAGAATGTCTGAGCAGTCAGAAGGCGAATTCTACAAGAAAGCGGAGGGACCCTAGATTCGAGATATAACACATTGTTGGCGACTGTTTTGGGAAGGCCAAGGCATAAGCGCAAAGCTTCTCTTTCCAGAAGAATTAGAGGCCGCAACTTGTAAGCTGGAACTCCAGAGAAAATCACACAACCAAATTCCAAAATGGGACGAACGTACATGCGATATATCATTAATAATGTGTCTCTTCTCATACCTATGCGGTAGTTACTTAGCCTACGTAATATGCCAATGGCCCGCACACCTTTTCCGGCGATATATTCGATATGAGATCGCCAGTTAAGCGATGTGTGATAAATTACTCCAAGGTATTTAACAGATTCCACCTGTGGTATATCCTCATGATGGTAAGACAGAGAGATGTTCACAGGGTATTGCAGCGGGAAAACAAGGAGGGCACATTTACTCGGATTCAGTAAAAAGCTGTTGCCATCGAGCCAGCTCTCCAATATATTAAGGTAAGTCTGCAGCCGTTCATATAAGGTCTGAATGTTATCTGCCATTGCAAAAAATGCGATATCGTCTGCATAAACATAAGTTGTTATATCCTGTTTACGTGGGATGGTGCTCATTAGTAAATTAAATAGCACCGGGGAAAGCACCGAGCCTTGTGGTACTCCCCTCGTTTGGGTATGAGTAGATGATGAAAACCCATCTTTAAAACAATAAAATTTCCTGTCTGCGAGAAAATTGTGAACCCACGCTACTATGTATGATGGAAAATCAAGGTATTCTAATCAATCTGTCAAAATACAGTGCTCCATGGTATCATATGCTTTAGCGATGTCTAAGGTAACTAAAGCAGCATATTTTTTATGTAGCCGAGCTAATTGAAGCCTATTTTCTAAGTCAACGTGGGCATCCCAAATTGAACAACCAGCCCTGAACCCAATTTGACAGGGACTTAGAATAGACCTCATGGTAATAAGTTCATTAATTCGTATATTGATGATTCTCTCAACCAATTTCACTAAGTTTGATGTCAGTGCGATCGGCCTTATGTTATCCAACGTGTATGCATCATTTTCATTTTTTAGCAACAATACAATTTTGGCAAGTTTCCATTCTGGAGGTATTCATGCATTCCCTAAAGAGTAATTCACTAGTTCTAGCAAAAGATTAGGCGATTCCTGGAATAAACATTTCAACATAGAGTTCGTAATCCCATCTGGTCCGGGAGCCGTCCTCGGTAAGCATAATACTGTCTGATTATATTCAGCTAAAGAAACTTCTGGAAATTCATGCAAGTTTACCAGAACGGACTGAATAGCTGAAAAATTCGCAGTGAAGCGGCGTTCTAAACCTTGCGCTATGTCTTCTAGAGAGGTGTTCATTTCTACCGGCGTCAAGACACATGACTGTAACGTTAAAGGTGCTGGTAGTACTTTTCTTGTCCGAAAATAAGCAAACAAAGCACGCTTATTTTTTGATTTAGAAAGATAATCAAAATGTCTACTCTCGTATTCTTCTTTCGCGCGGTTCACTGTACGCTTAAATACGCCAGCAAGGAATTGATAGTCTTTCCAGTTTGTTGGGCTCTGATTAAGAAGAAGTTTTTTCCAAGCGGCTTTTCGTCTTCTATAACCGCGCGTACACTCATCGTTCCACCAACGAGAGGAGGATCGTTTATTGGATGGAATAGAAAATTCAGAATTTTTTCTAGATCCCTCCAGCATTGAACCAATCGTAGATGCAATCTCCTTAGTACTGGCATTTCCAAGCTTGGAACAGCCCATGACAAAATCTTGATTGCATTGGAGCAAAACGTTAAATCCAATACTGAGCTAGTTTGACCTCGGACAAATGTTACATGACCTTTATTCAGACAGGAGAGGTTGTGATCAATAGTCCATTCCCACAGTCGCCTACCACAAGAATCTGTCCTTATACCCCAAGACAAATGGTGTGAATTAAAGTCTCCTGTGAGTACAATTTCCTTTCTACATGCTACCAAAACGCTGTCAAGATAACGCGTGCTTTGCACACCGGAGGGGAAGTAACAATTTACGATTGAAAAAGGGTGGTATCCGGGGAGACACAAGTCTAATGCTAATAATTCACAATCAAAGTCTAACATTCTGAAAGAAATTTTCGCCCTATGGTATAATTTACTTGATACAAGGATCATTAAACCACCACCACGTGATGGGCGATCTAATCGAAAAGAACGAAAACCTGCCAGATGGAAATTTTTATCTGGTGTAAGCCAAGTTTCTTGGAGAATTATAATATCAAGATTAAAATTATTGCAAAAGTAATGTAAGTCGGTTGAGGCTGAGAATATAGAACGGCAGTTCCACTGTAGTACCCTCAACTGACCTATGGTGTTGAGCGCACCGCAGAGGCGCATGTCGCGCCCTTGTTAGCATCTTCACGCGAAATAGCTGATTCATTCCGTTTAGATTTGGACTTGAGATTGGTGAAGATAGGGGATCTGGTACGTTTATTAGTTCGTATATCAAGTTCCATATCTGTATCAGTACTTGTACTCGGCCGAGGCGAATGTCGGTCCAAGTGCACCTGTGTTCCTGGCTGCTTAGCCTTGCCTGCAGATGCAGAAAGTTCGTACATCACTACATTGCGTAGCTGTGTGGCGTCACTGGTAATGTGTGATACTGCAGGTTCTGTACTAGTCAGTACTGTTTGTCCAATCTGGCTTGAAAGAATTTGCACTAAACAGTCGGAAAGGTTAGATATTAGTTTATCCATTGCCTTACTCACTGCCTTTTCCACGGCAGTTTCAATAGCCTGCGATAGGGTTGAGTCCATACTGGAAGTGCAGCGCGCTGTAATACCAGAGTATCCAAAAGCCCTGTCTCTAACTATGTCAATGGCTTCCTTTCGAGAACAGCGGCGGCGGTCAATAACTTCTAGGATTTGAACCTCCCGGGAACGAGCGGAACAGTCAGAGTTGTCGGCGCAGTGACTGCCCCCACAGAGACAACACTTTTCCACTGTTGCAGTACAATTGCTTGAAGGATGACTCTCTCCACAGGTGCTACAACGAACGCTAGATTTACATCCTCCCGCACTGTGGCCGAATCTCCAGCAGTTCTTGCACTGAATCGGACGAGAAGCGAGGGGTTCTACTCGGAAGATCAGTGGCCATAATTTTATTTTTGACGGGCATTTTGTGCCCACAAATGTCGCGATAACAGATTCGGTTGGTACCCTCTGGTTGTCGACTAGGCGATTACACCGGTAAATTGAAATTACGCCTGCTCCAGAGAGCCTGTCTAGGGTCTCAGCTGGACTCAGCTTGGAGTCGACTCCCCGTACAAGGCCTTTGGTACATGCAAGGTGAGGCGGAATAAAAGCACTCACCGGGGTAGCAGCAAAGGAGGTGCATTTGAGAAGATCCTGCACGCAGGTCTGATCCGGCGACCTACACACGATACCTCCTCGCCCAAATGGGCGCACATCTATGATGGTCTGGAAATGATTTGAAGTTGTCTTTAGTTCCTTTTGAACCACCTGAGGGTTTGAAAGTCTGGTGAAGCCTCCATTTGTAGGTACCAGTGCTACGGGAATGCTGTCGATACCACTGCGGAAAAAGGAGTCTAGCGGTAATTCATTAGACGGCAGGGACGCTGACCAGGCGGATCGCGCCTGGCCAGGAGAAGTAGTCGACATGAGCACTAGAGATATGGTTAGACTCAGAAACAGATAAACTATAGAATCGGACTCTAAGACAGAAAGTTAAAACCACTCAATCCTCAGCCAAGAACACCCCAGCAGGTTGAGCGCGGCACTTCACTGACACCCGGTAGACGTTCCAGAAGCAGATATCGCCACAGAACCGTTCGAGCTCGAGAAACAGATGATCGAAGCTGATCCGACGGTGTCCGACACGAGCGACACGAGCCAAAAAACATGATATTCTTAGATGAAGAAGATGTACAGGTGATGATGATTACAAAGAGAATGAAGAGTCATTCGCTTGTCGCGCTCACAATATATATATATATATATATATATATATATATATATATATATATATATATATATATATATATATATATATATATATATATATATATATACACATACACGAGGCATGACGGTAACGAAAAAAGCAGTGGAGAGTGTTTATATAATTGTTTTTGCAATAACATAAATTTTCAGAGCAAAAAAAGTCAGTGTGGAGTCCTCTACGTTTCACTTATCATTTAGTGATGATGATGAGTGAGTGAAGAGAACCCTGGAACTATTATGCCGTCATTGGGACCTTTTATGCCTCCTCTCTCACAAAGTAATAGAATGAATTGTTTTGCTGAATAATTCGCACAGTGTTTGTAAAAACGTTTAGTCGCAGGAAGAGCATCCCGGGAATGTTTGGGAAGTTGCTTAGTAGTTTCTTATGGAATGACGATAATTTCAGAAATCACAACCTCTGCTGTTGTCCATCATCCAGACCACTATTACTATTACTGCTATTATTATTATTATTATTATTATTTATATTATTATTATTATTATTATTATTATTATTATTATTATTATTATTATTATTATTATTATTATTATTATTATTATTATTATTATTATTATTATTATTATTATTATTATTGAATATATTTTGTGGTTTGCATGAACAGGAATCACGAAGACAGAGAGGAAATAGCAGAGAAGAGGCTCACAACTGTACTTCCTATTCTTTCCGGGAGGGTAAAAACAAGGAAAGGAAGAGAAGAGGAAAGAAAAGTGGAAAGAAAAAAAAAGAGGTCACCCCTTCTTGCAAGGGTGAAGCAACGTGTGCGATAGTAACACATTGTAACGTTATACGAAGTGACGCTGGCAGCTAACTCTTTTGGATACGTCCTCACGACAAAACGCTGATGAAAGAGAATACGGCCGCTCCAGGGGCGCACTTTTCGCGCAGTCTCTGCGTTGAGAGCGCCGCACGGGACGGCCGCTGATGGCTGTTGATCGCCGGTAATGCGACCGCGTCCGTAAAATCAAAGTTCACGGCCGCTGCTCGAGCAACTGCCCCTCGCCCCTGGCGTCCTTCCATGCTCGTTAAGGATGGGTGGGGCTTTTGCGCTTTGCTTGAGCATTCGATGGCAGGTCTTTCTAGGTAAACATGTTTATTGATTCATGAAAGAATCGTGTGAGGCGGGTGTGGGAAGGGTAGTGGAAGCAGGACAACGATATATTACCCACGTGTATAACGTACGATGAACAGCGGGGTCTTACCTATTTGGACTGTTACGGGACATCACGGTGACGGCCACGGAGACGGCGATGAAGAAGCCCGCCAAGACTGCCGATATGATCAACATCGCAAAGCACAAACACAAACACACACACAAAACACACATCGGTCCTGAATGCTTGAGGAAAGCATCTGTTAAGCTCTTTGACGCTGAAACGAGATTTCTGGGTATTTGAAAGTGGTGACATGTGTATGTGTCTGGCCCATTTCTCTATTTCGGTCATGCGTCTACGCTTACATGTACATTTATTCACAGAAACCCTTCAACGGTTGTAAGTGTAGCCCCTGTCCTTTTTTTCCTTCTTGCTTCTGTTTCCTGTCTTTTTTTATCAAGCCTTGTGCTACTACGATGCATTCACCAATATTTCTTTGCATTCATCTGTTCGTATGCCACCAATCATCTTTACTACCTACCGGATCCTCCGTTAATTCCTCGTAATGGGTGCGAGTCACTCATGAAGGTACGTGAACAGACAGACAGACAAAGCCCCGGGAGTGGATGAGGAGGCAGAAGAAGAAAGAAAATGGCCGAGGAAGAGCAGCAGCTTGAGAAAGCAGTCGACAAGCGCGAAAGGAAGATACGCTTTGCCGCCGAAGCACTTGCAGAGGACACTGGTAATCTTCTTGTTTTATTTCAACAGTGTCTTTTGGGTAAAGCCTCATAATTTGTGTGAATTGACAAGAGTCCGATACTCGGTTTTCCATGTCTGGCTGGCACAGATAGAGATAGATAGATAGATAGATAGATAGATAGATAGATAGATAGATAGATAGATAGATAGATAGATAGATAGATAGATAGATAGATAGATAGATCGGTCTTCGCGACACATCATCTTAGGTGTTTGTTCGTTTGTGCTCTAGTGCTGACCCAAAAGGTCGCAGGATCGAATACCGGCTGCATTTAGATGAAGGCAAAATGCTAGAGGCCAGGGAACTCATGTACAGTGCTAAGAACCCAACGTGGTAGAAATTTCCGGAGCGTGGACGGTTGCCTCTCAAATGATATTGTTGTTTTAGTACATAAAAACAAAACAATTATCATGTTTTTTGTGTAGCCTCAAGTGACAGTAGTAACAGTCTGCAGCTGAGTGCCCGTGCCTCGACTGACGACCTCGGAAAACTATTACGTCTTTATAAGTACTGTGTTTCATCAATACTGTATAACTATTTCGTTCAGTTTGTTTGTCACGCCAAGTGTGTATAATTTTTTTCAGTTTTATTAAAAGATCGATTGGCATCTGACATTGAAAACTACTCTATCAGTTTTTATTGAAGCACCTTTAAGATAAATATTATTCAGTGTCAGTAAAGGTAACACACGCACTGTCATGAGCACATTAAGTGGGACCATGCGTACATGCTACTACGTACGTACATGTTGCATTCGTACATGTACATGGTACATTGAATTGACACGTGCAGCAACCTTACCCAAAACCTGACGCATGGCTATTCAAGAGAGATTACTGTGTAGGAAAAAATAGAAGTGCGGGGGAGGGACACAGTGGTTGGGGCTATCCGTATCATGTGGTCACGTGTTTCCTCTATTAATGATTGCGATAGTACGTCCACTGTACCACTACAATGTGTCATGGCTATAGTTTTTTTCTACGGTCTGCTATATTCACTGCAGAAGACAGATTATGATTACGAGAGACGCCGCAGTTGAAAGCTTCAGAAATTTCGATCACTTCGGGTTCTTTCAAGGAACCCTGATAACCTCTGAAAATACGGGGAACCAGCGCATTATTTTCTCCTGGCGTCCACCGTCCTTGCGGCACACTTCGGGACGCCACGTGTTGGTTCACGTGACGTCAGAATGAAGTATAAGCTCTCGATTGGTGGATATATGAGAGATTCGGGGTGAATTTTTGCTCTTCCCGTTGTTCTGCCTTGTCTCGCATGATTGACTGTGCGCCATAAACTGAGTTAACGTTGCTTTCTGCGTTAGCAACTGCGCACGAAGAGATAGCAGCGGGTAGTCGAAAAGCTCCAAATTCTGATTGGCTCAACGCTTAGTTCTGTTATTCCACGTGTTTCATGAAGAAATATGTGGCGAGGAGGAGCTGGCACTTGTGGAAAGGGCAGCGGAGGTGCGAAACTGCGGTCTCGCCTTTGAACTCGGTGTGGTTTAGGGGCCCTTTAACATGCATCTAAATCCAAGTACATGTTCCTCAAGCATTTGTGCCTTCACCGCAAACGTGGCCGGGGTTCAATCCCACGACCTGCGCGTCGTCAGTCAACCATCATAACCACTGGACCACCGTGGTGGTAAGCGTGACTAGTATAGTGTGGCCACGAATGAGTCATGAACACTTAGCGGTAAGAACAACCTACCACGTGTGTATGCTGCCATCACGCTAACATCGTGCTGTCTATAGATACAGGCTCTTGTTTCGTTCACTTGCAGAAGGAAGAGCAGCGGAATGCGCAGCGACGCTTGATGGAGGTGAGCCTTCTTTGAATGTATTTGAATGGTTTTGGGACATTAAACCCCGCATATCAATGTATTTGAAGGACACGGTGTGTGGAAGAAACCTTCAAACCATTCAAAAATTACTATTCAGTTGTCACACCTGTCCCGTTAATTAGGGAGGCGATCGCCGGGCTAATTCCAAGAGCCGAAGTATCGGCCCCCCGAACCGCACCACGAAAGCGTGGACAATTTAGAAGTGGTCCTTATTGGTGCGCCAGCGGACGCCGGCTGTGGCCCAAAGAACAAGTCAGAGCCGAGAGTTGATAAACAAACAAAATTATATTCTCATTAACGGCAGATCAAAAACAATACACACGTATGCACACTCCACAATAGTTACATACAATACGTCACCAAACAGACAATGTCCTACACAGTACAATCAACCACACTTGAAACAACGGACACAGACAACAATACGCACTACAATGCAGTCGCATGCATTGAACAACCAAGACACTTAAAGACTAAAGAGATATAAAACCTATTCAGTCCAAAGTCCTTGGAACAAAAGTCTGAATGATACTCTTCCGAGAATCACTCACTCAAAGTCCAGCGTTGTTGTCGTTCCGCAGCTCTCGAAGTTCTCTCCCAGGAAACCTCCCGTCTTCAATTGGCCACTCTTCCAACTTCAACTTCTTCGCCGGAACACGACGGCTTCACACTCGCAGCGGTTGCCACGGGTCTTCGCTCGATAGCGGTAAACACACGCTCTTGCCTGTAGCTCGAGCCGTCCCTACGGACCACAAACTTCGCCGACTACACGGCGGACTCTCTACGCACTCTGGCGCTCACTTCCGTCTCCTCCTGTTCTGTCACTACGGGCAGAACCTTCGCCGACTACACGGCGGAATTCCTACGCGCTCTGGCGTTAACTTCCGTCACCTCCTGATTTCTCGTCTCGGCTGCTCGGTTAAATACCTTGCGCGCGACTTTCCAGATCTTTCTCGTCATTTCGTCGGCGCGATACGCAGCGAAGGCTGGGGAGAGGCGAGACGGTTTGTCTGCCCTCCGCGTCGGATGACTCAGCTCGGTCTGACCCCGCCTCCTTCGTTCTAGAAAAATCGCGGCCTTGCTGGGCCGCCGATGTGGGGTGAGGAGGATCGTCTGCGAAGCCGTGCTTCTGCGGGGAGAGCGCGCGCCCGGGAGCCCTGGATGTTTGCTTTCTTTTTTTCTTTTTTTTTTCCTTTTTACCTCGCGGCGTTTCTGCCGCCCGTTGTCGCAAGTATTTGGCGGCGCGCTCTTGTTTAGCGCTCGTTCTGTGACATCAGTGCGTTGATTGATTTATTTGTGGGGTTTAACGTCCGAAAACCACGATATGGTAATGAGAGACGCCGTAGTGGAGGGCTTCAGAAATTTCTACCACCCGGGGTTCTTTAACGTGCACTCAAATCTGAGCACACGGGCCTACAACATTTCCGCCTCCATTGGAAACGCAGCCGCCGCAGCCGGGATTAGTTCTTCTTCAGCGTTGTTCAGTTCAGCGTTGGTATCAAGTTTGCTAAACTTTGCTCCTCTATGGACACCGGAATCACGGCCAGTTCAGAGATGGAAGGGCATTTTCTTTCCCACCTTCAATATCCTTCGTAAAGGCGTCATCTCCTCCTCGCCGCTCGTTTCGGGCCCCGTAAGTCAAAGCGAGTTCAAATGCGAGACCACAGTTTCTGACTTCGCTACTATTCCTACAAGCGCTATGTCCTCCTCCCCACTTATTTCTTCATAAAGCGCGTGGAATTCCAGTACTATAAGCATCGAGCCAGGCAGGATTTTTCACCTTTTCGACTATACGGTGCTAACTTGGCTTGCGCATTCGTAAACGCAGAAAACGATATCGTACCAGTTTCTCGTGCACGACGGCCATACGAGACGAGGCAGAATGGACAAGTGACTGCATGGCGAAGCAGAGCAGGAGACCATTCACAACAGATATGTTTCACATATCGATCAATCAAGTGCCTATTACAGCCCGACGTCACGCGAACAAGCTGCTGGCGTCACGCATGTTGCTCAATAGACGGGAAACGTCATGAGAGAATAATGCACTCGTTCTTCGCGTCTGCCAGGTTGCGAAGGGGCCCTTAAAACGCGGCGACGACTTTAGCGCTAAGCGTTAAGCCAATGACTACTACAAGGTGTTGCCTCCACTTGTACAGTCGAAAACGCACAAAACGAAGTGAAGTCAGTTGATGACGCATGACAATCATGCGAGAAGAGGCAGAGCGGGCGCGTGACTGAATAGTAAAACAGGATATGAGGCTATTCGCAACTGATAACTCTTATTATACGAACCAATACAGAGCTTAGTTCCTGATGGTGTCATGTGATCAGACGGCTGGTGCCATGAATTGTGCCCCAAAGACTGCAAATTCAAACACGCTCTTTCTTTGTGCCTACACGGATTGTTCAAGGTCTCTTTAACTTGTGAAGTACACTTTCGATTTTTTTATGAAAGGGAACACGCGAGCGCGTGGCCTGCGGCTGCGGGCAGCGCGTTCATTTGGGAGCAAGAGCAACTACAGCCTTTTCTCGCGCCATCTCGGGGCAAGCAAAACGAGCAGTCATTGGTGATAAGATTGGAACCCTCCCCGCTTCAAGACGATTGCGCGAGGGGATGACAATCACCCTGAAGGGGCAAGCCAACCGCGCGAACTCATCGCCGCGTAAACTTGGTTCTCCGTGGACGTAATCTATGGTTGTGGGGATAACCATGGCAGGATCGGCAAGGAAGCGCTATAGCTCCAGATTATTTACTACAACATGAAGCGGACAGGGCAATGAGTGTTTATTCGTTTACCTCTTATGTAGCTTCGGACCTACTAGATCGGCAATAAAGCAAGCAAATCAAAGCTGAAATTGTGAACGGAAGAGGTATATTCGTCCTAGAATTTGAAACAAAACCATCCGCCCAGGGCTCACAAACGCGAGCAAGGAAAGCAACGTCGGTAGCTCCTATCATGTGACTTTGTGATTCTTCGTTCATTCAAGTGAGGGCGCTGCCTTTTTGGACACAGAAACGAACCTTTCAAGTGACCTCGGTCGCAAGCATGTGCTCGTAAGGAAGTTGGCGATGTCTATATGCCCCCAGCCTACCTGTCCTCGGTGCTGAAGCACTTAGCTTGCGCAACGAATTCGGAAGATAACATTGGGACACTACCTCGAAGCACAAAGCTAGTTGGTCCTGTACTTGAACCAACTAGACAGCATGTGTTTCATTCTACTGCTGACTCGTGGGTCGCGGGTTTGAATTCCGGCTGCGGTGGCTGCATTACCGATGGAGGCAGAGGTGGTGTAGACCCGTAGCTCAGATTTGGGCGCACGTTAAAAAACCCCAGGTGGTCAAAATTTCTGGAGCCCTCTACTACGGCGTCTCTCATAATCATATGGTGATTTTGGGACGTTCAACCCCCCATATCATCGGCATGTGTTTCATAAAGAAGTTACGACAGGGAGCTGAATTCTGGGTTTCCTTAAGAGGCAACAACAAAGCCCGAAACTTCCACTTCAAACGCAGAACTAATGAGTCGCCAGTGTTTAGAGTTACCTCCAGAGGAAAGGAAGAGCAATTCTTTAGCATTCTGGCACTCTTGGAAATGCACAACAACGCCGCTCTCTCAGAAGGCTAGAAAGTACTTGCGCATCCCAGCAACGTCAGTACCTGCACAATGTGAGTCCTCAGCTGCTGGTGGACAGATCGTTTCAGAAAGAAGGAGCAGGTTAAATGGAGCGAAGGTCGACAATGGCTGTGTTTCTTCACCAAAATGCTTGGCTTACAAATGATAATTAAATTGAACGGTTCCGCGGTAGCGGCAAGGAAGCCGTTCATGTCACGGAACTGCAAGACCTCGAGTTTACGTTGTGTTTGTGGTCTAAAATGACAAAAAGAAATTCACGAACTTACTTTTGTTTGTAAAGTTGACTGCTTTGTTTTAAGCAATAATTTCTTAATAGGCAATTTCCGGCATTTTCACTGAGGTGATTTCTAAATGTTCTAAATAAATGCTAAAAATGTTCATAAATAAAAAGAGCTGATTACTGCGAATAGTATATCCTGTCATGACTGTTCTCCGCAGAACTATCGGTAAATGGACTACCGATATTCGCAATAGTTGTTCTTTTAACTGCTGCATCTTCAGTAGTTCTGTTCTGTTCTGTTCTTTCAGTAGTTCTGCATCACTATTGACTTCACCTACCTCATGATGGTGTTTTGTTAACTGTTAATGTTTACGTCTCACTTGCTTACAGACCTCCGAAGCGTTCGTCGCCTCGTGTAAGTTCATGTGCTGCAACCCTGGTGCACTTTCGCATGGCACATTGACTCGCATATCTATCTATCTATCTATCTATCTATCTATCTATCTATCTATCTATCTATCTATCTATCTATCTATCTATCTATCTATCTATCTATCTATCTATCTATCTATCTATCTATCTATCTATCTATCTATCTATCTATCTATCTATCTATCTATCTATCTATCTATCTATCTATCTATCTATCTATCTATCTATCTATCTATCTATCTATCTATCTATCTATCTATCTATCTATCTATCTATCTATCTATCTATCTATCTATCTATCTATCTATCTATCTGCGACCTTTCAGTGTCGTGCCGCCCCACCTGAGGCAGAGGTTCGAGGAAGACATCACCCGGCGGCCCCGGTTGTTCGGCAAGTACCGGCTGTCGTTGTGCCTCATTCCCCTCGGCTTCTTCGGCATCATCGCAGTCGCTTACCTGACAGCCATACCAGGTCAGTGGTCAAGCCTAGGGATCGAGATACGTACAGATGAGTCTGCAGTTGGTGCATTCACAGTGACATCGCAACGTAGTCTCGAGATGCTTCGTAAGGAAGAAAGAGCCGCGCTGAGGCACTGATGCGAGCTCGGCTAGCCCGACTAAAAGGAAGACGAGGCCAGATAAAGAACAGACGGGCGGCATACGGCCGTTGTCTCTCGTATCTCTTATTGACCACAATGGCACAGTCGACAGCCGCCAATGTAGTAAAGAGAACAGAGAGACAGTCTCCGGTAGCTTGGCTGCCTGTTCTACTCTGCTCTGTCCCGGGGACAAGCCCGCACCCCACAACCCAGTCCTGCCTCTTGTGGTGCGGTCATAACATATTGGCAGAGGTCAAGCGATAACCATGGTGCTGAAGTCAACAGCGAGATAACATTGCATGTAGTTCACTAAAATTGCCAGTCAATCAATTAATGCAGTAGCACGGATAATTGGGCTAGTTGGTATTAGTTCATCTTTAAAAAAGATTCCATCAAAAAATCGTGCTTGGATGAAACGGCAGAAAGTTTCTCAAATCAGCTTGAAAGACTGAGCAGCGCTGGCTTCCCTCAGCCCGTCCTACGCAAGGTGGCGCAGAAGCTACTAAAAAGAGTAAAACTGGTGGACCAAGTGAACGATAAAAGTGGGGAATCAGTTAAAAAGCTCTCTGTCATCCCCTACATGCACAAGCTGACACGAGGTATATATATATAAAAAAACGTTGCGAATCGATATGACGTTGAGGTAGTATTTTTGGCCCCAAACAAATTAAACAAGCTGCGTAGCCGAATAGATTAAAAATCACAGCATATCCATGGGGTGAATAATGATTGGTAAAGCGGAGTGTTCGTCAGTCCGTCCATGCGTCCATCCATGCGTCCGTCTATCCGTGTTACCGTTGGTGCGTCCATCACTGCGTCCGTTCGTTCGTTTGTCTGTTTGTATGTTTATTCATCCGTCCGTGTGCCCCTCTGTTGTCTGTCCATGCGTCAATGCAGCCGTGAGTCCGTCCACCCATTTGTATGTCCATGCGTTCGTCTATATAGTGAACACTCCAAGTATCCGCTATCTCAAATCTTTCCATCACGTATTCATCATACACAAGTACCGCCATCCAGCGCACATTCTAAGGACCGCTCTCTCGAGTATGTCTCTCCGTCCGTCCATCCGTCCGTCGGTCTATTTAGTGAACACTCTAAGTGCCGCTATCTCCCATCTTTCCGTCGTGTATTCATCAGATACAAGTACCGCCATCTAGCGGACATTCTAATTCTAAAGACCACTCTCTCGGGTATGTGCCACCGGTGCTTACATACGACAACGGGACGCACAAGCCACGCTATAAGGAGCCTCGCCCCTAAAAGCTAGCGCAAAACGCAAAGGTTCAAAACCGAAGGAGGATACGACGTGAATCATAGGCAGTCGTATGTGAAGTGTGAAATTCGTGTTGTATATTTGGTACCACTTTTGTGTGGTCACATCTACATAGGCCAAACGAGAAGATGTCAACTCCAGGTTACAAGAACATAGGAGATCGTTGGACACAAAAGATATTCTACACTTTTCCAAATATTGCAGCTCGTGCGGTTGCAACCTCTTTTTTTGTTATGCTGTTGTTGTATCAAAACGCCCAGATCGGACTACCACAGAGCTGATATAGGCGTTTCACATTAAAAGAAGAGGGAACAAATGCGTAAGTGCACCCTTTATCACGTTTACAGAAAGCGAATTTTCATACTTCATCAGCACCCTGAGGGTCTGGTCTGAGTCACGTGTTTTTGTAGCCCATTGTCGAATTCCAATGGCAGATCGCGAGCGCTGGGCCGGATTGCGAATGGAGCGCGCAGATCCGAGCGGGAATGCTCTCGCCAAATCTCTGATTGGAACGTGCGCATCACGACGGGAGCTCTTTGAGAGCGGAAACCTAGCGAGGGAGCACGAGAGGGTGCGAGGGAGTGCGAAGCCTTTTCCGGACGTCCATCGGTGATTGGATGAAAGGCGGGCGCACAGAGTACGTCACTTGAACTACCGGTCAAATCCGCCGATTTCGGCGGAGCAAGAACTCTTGTTCCGCGGAACAATCCGTTATCTGCGATTGCTCTGAATCTGCCGTTGGAACACACAGTTCACGCTCCCAATCTGCCATTGAAATGTGATTGCTCCGCTCAGAGCAGAAAAAACTCTATCTGGATCTGCCATTGGAATTACCCATAAGTTTTTGCTGCCCCGCCGCAGTGGTCTAGTAGCTAAGGTACTCGGCTGCTGACCCGCAGGCCGCGGGTTTAAATCCCTGGCTGTGGCGGCTGCGTTTCCGATGGAGGCGGAAATGTTGTAGGCCCGTGTGCTCAGATTTGGGTGCACGTTAAAGAAACCCAGGTGGTTGTGGTTGGAGCTACAACCGGAGCCACAACCGGAATTCCTGGAGCCCTCCACTGCGGCGTCTCATAATCATACGGCGGTTTTGGGACATTAAATCCCACATATCAATCAATATGTTGTTGCCTTTTCACCTGCCAGGTCAAGTGAGAGAATTGATATACATGTACCTACCTTTCTTTCAAATGAAGTTTAGTTGCGAGTGGTGCTTATGTAGTATGCATTTTCTTGTTCTAGTGTCCGTGTCTGTGTGCGCGCCCTTATTCAGTTAAAAGATCAATCAATTAATTTATGTCGGTTATTGGGCAATATCATGTCGTCAGTTTTTGGACTTCAAACAACAGGTGCCGGTGGCTCTGAAGAGAGTGAGCACAGAAATCTGTATGCAAAGAGTAAAGATGGCCACTTCGCTCTTCGCTTCTAAGCTCGCCTCGACGCTCAGGACTGCAAGACTTGGCAGATGTGTTTAGCAGGGTCGGCTCTCTGCAGAATGTGTTTTTTTTTTTCACATGCGCTTGGGAATGGTTCACGGCCATTTTAAGGGTGCTTGTAATTTCATACACCAAAACAAAAACGATGTTCCCATCGCCAATGATGCTCCTTGTCGCAGACCACATTTTAAATATTGAAAATCAGCAGATAATGAAGCCAAAGAAAATACAGATAAGGTAACTGTATTGCTTTGAGTGTGTTCTAATAATTTGTATATAGATTCGAAGAAAGTGCACGAAAAGGCAACTCACCAGCAAGCGGTTATATTTTCATTTCCTTTACTCATTTTATGAAGTCGTTTGATGATTCATAGAAAAAGGGTCCCTTTAAATCAATGTTGAATATTTAAATTTTAGGAGCTCTGCTACAATTTTACAGTTATTCATAGAATGGATTCATAAAAGAAGCCTATTGTTTCACGAATCAACTACCTCAATGTGTTTTGAGAATCCGTCAAATGCTCAACCGGGAGGAGTTACTGGGATATGTCGCGCGCTTCAATTGCTTTCTACTCTCGTACCAACGAGCGCGCTGAAAGCTGTACAGGGAGGAGGATGGCAAGGAAGCAAGAAGACGCACCCTTTCGTCATCGCGCGCACGCTCCCAAACGTTTTTTTTTTCTTTTTAGGAGCGAAACTTCTTAGGTCTGCCCTACCCCGCGGCCGTCGCCGTCGAAGCTCCCTGCGCTGGGCAAGCGCGCCGCAGTGAAACAACAGGCGCGCGCTCCCGCCAGGTGCCTCACGCTTCTCCGCGCGCGCCACACGCTCACTCGATCAGTTGTTCCCGCCACCGAGAGGAGCAAACGCACTCCCCACCCGCTCCCCACTCTACCGCCTTCATGAACGCTGGCAGGGACATCAGGCACTCGGCCGTTTGCGTCACACTCCTGAAGAGCTTTCGCTCATCAGTTGCATTCTCGTACACGGAAAAACTGTTGACTTTTCTACGAATGCGCGGCCTAATTTCAGTGCGATCGCCGGTAACACACGAGCACGTGACGACATCCTGCGGCGGCTGTGGGAACTATGCAGCCCACAATGCTATAATCAGGTAATGGCCGTAGGTGGTGGATTTATGGTGCGGTCATTTCGGTTTGCGACACCGTTTGCTGAAAGAAGCTGTAAAACGATTCCTGGCTGAATTTCCACATTATTTCCAATTTCCAGGCCACATATTGCGCTGTAATGTTTCGCTTGCGCGTTCTCAGCGGCCCCGACTACCGATCGGCTGTGTTTTCTTACCATGCTGAGAAAGTGCGGCAGGGTCATAGATAGTATGGATGTAGACCCTTGTTAAAAACTGTGAACATGGGGTGCACTAGAGGAAGAGAAGAACTAGGAGGGATGGGCGTGGCACGTGAGGGCGTTCTTGGATCTACGCTGCAATTCACCGAAGGCTCTTTGGGCACCGTCATTTTACTTTTTGAGCTGTGTTAAATTTGCGTGTCCCCCCGAGAATGAACTGTGGAGGCAGTGATGTCAGCCTCTGCACTACTAGGGTACGGCCTTGAAAGGTGTTTCTTCTCTCCTGTGAAAACACAAAGCGGCTGTGCTAGTGTGATCAGTATTGCGTCCCTCACAAAGTGAAAATGTAAAACGTGTACTAAAAAGCCACGGGCGTGGTACGAAATTGAAAAATATCTGTATCAGAATCACGGTACCATTTACCCCTTGGCTCCTAGGGTCTGGTTGTAGGATAAAATACGGGGTCTAGAAATAAACGCTAGACTGCCTGCTTATTATTTGCTATCAATGCATTGATCAAAGAGAATACACATCATTAATATAGTTTCAAGTATGTCACGCTGATGTGAGGAGTCAGCCTAAGCTACGCGTAACAATTTGGTTATTCAGATTCGAGTTGAGCGCTTCTAATGCTTTCTGGCAGCTTCTCGCATGCCAAATGGGACACAGAACTCGACACCCCTGGCGGCATCCACAAGCGCTCCAGCATCTGCTGTTGTCAGCCCGGGCAGACCAATCCCGCGTTACAGGTGCGTATACATCTATAGGAATGAGTGAATGTTTATACGTTTTGCCACAAAAGCTAGACATGGCTATATGAAACGAAAAGCCGTTTGTTACGCGAAACGCCAAACCTGTCCATTGGCTGCTCTGCCAGTTACGTCATTCTTGGCATCGCACCCAAGAGTGTGCGCCATTAGCAGCGCCGTCAGTGATTTTCTGCGCAGCCGCACCGCTGAACCCGCACGCGGCACTTTCAATGGAGGGGCTTTGAAAGAGAGAAGATTGAAGAAACAAGTGCAGCGCCGTCTGTCAGTGAAGATTACCTCAACAGTGGGGATGGGGAGTGAGAGAGAAAGAAAGGCAGGAGAGAAGGGAAGAAAAAGATGATGAGGGAAGGAGGTAATCCGGCAGGTCGACAAGCAAAGGAGTGCTCATGGTCACGGGAAGAGTTAGGCGTAACAAGAAGGTTCAAGTTACGACTTCCTCATGGGCCCGTGTGCTCAGATTTGCGTGCACGTTAAAGAACCCCAGGTGGTCTTAATTTCCGGAGCCCTCCACTACGGCGTCTCTCATAATCATATAGTGGTTTTGGGACGTTAAACCCCACATATCAATCATCAATCAACGACTTCCTCATGCTGAGGGCACGGATCGTTCGAGCGCCCGGAAAGCTGACAACTTTCCAAAAACAGCGCCGACGGCTGGTCCATGAGAAAATTCATGCTTGCCGGGCTGATGCTGCAGTCCGGGAATCGAAACAGACCCCGGTGGCGAAACGCCAACAGCAACTGCACACCTCGGATCCGGCAGCCTTTCAAGCCGAATGCAAGCGACAACATGCACTGAGCCCAGGAAGTGGCGTTCTCAGAAAGCAGCGTCAACGAGTCTCTATGACAGAAAGCGTTCGCTTGGGTGGACGCCCGCTTTTGGCGGCAAGTTTCTCGAGTGGCTTCGGCTGCGACGTCTGCAACGGCCTGTGGCCGCAAGTTTCTGCTTTACAGGTTAACCATCCGCAAGGAGTTGTTGGGTGGTCATTTTCATTTTCAAATACGATGTTCTAGATACCTAAAAGAGCAAACAGGGATGGACACTCTGCTGGAGGCCTCTGCACCTGCAACGTCCCATAAAAACACCATTTTACACACCCTAGTGGACGCTCATAGCCCGTGAGCAAAAGACACAATGTAGTTATCTCACACACAGCCCCTGAGTTACACAGAAATCGCGGCGGTATCAATGAGACAAACTTATTTTGCGGCCATGTGTTCCTAACTGAAGGTGACAGTATGAGAACACGAAACTGATAAATCGCAAAATCAAGACTAAAATAATTGTTCATACGAAAGCCTCGTCAAAAGCAAGATGTGACCGTTGGACTCTTCAACGCGCAGTAGTAAAAAAAAAAATCGTTGTAATTTGATGACGTAATCATAAAATCTTAATCGCGAACATTTGTGACGTAACTTTGCCACACAAAGTCGCATCGCATGATGACGTCATCACATGACAGTGCTATCAACACCTGGCTGGGTGCCCCTCTACCTGCGGCGTACTATAACGACAGAATTTCACACAACTTAGCGGCCGTTCAAAGCCCGCAAAGAAAACACACAATGTCATTATCTATTTCATACGTAGCGCCTCACTTGCACAAAAATTGCAGCAGTGTTAGTTTGACATAGATGGTGGCATAGTATGCGAACAAAATCTGACAGATACTAAAATTAACACTAATTTTAATTATTTAGACGATAACTTTAAATACGGCTTCAACGCGAAGTGATGCAAAGAAGTCATTATCAATTGGTGACGTCATCATTACATCATAATCGCGAATATTTGCGATGTCACTATGGCGTCATACAACGTCACCACATGGCATTGCTACTTGGCCAAAGGTGGGCCCATCTCGGAGGCACTGTGAAACCACGTGAACTGCAAAAAGATTTCAACGCCTCAGATCTTGGAGGTCATGCAAAACCATGTTAGCTTCAGAAAGCCGGGGATTCAATAGCAGTTGCAAGCTAATTCAATTAGATGAGCACCTGTGCAAGCTTGCTCTGGGTGGGAAAAGTGCGGTTGCTTGTAGGGCTTGCATGTATTCAAAAAATTTAACCGACTATGGCTACTTCAGCATGTGATAAGAAACACCGTGACTATCCCGTACACTGCGTTCTTGGATTGAGTTTTTTGCATTCTTTTTTTTTCTTTCGAAGTTCTCGCTAGAATGAATGTCATTTCATACCTTGGTCGCGTTAAAAGTTGACCGTAGCAAAGGTGCTTCCTTCTGTATTGAAATCGCGCAACCTTGTCCACATTTATTACGACTCTGGTTATAGCAGGGTAGAACCCTGGGAGGCAGTGGTAATGCTCCTACAAAAAAAAAAAGCGCAAATCAACGGGCGTGCACTATAGACTTAACCAGCTGAACGGTCCGTGATCCTGCCAGTGGATGACATGATAAAGACAAACATAAGTGGCACTGTACATAGGCACAGGTTTGCTTGGTTCGGAGATGTTATCTCACAGGGGCCCTGCAACACTTTTTCATGTAGTCGTCGAATGGCGTCATTACGAGAGCTATGGCCTGACGAATTCCCCGCCGCGAAAATCTTATGGAAATCGTCAAATACGAGCCGAGTTGCAGGGACCCGTTGCGCGATTCAAGCGTTTTCTTTGTCTTTTCGTACTAGCGATCACGCTGACAAGAGACGCTGCTGGGATGCCGATGAGTGCAGACGCGTGCACATCGAGCTCCGTATGTTCTTGTCTTTTCTGTATGGTTCAACCCTTGAATCGTCCAGAAATTGCCACAGGCGTGTAGGGGAGATGCTCCGGTATCGGTGGACTCCAGTTTCACTGAAATCGGACCATTTTTCTTGTTTTAGATGCGGAGCATCTTATACTCGCGCCTTGTAGTGCGCCGTCCGCACCGCTTCTCGAACATTCGACAGCTGACGCGCGCGCATGCGCCGTCGCGCCGTCGCCCACTCTTCCACCATCTGTGCATCCCTTCCTCCTCTACACACCGCGCGCGCTTCACTCCTCCACCATCTGTGCACCCTTCCTCCTCTACACACCGCGTTCGACATCTACAATTCTCCTGATTCTCCAGTGGACGCGCATGTGGCGTCGCGCTTCGAGAACATTCAACAGCTGACAGTGCATGCGCCGTCGTGCTGTATATATACTCAAGGTCGGCGCTCGCTCGCTCAGTTGCCGCTCGTCGGTTGGTTTGTACGGCGCGTCGACGTCCAAGGTCGCGGTGAAATGAATTCCAACGAATCCACAAACACAATGATCGACGTCCCTTCGACCAGCGCCGCCCTTTCGCATACGTGTGTACGTGTTCACTCATTTAACACCCCCTCCTACAACCACGTTAACCAATTTAGCCATCGACCCAAGTAAGTCGAAATTTAACACCCCATTTCACAACCACGTTAACCAATTTAGCCATCGACCAAATAACACCCCGTTAACCAATTATATGGTCCGCATCCTCCTCAGTGTTCCCCCGAGGGAAGCTGCGGGCAATTTTTTTTTTACGGCCACTTCTTCGTTCGCCCATGTGGAGCCTTCGCTACCTCTAGCGTCCAGTAGAGGAGCGGTGGCGGCGACGCCGGGAGACGCTCGCCCGAAGACGACAACCACGGCGTTGCCGCGGTTGCTGACGGCTATGGACTCGACTGGGGAGTCGCAAACAGCGTCCGAACGACAATCCGAACCAGGTTTTGGTGAAGAAGTCATGGACTTTGCCGCGCAAAACCGGTATGAAGCAGCACTGCCTGGGAACTGCAACGCGGCGTCCACGCACGCCGCCGCAGATTTTTCCGCCCCAACGGAGACCGACCGCACAGAGGAGGGATGGCAAATATCCCAATCGCTCAGAGCGAAGAAGAAACAGGCGAAGGAGCGGAAATTTCAACAAGGAGGGGACTTCTCCGCAGGCAGCAGACCTACGACGGACAACCAGCCAAAGCGCTGGGGTCGACCTACAAGACGGAGGCCCCCAGCACTACCCAAGGACGATCTGAAAGTAGTCTTCCGACCTCACCAGGGACTGCCTCTGAAGAATGTGACCACCCAAGCGATCTCCGACGCTATAGTGGAGGCTTGCCAAGGAAAAGTCAGGTGGGATCAGTTTATTCTCCGCATCCGACCGGGGTCCAACATTGCGCTAGCGTCGACTCCAGACACGACCGTCGCGATGGCGATGAGAGGCGTCACGTCTTTGAATATCAACGGAAGACCACACCCGGTCAACGTCTACGTTACGGCAGGTGAAGGAACCAAAAAAGGTGTTATTCACGGTATAGAGCCGCACACCCCGTCTGAGACCATCAAAGCGAGCATCCGTTTTCCCACCCAGAGCGTGACGCTGGTCTACGCTCGGGTGTTGGGAGACTCTCAGAGTGCCGTCTTGACTTTCTTCGGGGACATTCTACCAAGATATGTTTACTACAGAGGAGGTGAGAAGGAGTGTATTCCTTTTCGTAACACCGTCCAATTCTGCCGAGCGTGTGGGGTGGTTGGCCACCGCACCGACGTGTGTCCGCAGCCAGACTCACCCGTGTGCCATACCTGTGGAATGCGCAACCCCGAAGTAAACCATAATTGCACTCCGACATGCGCAATTTGCACGGGAAACCATATCACTGGAGACCGCAGCTGTCTGAAACGCCTCAAGCCTATTCGCAAGCAAGCAGCGAAACCACCCAAAAAACCACACAAGCCAGCCCCTCGCTGGTTTCAGTCGGAGGAAGAGGAATCAGAATGGGAGTACGGACAAACGGGACCCCAAAGAGCCGTTTCAGAACCCGCACGCCGTCGAAAAACCGTGCCGTGGAGACAGGACAACCAGGACAGCGGCATCCAAAGTCGACTTCGACGCCGAGAGCAATCTCCCAGGACAATCCGAACGCGCAAGCCCTTCCAAGAAGCAAGCCACCGGGGGCGTGTCCTGCACATAGCAACCCACAGGCGGACGCGGTAAGCTATGCGCAAGCCGTATCTCCCACTACCAAACATAAACCCGTTACACCAACGATCACAGAACACCCAGAATACAAGCGGGTAGTAGCTGAAAACAGACAACTTAGAACAGAACTACAGGAGGTTAAGTCTCGAATGGCGCGCCTGGAGTCACTACTAAACCAGTCGAGCAACACACAAAGCCCGGCGAGCACACCTGTTGTCTCGCAGCCCGTTGCGCAGCCCGTGGAAACGCAACCACCACAAACACCGCCGATAGCGTTCCTAGTTCAACAAATTCAACTTGTTTTTGCCAAACTAGGCCAGATGGAACGCACCATAAGCGACTTGAGTCAGGCGCAGAATCCTCGCAAGAGATCTTGTCAGAGCCCGGGTGCCCCCACCAGACAACCTAAAGAAAGTGGAATAACAGATTCCGAGAATACCAATCATGGCTAGACACCGTAACAATAAAAGACCGAGCAAACGGAAATATGGCAGTGGAACTGCTGCTCATTGAGAACAAAACTTGAAAATTTCAAACAATTTATTGGAGCATCTCCAATCCCTCCTGATATAATCTGCCTTCAGGAAGTAGGCAAATTTCAGATAAATCTGAGAGGGTACATAAGACATGTTAACCCAAAGTACCCACAAGTGGCGACATTTACCAAAAAAGATATCGCATTGAGTGTCAGCTACGTGAGCAATGAGGCAGTGCAACACCAGATAATAACAGTGTGGCCCAAAAAACGTGGAGGACCAAAAACAGTGGGGGTCAATATATATAGCCCACCTAAGGAGAGACGAGCCGACTTTGAGAACATTATAGCACATGCGATGGGTTTATTGAAAGAGAAAGACAGGTTAGTTATCATGGGGGATTTTAATGCGCCACACAGAAATTGGGGATATAAGCAGGACAGCCCTAAGGGCAAACTCCTTGTAGACCTTGTTGAACGGTATGATCTCTGCCAACTTACACAACCAGACCTACCGACACGGGTCGGGAATAGCTTAACAAAAGACACGTCACCGGACTTAACGTTTACAAATTCTGAAGGAAACGTCTCATGGGCGCACCTCGGAGAAAACTTGGGAAGCGACCACTACATTCTCGGAATAACTATTAATGCCGCCACGACAAGAAGAATGGGGAAAGCGACAATATCTGATTGGAACAAATTTAGGGAGAACGTAGGAGACCAAGGGGAAATAATAGATCTAGGTAACTGGGTGACACAGATAAAGGAGGCACACAGGAAAGTGACAAAGGAAATGGAAACAAGCGTGGAAATCCCAGCAGTCGACAAGCACCTGCTACATTTGTGGGACGCGCGGAGAAGCCTCACAAAGCGATGGCGGAAGCAAAAGCTTAATCGCAAATTGAAGATAAGGATAGCTCAGTTGTCACAGGAAGCCAATGACTACGCACGTCAACTAAATAACAGTAACTGGAGGCAATTTAGTAACTCACTTAGAGGGACGTTAGGAACCAAAAAGACCTGGCACATCCTGAGGAGTATGATCGATCCAGGGGCAACAAAAACAATGACGAACAGGGCTTTAAGAATTCTGGAGAATGAATTTAAAGGTAACGATGACGCACTTATCTACGAAGTCAAGAAATTATATGTCGGACAAGACGCATGTGAAGTGGTACATGGCAAATATGCAGGAAAAGAACAACCATAGTAAGACGCTCCCATAACATTTGAAGAGGTTTATGCGGCGGCCCAGTCTTTCAAAAAGAATACCGCCCCAAAACGAGACAAAATAACAAACTCTATGCTTAGAAATTTGAGTGATGCGGCCCTTCGACGAATCACGGATTTCTTTAATGAAAAGGTATGGGTAGATGGAGGAAACCTTCAAGTAGAATGGAAGGACTCAAACATCATGTTAATACCAAAACCAGGGAAACCAAGAGATATTAAGAACCTCCGACCAATCTCCCTTACCTCATGCTTGGATAAGCTTTTTGAAAAAAACAATATTGACTAGATTGACAGACTATGTAGAGAGAGAGGGTCTGCTACCGGTGAATATGTTCGGTTTCCGACCACATGTATCGGCCCAGGATGTTTTCCTGCTGTTGCAAAATGACGTCATGAACCCAAACAGAGGTTCAAGCGACGAATTCGTACTAGCACTAGATATCAAGAAAGCATTCGATACAATATCACACAAGGTGATAATGGAAGGCCTCGAATCGATTAACTGCGGCCAACGAATATATGAGTATGTCCGGTCATTTCTGACAAGCAGGAAAGCTACCATTTCTTTAGGCTCGGTTACATCTGAAACCTTCGACTACCCAAATAGAGGCACCCCCCAGGGAGCCATGCTATCCCCGATACTATTTAATATCGGCCTGAGAAAGCTCGCATGTGAGCTGGAAAATATAAAAGGTCTAGGAGCAGCTCTTTACGCAGACGATGTCACCTTATGGACAAAGGGTGGCTCTTATGCGGACAAAGAAAACGCCCTCCAGGAGGCAGTAGATAAAATACAAGCTTTCGTGACAGCTGCAGGAATGCAATGCTCACCGGAAAAAACTGAAATGGTTAGAATTAGGGCAAGATACGCAAAGAAAACGAACTTAATACCGGTAGCAGTACTGCTGGATGGGAGACAAATCAGGGAGGCAGATGTAATACGCGTGCTTGGCATGTGGATACAAGGAAATTCGGGAACGTCACACACACTACAAAGGCTACGGGGAACCACGGCGAATGTGGCCCGGATGATCAGGCGGATAGCAAATAGCGAAATGGGACTAGAGGAGAAAGAAACCATTGCACTCGTTCATGCATTTGTGATCAGCCGAGTTACGTACGCGCTACCGTACCAGACAATGACAAACCAGGAGATAAAGCAAATAAACACAATAATAAGGAAAGCATTCAAAGCAGCATTGGGGATTCCGGAAAATGCCAAAACCGAGAGGGTAGAGAAATTAGGCATATACAATACCTTTGAGGAGTATGCGAATGCGGTGCTTTTATCTCAAAAGGAAAGGCTCAATTCAAGCTATCATGGGAGAAGAATTCTGGAAAAGATGGGATATACATTGCGACCGTTATATTGTGACGAGGAAACGGTGCTAATAGATGCGGAAAAACGCACACATTTAACTGTAGCGCCTATTCCCAGAAATATGCATCCGACGTATCACGCAGGAAGGAGGAAAGCGAGAGCAGACTCCTTACGCAAAGCATTTCAGAATAGCTCAGAAGCCGTCTTTACAGACGTAAGTAAAGCGAGCAGAGGGTCACATGTAGTGGCAATTGTGGCACAAAATCACACCACAATGGCGTCGGTTAAAACTTGTTTCACACGAGTTGCAGAGGCGGCAGCAATAGCCATAGCCATATCCAACGCAGAAATCAGGGGAGAATCAGTGGTTGTGCTCTCCGATTCACAGGCGGCATGCCGAATGTTTCTCCGAGGAACGCTACCTAAAATAGCGTGTAAATTTTTAAATAAACCCATAACAGGAGACCATCACATTATATGGTGTCCTGCTCACGAAGGTTTGGAGGGGAACGTCGTGGCAGACCGTATAGCTCGAGGCATCACCAACCGAGCGACGGCAGGCCACGACGTTGAACCTCTTTCCAATTCGCGTGACATCCTCCTCCAACAAAGGAAGCAACGAAAGGAATATGGGCTTCCACATAAGGACTTGGATAGCCAGCAAAGCAGGGATTGGAGACGAATACAAACCAATAGCTTTCCCAATTTGTACCATCTAAGTAGAATATATGCCGCAAGATATAAAGACACCTGTCCGTGGTGTTCACAAGTACCAACACTCAGCCACATAACATGGGAGTGCACCCAGAGGCCCACACACATCGACAGCCCACACATCACGAAGCAACCACACATGTTTCACAGGCAGTGGGAGGCATGGCTTGCGGACGAGGACAAGCAGAGCCAAATAGCTTTGCTTGACCAGGTCCAGCGAGCCGCTCGTGCCAGCGGAGCCCTGGACTGAGGGCCCGACCAAACTGCCTGCATTTCAAATTTTTTTTTTCTCTCTGAATAAAGTTTCCTCCTCCTCCTGCACGCTGACAGCTACGCAGAGAAGGGGAAGATAAAAGGAAGGGGGGGGGGGGCGAGATGTGTCCTTTTGGCAGCACAATTCTTCACTTTAATTATTTATTTTTTAAATGCGAAGCATTTGTTAGCGAACGTCGGCGACTTTGAATCTATCTATCTATCTATCTATCTATCTATCTATCTATCTATCTATCTATCTATCTATCTATCTATCTATCTATCTATCTATCTATCTATCTATCTATCTATCTATCTATCTATCTATCTATCTATCTATCTATCTATCTATCTATCTAGCCGCCTACGACTTTTAGCTCTCCTGGACGTTTCAATAATGGTATCAATACCAAACTTGGTATGGCATAACGCGAGTGTATGAAGAACGTATTTGACTAGTCGTAACATGGAAATCATGATATGTATGTCATGAATGTCATGATCTACATTTCATGTTCCTGCAGCTGTTGCGGTGGTTTCGTTCACATGGCATGTTGCAAAACTGGTATGGTATGACACGATTGCATGGCGAACACAAGCGACAGATCCCAACAAGAAAATCATGATATGCGTGTCATGTAACAACATGACTATATACCACGCTCATGATGTGCTGGCGGCCGTTTCGCTAGCGTCACATATACCAAATTTGGTATTACGGTACGTGAATGGATGACGACGGTATGTGACTGGTGTAAACATAATAATCATGAGAGGCATGTCATGTAACAACATGACTACATGCCGCGCTCATGATGCGGTGGGGGCCGTTTCGCTAGCTTCACTTATACCAGATTTGGTATTACGGAACGTGAATAGATGACGGAGGTATGTGACTGGTGCAAACATGATAATCATGAGATGCGTGTCATGTAACAACATGAGTACATGCCACGCTCATGATGCGCAAGCGGCCGTTTCGCTCGCTTCACTTATACCGAATTTGGTATCACGGGACCTGAGTGGATGACAATGATATGATATTGGTGAAAACACGATAAATATGAGATGTGTGTCATGTAACAACATGACTACATGCTACGCTCATGATGCGCTTGCGGCCGTTTCGCTAGCTTCAATTATGCCAAATTTGCTATTACGTTACGTCAATGGATGACGAAGGTATGTGACTGATGCAAACATTGTAATCATGAGATGCGTGTCATGTGAGACCATGACTACATGCCACCATCAAGGCGCCAATACATATCGACGTGGCGCAGTGCGTGTGCTGTCCGGCGTTCATTTCGTCGCGTCACGCCGGCGTTGCCACGCCAGGCGCCGGTCCTGCCATCATATACTCGCAGGCACGCGCCGCGCTGCGTTGCTTTGACGCATGCGCGTTTAGCGCGCCCGACGTCCCTCCGTCACGAAAAGAGGGAGATGCAGTGCCGTCTAAGTAACGTCATCGGCACGAAATGCAGCATGTCGCATTTCGCACCGGGTGCCACCTGGGCCGCGCCGACGGACGCTGATCGCGCCGGTCGCGCCTGGCGTCAGACTCAGATAGAGTGCTCGCGTTTTGCTGACGTAGTGTCGCTGTGCCCAGCGTGCGCGCGCGTCAACGCTGCATTGGAGTATATTGGGCCCTTCATTGTGCACTTCTGGCCGTTTTGCTAGCTCCACATATACCAAATCTGTTGTTGCGTGACGTCATGGATCACGAAATAAACGAGTGGTGCAAACATGATAATCCTGACACGCGTGTCATGTAAGAACATAACAACATATCGTGCTCATAGCGTGCTCGCGGCCGTTTCACCAGCGACACGTATACTGAATTTGGTATCACATGACATAAATACATCAAGAAAGTAAACGACACATCCAAACATGATAATCATGACACGAAAGCCATGGACGGCATCATTTACCCCCCCCCCCCCTCGTAATGATGTGCTGATTTTAAAGTGACATATCAACCTTTCTCATTAGGGCTTCGCATATCATCGATTCCCACTGTACATGGGATCTGCCAATTTTTGTTTCTACATGACTTGTCAGCACGGCATGTGGCCCTCACCAAGTGCGAGGCATGAAACGGCTTTATTCTCTCCCATAGTAGAGTACCAAGTTCTCTAAATTGTCACCGTTTTCTAAAAGTTCAACGGTGCGGGAGGCGTCTTGGAGACAGAGTCGTGAACTCGTTCGCAGCGTAATTTTTGTCAACAGGGGCTTATCAAGTATGAGGTCTTCGGGACGGCCTTATGCTTTCCCAGTGCCGAGTATGAAGTACTCTAAATGGTAAACCACTTTTTCTTAACACACAATGCGTGTTCTTTCTACTAGGGCCAAATGGGGACAGCTTGCTTCTCTCCCACAGTTGAGTACAATGCACTCGAAATTGTGACCCACTTATTCTAGACACACAGGCTTCACCCCCACATCTTATCGTGCTTGGGACAGTTGACTGCTCTTCCGTGTGAAAGTATCTCGTTTTCTAAATCTGCGAACGTGTGTTCTTAATACAGTATTGGCTGTCGTGGGACACCCGTCCGAATTGCCCACAACGTGTAATGAGATGACACCACAGATTTTGCAGAAATATTGTCCATAGCAGTGATTTAAACCAACCCTTTTATTGTGTGTGCGTGTGTGTGTATGTGTGTGTGTGTGCGCGTGCGTGCGTGTGTGTGTGTGTGTGTGTGTGTGTGTGTGTGTGTGTGTGTGTGTGTGTGTGTGTGTGTGTGTGTGTGTGTGTGTGTGTGTGTGTGTGAGGTGCATTTAAATTTCTATTGCTTCATTTAGGGTCGTGAAAAATCGCCTGTGACACCTCTAGCGGCAAATACTTGAAGTGTCCGAGAACGTTGGTAGTTGTACGTGGTCGACGATTTTTAATAGAATTGAAATATTAGTGGTGTTTCTATATTGAAAGATAATACTCCCTAATATGTACCCATTAGCTTGCGTTCATAGTATGCTTTAAAATGGCACTGACTTCGATGACACAATAATCCCGTGCTCGTAGGCGCGTCTTGAGAAACTTTTCAGCGTGCTCATGCAACCGTGCACGCAGTTTCCAGGTCACTAAGATTTTGGAGCGACGTGGTTTTGCTGCCTACACTTCATGACAGAAACGACGTGTCCCGCTACTCGGCGCGTCCGTGAATATGCGTAGTGACGTCTTCGGTGACTTGGTTTTGCTGGCGTAGTGAGAGAGTAAAGATGCCGAGACGAGTCAAGCCATAGAATAGACGTGTTCCACATGGATAGAGTGTACTACGCATGGAGCAGAAAAAGTGCTACTGCAGGTGCTCCGAATCTGCCAATGTGTGAACACCATAACTCCGATGGCCTAGGCAACAAGTACAGAGAAGAAAAGAGAGAGAGAGAAAAGGAGGAAAAACTGTGAAGGAAGCCCGACGGAAGGTGAATGAAGAGCACGTGCAGGTTCTACAGACCTCTTACGTCGAGCAAGATCAGCTTCATTGTTAAAACAAAGAAAAAAATAAAAACAAAGGGAAGAGGAAACGAAATGCGAAATGAAAAGAAACAAGGCAAGCCGCCCAGTTCCACGCTTCTCTCAGGCTTGACGCCATCATTGTGAAGCTCACTTAATTTAATTTCGCTACGGAATAGAAAAAAAAACTGAGCTTTCCTCAGAGTAACGAAACTGAAACGGAAGCTGAGAGCGGGACGAATTCATGCCGATGGATTATGTGGTAACTAACATGAACGTAACCATATTTCGACCTGCACCTGTTTAAATTTTAAAAATTTTTACTCTAAAAGGTACGAAGGAATCTTATAATGTAGCTTTATTCTTTTTTTATCTATCACTTTCGGAAATTTTGTATTGCCCCGCCGCGGTGGCCTATAATGGCTAAGGTGCTCGGCTGCTGACTCGCAGGTCGCAGGATCGAATTCCGGCCTTGGCGGCTGCATTTTCGATGGAGGCGAAAAAGCCGTAGGCCCGTGTGCTCAGATTTGGGCACACGTTAAAGAACGCCAGGTGGTCGAAATTTCCCGAGCCCTCCACTACGGCGTCCTCATAATCATATAATTAAATCTCTCATAAGATTTAAGGTGAGCAAAAATGTTGGATTTCCACGATAGGATACCTTTACAACGGTTTAATACTTGATTAAGCCTCGTGGTCAACATTGTACGTAATCTACGTACAAGGACTTGTTTTCCTGTCTAGGAACAGTTTAGTGTTCTCCCACAGTAGAGTACGAAGTGCTCTGAATCGTTAAATTATTAGAAAAAAATACTTACGTAAAGAGCGGACACTCCCGTAGGGCCCTGCGGCCGAGCTAGTGCGCTGCTTTCATCACTACGAGAGAGACCCGATAATGTCTTCAGCGTAAATAAAAACAAAAACATTTGTTTCCAATGCTGGAATTTGAACTCGTGCCTGCATGCTTTGAGAGCGACTGTCTTTGCCATTAGTCTACACACTTTTTTTTTATTGGCCACTAGTCTACACACCCTTTTTCCCCCTTTATTTAACTAGTCTACACACCCATGCTTCCATAAAAAAATATATGTCTACTACATATGAAACACATATGTGCACGTTTTGTGCAAAGCAAATGCAAACAAACAACACTTCCTAGTAAGACTTTACCGATTTTGGTGGTAGCCATTAAACGTCTTTAGCGGGACACGATAGAAAGCCATTATAGAGATTGACGCAAATCAATAAACTTTTTTTCCTCAAAAACATTTGATTGCAATCTTGAGTTTTTATGGTTCCCCTGAGGCGGCCATTACATTTGTTCATTAACAAGCAAAAGCCAGCAGGGGTACGCCATCTAGCGGTTGGTCAAACTCTTCCTTTCTTGGCCATGAAAACACTCGAGTGGCCACTCTATGTAGTGTATTTGATTGATATGTGGGGTTTAACGTCCCAAAACCACCATATGATTACGAGAGACGCCGTAGTGGAGGGCTCCGGAAATTTCGACCACCTGGGGGTCTTTAACGTGCACCCAAATCTGAGCACACGGGCTTACAACATTTCCGCTTCCATCGGAAATGCAGCCGCCGCAGCCGGGATTCGAACCCGTGACATGCGGGTCAGCAGCCGAGTACCTTAGCCACTAGACCACCGCGGCGGGGCTTTATAGAGTGTATTTCTCTAGGGTTAAATGCTTTTTTTTTTAAATGGTGTGATCAGGCGACATCTACAACAGGTTTACTGCTCTTCTATAGTTGAATGCGAAGTACTCAAAATCGTTGAATGTTTTGTCTAAACTCAGAAGTTTTATATAGCAGCATGCGCCATTTTGCATGGCTGAGTCATTTATGGGGTCATTGGCCGGAAGTCTTTCATGGCTCTAATGACGCGGAATTGAGTCGGGGCGTCTGGATAAGTGATGCCAAATGTATTCATCAAGTGTGAGATGAGATCTCGGCGTCACACGTCAACATATGGGAGTTAAATGAGAACCGACAACGATGCTAAGGAAAGTGTATAGAATGTTGTTAGAAGCCTAAATAAAATAGGTTGCGTCCCCTATCTCTCTCTTCCTCCCTCTCCATCTCTCTGTTAGAAGCAATTTCAACGTAATTGTAAGAAAAAAGTGCACGAAGAGATAAATTGCCACAGGCAGGGAAGAAACCTGCGACCTTCGAATGACGCCTCCGATGCTCTAGCACTGAGTTACGGCGGTGGTCATCATTCCGTCCAGTTCATAGTGTTTACATGTGCATTCAAACGTGGGTGCGTCACTAAGCGCCCTCAGTAGCCATTTTGGCGAGTGTGGAACGCTCTTTCTGCCTGTCGGTGTCACTTAAGACGTTACATTATACGACCTTGCAGTTGACTGATAATCCCTCGCATACTACCCGAAGGCGCCAAGTCTGCCAGTACGAAACGCTCGCTATGAATGGGTGAAAACGTGAGGGCTCGTTTTTTATTGTTACACCAAATATTGATAACTGACAGATAATGATGCGGGGATGAAATTGGAAGCGATTCAGGGATAGCGGCCATAGATAGGCATACTCACTAATGAGTACACTCATTCACACTCATTCATACTCATTTGAACGTGGAGAGTGTGAGTATGAGTGAGTACTGATGAGTATGAGTGAGTAGAACGTGAGTGAGTACTGATGAGTATGAGTAAGAGTGAGTATGGATGTCAATGAGTATTTTCAGTGTGAGTAGAAGTGAGTATGAACGTGAGTGGGTGCTCATGAGTGTGAGTAGGGGTGAGTATGAACGTGAATGAGTATTCTGAGTGTGAATAGGAGTGAGTATGAACGTGAGTGACTACTCTGAGTGTGAGTATAAGTGAGTGTGAATGTGAGTGAGTACTCTGAGCGTGAGTAGAATTGAGTATGAACGTGAGTGAGTATTGTGAGTGTGAGTAAGAGTGAGTATGAACGTGAATGAGTACTTTCAATGTGAGTAGAAGTGGGTTTGAACGTGAGTGAGTACTCATGAGTGTGAGTAGGAGTGAGTATGAACGTGAGTGAGTACTCTGAGTGTGACAAGGAGGGAGAATGAACGTGAGTGAGTACACATATGAGTGCGAGTAGGAGTGAGTATGAACGTGAGTGAGTACTTTGAGTGTGAGGAGTGAGTATGAACGTGAGGGAGTAGGAGTGAGTGTGAGTAGGCGTGAGTATGAACGTGAGTGAGTGCCTATGAGTGGGAGTAGACGTGAGTATGAACGTGAGTGAGTGTGAAGGCTGAAAATATTTGTGGTGAGTGAGTATGAGTGAGTAGTCTCTCAAAGTGCCGACTTATGATAGCGACTGAACGTACCCACCACGGTGGTGTAGTGTCTATGGTGCTCCACTGCTGAATGTAAGTCGCGCAGGATGAATTCCCGGCCAAGCCAGGCTCATTTTTACTGGAGGTCTAAATGTTTTAGGTTCACATTCTTCGATATAGATGCACGTTATAAGGAACCCTAATTCGTTAAATTTGTAGAGCCCTTCACTGCGGCGTCCCTGATAATCATATTGGTGTTTTGTAACGTCAACCAGCAACAATTGCAACTAATGGCTTTCGTCATCAAGTCATCTTAGCATGTGATAAGGAACTCTGTGACTTACTCGCCCATGAAGTAACGTCAACTAACTTCTGATATGACAGTTGTATACGCGGCCTTATTAGGGGCCATCTTGGGCATGTGATTTCCGAGGCGTTTTCCAAAATTTATGTTGTCGTTTTTTTTTCTTGCACAACAGGTATGTGGCTCGTCCCGGAATGGTGGATGGACCCCGTGCGATGCTCCAAGTCACAACCACGTCACCGGACAACGACACGACTTCCTCGGATGTCGCCATGGTGTCTTGGGCAGCACGTGAGGACACCTTAAAGCTCTCGCGGGGTCCCAGATTGTCATTCGCCTCGGATGATTCGAAGGCGCAGACAGTGGTCTTTTTCTCCCTTATGGACATATTTTCCCTCCCCCTTCCGCCTTCGAAAGCTTTCTGAAGTTAACAGGGTTTCAAACTGGCTCCGTAATGGGGCCGCCGGGGACCTAGCCACGATTCCTTGCATTGACATCGTCATAGTATACGTGATATTGTATCGTTATATTGATGCAACAAATTCTGGTGGTCTGTGGCGTCACAGTGACGTAACAGGTCGACGTCATTGGTGGGCGCAGTGTTACGCATAGGTCGTGCGACTTTGTAGTGCGCCGGCTTGACACCCGCGTATACCCAAGCATCAAGTGACTTTTCACCGACTTTTGTAACTCTGCACTTTTTCGCATAATTTGTGTTGACGCCGACGCCGGTCTCTGCGATGTACTGTCAGGTCTCGCCAAGTCTCGAAGATACCGATGGCAATTCTTCGCTTTTGATGAGGCATCTATAGCTAAGAATTTTGCCTTGATATGCAGCCGTTGTTCCTCAGATATCAACGCGGCCTCTAAAGATAGAATAAGCAGGACCAAAGGACCATCGATGACGGTGAGAAGTCTGGGAGTTTCTTAAGACGCTTTATTGCCCAATCATACCTCTGCGCTGTACACTAACGAAGGCAATGTGATTATACTCAGCCGGCCAGCTGTCAGCAGAATTGACCGGGTATGAAATGAAGCCCGCTCCTGAATTTTGAGCTATATGGAAGCATGGGCGTACCCTGGGTTCCTGGTTTGGGTGAGCAAAGTCTGAACGAAGCACCCCGTTTCTCTTTCTCTTTTTCTCCTCTTTGGTTGAGTGTTCGTTGTTTAATGCTGTTAAATCTATAAGAGGGTTATTTCTAGGAATGAAGATTCTATGATAGACACAATGCAATCAAGAAATACGTGCACAACTTAATTCTGAGCATCATAATTGCAAAGGCGCTGCTTGTTTCATAATATATCGAGAGTGGCCCCGCCGCGGTGGTCTAGTGGCTAAGTTACTCGGCTGCGGACCCGCAGGTCGTGGGATCGAATCCCAGCTGCGGGGGCTGCATTTCTGGTGGAGGCGGAAATGTTGTAGGCCCGTGTGCTCAGATTTGGGTGCACGTTAAAGGACCCCAGGTGGTCGAAATTTCCGGAGCCCTTCACTACGGCGTCTCTCATAATCATATCGTGGTTTTGGGACATTAAACCCAACATGTGAATCAATCAATGTTGAGAGTGGAATAGAAACAAGAAGTGAACAGAAAGAATGGAAAGCTTTCGATCTAGCGTAAAATTTAGGTGAAATGACAACGCGAATTCTACATCCCGGGGCCTAATGGTGGTAAAGAATGGGAACAGACAGTTTTTGGAGTTCGATATACCAATGGTCCTCGGCGGAATATATCACAATATTATGTGGGGTTTTAAGTCCAAGATCCATGATATCATTATGAGGGATGCATTATTGGAGGGCACCGGAAATCTTTTGTTTTTTGCCATCTCTTGTTTTTTAACGGGCATTAACAATGCACAGTACATGGGCTTCTAGCATTTATCCTCAATCGAATTGCGACCACCGTGGACCGAGACAAAACCCACGACGTTCGGGCGTGCATTCGAGCACGGTAACTACTCTTGCACCGCGGGCGAATCTATGGCCTGCGATTATTGTTAATATCCCTTGTGGCTATAGTCCTCTACTTGAAAAGATGACAAATGAGGTACGACTGAGCAAGAACATACGGTAGGCTTGAAGCCTCTTTTACATGTTGAGGGGAATGGAGAGGGGCTTATACCTATTCGCAACTCAAATGAACATGAGAGGGCGCTGCGGAGTTGCAGCATGGCGGATTCACGGAGGTCACCGCTCCGCTGTCGCCAACGCAAATAGTGAGTTTTCTGCAGTGTGATTGGAGCTTGTACGCTGCTTTGTGGAAGGGGAGCGGATTGTTGACGCGGAGAATCTTATATTTAGTCGGCACCAGTGGTCCCGCAAGTGCGAGCGGGGTTCTTGAAGTGGTCGCGTTGTGTGTGTAATGCACATGGCGCTCCGCGTCTCTGCGAAATTTGTTTACATACTTCGGGCACCGCAGCGACATGTAGTCACTGGATTCAATGGTCATTTATTAGGTTCGAGTTAACAAGTTAACACTGGTGCCTCACCTGGAAAGGAGAAATCTGCTTGACAGTTAGTTTTTTCTGCATGGGCGGCATCATCCTACCGTGCTCCTACCGTATATTATTGGCGCGTGGACTCCTTGGACATCAGTATGCAGCTTCCCTATATTGCTGCTAGGCGCCGCGTGAATAGCTGGAGTTGCGAATAGTTCCCCGGAAGACGCGGGCGTAGATGTGTGACTAGGCTAAACATTGAAAACAGGGGCGAGCCAGAAATCTTTTTCTGGGGAGGGGAGGGAGTGGGGTGGCACCTCCTTAGTTTCTTGAGGCATACCCTTAAAGTCGTCATTTTTCACTCTCTATGACATGGCGAAAACGAATTTCGGCAGAAAAATTGCGCTACAGTTGCGCAATTTTTTTTTCAATCACAAAAAACCAGCCAGCCCGATACTTCACATTGCTCGCGTACTATACTGCGTTTCAGACGTACCCAGGAAGCCCATCTGGTGCTTCTTCGACTCCAAGGACTTCACCTACGCGGTGAGCAGCCTGCCGCTGGAACTCTGCTCGGCCGTCATCTTCTGCTGCCTCGATCTCACTCAAGGAGGCGACAGCATCGCAGTCATGGCGGCCGATGAAGGTTTGTAGTCTTATCCGAAGGTTTAGCGCCCTTCTGGTAGTGAGCCTGTTCGATGTTCTGAAAAGACATGCGTAAGTTGAAAAACGGCCGTGTATCTGCGCGCTTTGCTAAAAATGCCGTAGGAAGACGGTAATCATCAAATGGCCGTCTTTTTCGTGCATAGCGTCACATTTCCAGCGCAGCGTCGGAAACTTTAGGATCTTTAGAATTACGTAATTATTTATTTTTTGTAAAGGAAAATACCACCTAATAGTTTCATATTAATGTAGCGTCTCAGATGCGTAATATTTGCTTTTTGATCGATAATATTCACACATTAGAACGCAGCCACCAGTTCATGATGGCTGGGCGTCCAGCAAGTGCTTAACCTTTGGCCAGCTCTTAGAATCCTGGGACAGACAAACAGACCGTAATTTCGGCGTTGAAGTCGAGTACGAAAAACTCGAAATCATTAACCACTTCTTCTAAACACACTGAAGGTTTTTGAGGTTTTGAGGTTCATGGGACGGCTTTAAGCTCTCCCATAGTAGAGTACCAAGTACTCTAAATCGTTTACAACTTTTTCTAAGCACCACAAGTATCCCAAGAAAGACAATCTTGATTCCTTTGTAAAAGAAAAAAGCAAGAATAAAATCTTATCTCACTTCGTGAAATCGTGAGTAACAGTGGAGCTGTGGTTCTCACTGTTTCTCTTGTGATTTTCCGTAATGTCATCTTGCGTGTGTGTCTGTGATTAGGTTATGGCTAGACATGCACGGGCAATTGAGGACTGGTTATGTGGCAGCCCCTATCACACACGCCCCCGCTACAGTGAAACATGCAAGGAGGTCTAAAAAATATTTTTTAAAGCTCCTGGGATAGGCGCCATGCTGTCCTATTCACGTTCCACAAGTTCCCTTCTCCGCATCACTGGGTGGGGGCCGCTTTGTCCGCAATCAAGGCAGTGACACCATATACGGGTTTATCCGGGGAACCGGTACACAAAGTGCGACGCACATTTTCATCTGCCGTCAAGCCCAGCTCTAGAACGGCTGTGCTGTTGAAAATGGAGGAGCCATTCTGCTCTGCGAAAGTGGATGACCAGCTACGCCTCGAAGCACACGATACAGAGGTCACACATAATTTTCAACTGGGCTCAGTTATTGTGTTGATTGTATTATTGTATTAACGTTATTGTATCAACGTGATAACGTTAAAGAGCTAGTGCCTCAGAAAACCCGCCGCCGGCGTCGGCCCCGTTGGTTGTGAGCGAAAAATTGTCTGTGCGTCTGCGACCGAAAAAGTAAGTTACCGAGATAGCCGTGGGAGGCCGCTACTTGTCCACGCGTGCGCGCGCCATCACACTGAAAAGCCGCGCATTCGAAGAAAAAAAAAAAGTGCTCAAGGTCATGAGGTGCGGTAGTTTCTTCGCCCTGCCACCCCTCCCTACTTAGCTTCCAGCGCTTTCGTCGGGAAGAGAGAAGAGATAATGCAATTGCAGCATGCGACAAACCTTTGTAACTCCACTCGCACTGGAAGGATTCTTAAAATTTTTGTGGCGTTGAATTTGTGACGCAATAAGCTCTTCTAGTGAATTCGTTCCATGGTTACTTGAAAAAGTGTTTCAGGGCTCCTTTAACGCATTTTGTTCGATAGGTGTCACGACGAAAACGAGCCCATTCGGCGATAATAGCACGCGCTGGTTCAATCTACTGTGTGGGCGTTTGTGTGCGTGCGTGTGTATGTAACAAAACACATGGATAAGTATGCACTTAGCGGTTGAAGGGTGCACTAGAGGCCGGATTTCGATATCGCGTTCAACTCTTGAAGGTGAAGCTTAAGGGTCCCCCAATTTTTGATCGATATTTGGTATCTATGGCACGGCGAACCACTCACTCACTCACTCACTCACTCACTCACTCACTCACTCACTCACTCACTCTTCCGGCCAACAGAACGGTACAGCGCCATCGCCGAGCGTCGCAAGGCCTACCCCTGGGTTCGGTTATTCGTGGGCATCGGTGGGCCGCGGGCCATGAAAGACGGCTTCCGCGCCCTCGCCTCGGCCGACGTCACCAACATGACCGTGGTGCGCCTCTGCCGCAGCCTGCACAAGCTCTCGGAGCGCACGGGGGGCGAAGGCGTGCTTTTCCACCCGCCGGCTGGCACCGACGGCGCCTACCACCAGTTCATCGTGGTGAGCATTTTTTCGCTAACAGCAACGTCCATCTACAGTGAAATGGGTAATTGCGCTAGGTCTTACTCATTCAAGCTGAAAGCTCAATAACGCGAAAGCCTCATATGCCTTACCAATCCGTAATAGTGATACGAAACAAAGTCGACTCGAACGATGCAACGCTCACTTTGTGGCGTCACCATATGACGTCATTATGAGGCACCAGATCACCTAACTTTGCGACGTCATTAGGACAAAGCTATCACGCCACAGCGACGTCAGATAACGTCATGTCACATAGCGACGTCTTCACACGGCGTTGTTACTTGGTCAAAGGTGTATACCGATCCCCGAGGCTGTGTAAAACCACGGGTGGTGCAGAAAGCTTTGAACGCCTCCCATCACGGCGGCAGCGCAAAACGATGCTGGGTGTAGAAAACTTCCAGAGAATGCAGCCAAACAAAGTGGCTGACTGGGTTAGTTTGCTTAGCCAACTAGCCCCCCCCCCCCCCCCCCCCCCAAAAAAAAAAAGGAGCGCATGCTTAAGCAAACGATCAGTTGCTCTGTCAGAAAGAGAGCTAGATATGTTTTTTGGGGTGCGACATAGAGTTTCTCAAAATTAACTAGAGGGCACTCTGGCGCTGCGATCGTTCATCGACCATGGGAATGATTGGTAGTACACACATTTGCCTAGTCTTCGTACTTGCGGGCGGCGAATCGTACTTGCAGCTTCGTTTATTACTGTGTTTCGGTTTTGGTTTGAAAGAAAGATTCAACCCTTTTGAACTTCGTGACCCAATTTGGAAAGTAAGTAAAAAAAATAAAATGGTGAAGCGCAACCGCTGAACATTTGCTAACACTTGTTTTGTAAGAAAACAGCTCCAAGCCACACGAACACACATGAAGCCAAAAGCAGGCCAGAAGTACTAATATTAGACAAATGTGTGTACTACCCATCATTCCCATGCTCGCTGAAGCGCCGTGCGTTGTAGCTCCCATAGACACTTGCGCCAGAGCTCCCTCTAGTAAGTATTGTGGGAAACTCTATGGGGTGCGAGGGTTGGAGTAGCAGGCTCAGTGATTGTTGACGATATTTCGTATCTTTACATCTGTCATTTTGTCACAGTTTTTTTCTTCTGTTCACTCGGGTATATTGACAGCCTTCTTGTCAATAAAAATTTAGTTGGAAGTCAGCGTTTGTCTCGTCTTTTCCCTGTCCACTGTGTTTTTTTTTTCGCGCGGTTAAACCTTAAGAGAGTGCAGGGGTGGGATGATTAGTTGAGCGACTAAGAAGAAAAAGGAAAGATTGTCTCAGGCCGGTTCTTGAGAGACAGTGGAACTTCTCAAGAGCAATAAATCACGCGACACAATAAACAGCGATACTGTCGCACTGTCCTTGCCCGTTTCGTGTTCTTGTGCTGTTCATATCTGTTCATGTATGCAGCACATTGTTTCATTTGACAATGCCATGGTCCAACTAGCCCCAGGGGAAACACTTGTAAACGTGACCTCGGATATTCGCGGCTTCTGCCTATCGTCGCGTCACGCATCGACGCACTGTTTGAGTTGATTTCGTATATGCCACTCAGATGGAAGCGTGGCCGGGAAGACCCAATTAACAGTCAGACGTGCACTGAAGCTATGAAAGTTGACGAACAAAAATTAGCGTGGAGTCTATCCACGTCAGCAAGAATTTCACCAAATGCAATGGGCGAGCGGCATTAAAGACACGTAGGTGGAACATTGATCTCGACTAAATTGTGGCATTCATGATATCGGGTAGACGCATCTGAAAGGTTATAGATTGAAACAACTTCTGACCAGCTAGTTTGATGCGTGCTGTTGGTGCAGTTCTCGAGATGTTTTCTTTCTTTTTTTTTCTTCACACAGAACCTCAATGAATGCCTCGGCTCATTTGACATTGAGGTCAGCGTTGTCATCCCAGAAGACGCCATCGACGACAGGGCCTTCTTCAAGTACGAAGCTTACTACAGGTGAGGAAACGTTCATTACCGCGATGTTACTGAGCAACCTTGTGTAATCAGTTTTTAACTGTATCTTTGAGAAACAGTCATTATGCATGCGATATTATTCTGTTTCTTAATATTTTCCCATAGTTGGACTTAGTAGTGAGTTTTGGCACAGCGTAGTGTTCGTAACGGCGCTGTGTTTGTATGTAAGCTGCTTTTCGCATAAGACGCGCCAAATACATTGGCTCATGCGTTTTATGCGATATGCAGAGCTCTGACATATATACGCAATGGCGTTACGAAGTGTCGCAGCTTGGGCTAGTTGGCATGGCATGACGATAGTTATAGCGCGAGAACAAAACGACGACACAGAGACAAGAAGGACACGAAAGACACGAGCGCTCGTGTCTTTCGTGTCCTTCTTGTCTCTGTGTCGTCGTTTTGTTCTCGCGCTATAACTATCGGCGTTACGAACGCAGGTTACGCATTAATAAAAAAATGACAGCATATCCACGGGGAATGATGGAGAGTGGGGCGAAGCATCCGTCCATCCATGCATCCGTCTGTGTGAACGTCCATGCGTCCATCCACCCGGCCGTGCGTGCGTCTGTTCATGCGTCCATACGTCCATCCGTGCGTCCGTCCCTGCGTTCATCCATGCATCCACCCCTGCGTCCGTCCATGCGTCCATCCATCCAAGCAGCCATCCGTGCGCCCGTCCATGCATCTTTCTGTGTCTCCGTTCGACCATCTACACAACACTCCAAGTACCACCATCTCGCATCTTTTCATCATATATTCCGCATATAGAGGCACCGCCATCCAGCGGACATTCCAAAGACTAAACGAGAGGTGGCACACACACACTTTCTTACGGCTTGCGCTTCGTGTCTACTTCCCACTTTTAAGCACCTCGAGTTCATGGTATATACTAGTTCACTGTATTCATGGCACTGCGGCCCAACGTTCGCTAAACCTTTCTAAAACCAAAGATGTTACGCCCAGCGAGCATAACGTAGCAACCCTTTCTTGTCAGATAGTGCTCAATGTACATGACAACGGCTGCTAACGGAGAATGAGAGACAGGAGAATTCGGCTTTTAGTTAACGCACACACTGCGATTTTTATTATTGTTCAACAACGCACAGGAGAAATCTCCCACCGGAACCACCTTGCAGGTCAAAGCGTAAGACATGTTGCGTACTACGACGAGGGACGAACGGGTGCCGCGTTAAGGAGCTTCGCCCCTAAATGTGTTTATTGATTTAGAGCGCTTGGTACTCTACAATGGGAGAGCAGAAAGCCGTCCCAGCAACGTCCCTCACGATGAGTGCATTATGGTCCAATCTGTGTATAAGAAAGTGGGTAACGATTTAGAGTACTCGGTACTCTACTATGGGAGAGCTAAGAGCCGTCCCGTGGGCCTCACTGCCGCCCGACCTCGTGTGTGAGGAGGTCACGGTGAAATGTTGCCATAACTACGAAGGTATACGCTGATGCGTAGTGAACTTTTGTGACCACGATTCTTGCGCGAAGGGCATGCCACGTTTACTGTGAAATGTTATAATAGAAAATTAACGAATATGGTCGATTACCGGCTATGGATATTAGTATTTGAATTTACGCGTGCCCTTTATCTTAGCTCTGTCAAACTGATGCACTGAAGCACCACGTCGGTGTTTTGTTCACTGCTATCGCGAACGCTCAAAACAGTAAAACAGCTAGTGCCGCTGAAACAAAGAGTGACGTGCGAGCGGCGGCCAAAAGGTCGAGCACTGAAGTAGAAGGCTGGTGCAAGGAGTTACTCGCAGCCCAAGCCACGTCCAAGCGCATTATATATAAAAATGGCAGCATATCCACGGAGTGAATGATGGCAGAGTGGGGCGAAGCATCCGTCCTTCCATTCGTTCTTGCTTCCGTCCATCCATGCGTGCGTCTGTGTGGCCGCCCGTGCGTCCATCCGCCCGTCCGTGCGTGCGTCTGTTTGTGCGTCCGTACGTTCATCCGTGCGTCCGTCCCTGCGTTCGTCCATGCATCTGCTCCTGCGTCCGTCCATGCGTTCATCCGTCCGTGCAGCCTTCCGTGCGTCCGTTCATGCATCTGTCTGTGTGTCTGTTCGTCCACCTATTCAACACTCCAAATATCACCATCTCGCATCTTTTCATCATATATTCCTTATATAGAAGCACCGCCATCCAGCGGACATTCCAAGGACTGAACGAGAGGAGGCACACACACACTTTCTTACGGCTTGCGCTTCGTGTCTACTTCCCACCTTTAACCAACGTTTTTAGAACAATTGACACATTGCGGAAAAGCGAGCGCCACCTGCCGTCTAAACAGGGAAGCAGCGCTCGCGCTTTTGGTTGGAAAGGCCTTCGTGAACTAACATGTGCTAGGCAGCGTTCGGCGGCTCGCGTGCGCTTGTTTTATTGATTTAGTGTTGTTTCTTTGCCGGAAACGTGCGCTGCTTACGGAAACAACATGATAGAAGAAGAAAACATCCCGTTTGCGTTTGTGAAAACGGGATGGAGCGAGGATTTTTCGCGTTGCAGCCTGAGCAACGACGACGTGTGGCGGTACCTACACTCCGCTACTTCGACCGTTCGCCAGGCTCATCGCGGCTGGTCCTTCAAGGAAGAAGGATACGTCAAACACTTGAAGTTGAACCTCCAAACATCTGATGACGAACTAGGTCTGGTGAGAGCGGCGTGCGCACCGTCCATGAAGTCCGGCGTGTATGTAACAACGGCATGGTTCGTCGTGGCTACCGGTCGCATCGTCGGCTATGGCGACGCACAGCAGCATCGCCGCGACTTCTCACGTAGGTGAACACACTGGGGACGAAGTCAGGATGGTTCTTGAACTTTGACGGCCGTCCTGCAGTAAACGTGATTTCTGATTGCACAAACCAAGTTATAAGCACTTAAAATTACCGTACCTGTTATGAAATGCGCGCTGCAGATCCGAGAATGTTTGTTGGGCGCCCACGGCGAACCGTCGGCATTCTGTCTCCTCACAGCAGCTACCCAAGCATCTCTCTTTTCGGCACGTAGCCTCGCGGACGGGAACCTGTAGAAATGCGTGCTTCCTTTCTGAGTAAAATAATTCGTGCAGCCGTAGGTCACACAGTGCGCTGGCATTTCTGTACGCTGCTAAAGCGAGGCGACTTAGTTCAGTGACGGCACAGAGATGCACGAGTGACGGCCGGCCCGGCTCGTGTTTTCCAACCAAAACCAAAGCGCCCATAGAGGGCGCCAGCTGCGCCGTTACCGCGCATGCGCAGAAGCTTTTCCGCAAATGGTCAATTCAGTTTCACAGCTCCGCTAGGGTGGCTAGAATGGGGAGGTGTGATGACCGGCCTCCGGAGGCTGGCCCGAAAGCGCGTTCCTGCCGCGCGGTGGCGCTGCCGGTGGGGGCGCTGTGCTTTTCTCGCGTCGTCTACTTGCCTCTGGGCGGGTAAATGATTCGACCGCGCTCAGTTTTACCGCTGTAGTCTTTTCAAGTATGTTGTTAACGTCGAGAAACTTGCACGTGTAATCTAAAAGCGCAAACCACGCAGCCGATACAGAGCGTGGGTTTCGCGGCCACTTCTTGCGAGGTGGGCGCGCTTGTCACGCGAAAAATAGTTTTGAGGAATCTTTCCCGCAGACCAGCAGGTGGCAACAACCCTGCGTGTGTCGCTCACAGATTTGTTATACATTGTCGATTGCAATGGTTCTTTAAAGAGTGGAAGTCAATGCAGTTTTTATGCAGTGCAGCATAAGAGTGCAATAAAGTACAAGACTGGTGGCTTGATACAAGTTTATTGGAAACAGTACTTTAAAACATTACATAACATTACAAAGCTCGGGCTCTTGATCCTTGAAACAATGCACTCTAAGAGCCACGCTTTGTCGTATCGATATCCTCGCATGGATTTCCGCTTCGATGCCTCAAAACATGCTCGGACTGCGTACTGCTGCTTCTTCGGAAGCTGCTTGATCTGAAACAAATGCACGAAATAGGAAGCTTTATTCATGACGCTAAATATGTAAAAATACAGCACCTTACCTTTGCCTCAAATATGTTTTCCTTGATAGAGGAATTGCTTTGTCGTAACGTTCGTACGACGTCATGAAAGTGCACACTTTCTTACTCCGCCGCCCCAAAGTGCGAACGGCACATTTCAATCTCCTTCCAGCTGTCTTTACCAATGGGCGTGGCACCTTATTTTTTAAGCGCAGCAAACGAGCCATGAAGATTCGCCTCATTTCTCTGTACTTCAGACACCGCTGAGGCATATGGGCCGGCATACCTGGAAGAAACAACAAAATGGGCGAAATGTGAAGTATATGAAATAATTTTTCACAGCTGTGATGCCCAAGACGTTTGTACCAGAACACAACATACCTTGTGACACAGATCCATCACACACAGCGGAGAACAGGCCATTTGCTGACAATGTTGGGCAGTCAGACACATCTAATCGCTTAAACTCGCTGGTATTTCCAACTCCACAACACACAGAGAGTTTTTCTGCATACACCAGAAGCTCTTGGGCCTCTTCCTCAGACTCAATGGTGCGCTGACAGTGAAGGTGGCCAGCCAGGAAAATGGTGCAGGAGGGTGAATTTCGCTCTCCAATTTCGAACTTGTTGAAGGCAACAGGAGGTACTTTGCTTTTATGATGTTCAGCTGTTTGGTAAATCGCTATGTTTTTGTTTTGGAATGTCTGACGTGACCAATACTCCGATGGTAGTCGAAGACCAAAAATGAAGTGTTTCCGAGGTACTTCATCGTTGACTATGTCCACTTTGTCATGAGGAATGAGCTGAACCGATTCGCATTCTGAATCGTCAATGTCCTCGCGGCTCTTCTTTGCAGGCACGGAAGTGCCCTGTCCCATTCTCTTCTTCCTCTAGTTTGGCAGAGTTTTCGTCATATACTTTGTAAGGTTCGGGAAAATTGTTGGAATAGCACTCTCTTTAAGGGCAGGCACATCGCGTGGTATATGGACCTCCTTTCCATTCACAATGTGCACGTAGTGTCTCATGATAAACCTGAAAACGTAATAAAATTGAGCGTAGCCTCTGTAATGAAGACACTTCGGATTTCCACGCAACGAAACAATAATTAATGCATGTGCTGCAGCGTTAGGTGACACACATCTAGCCGCGGGTCGATGGAGGCAGAACGCACCCACGTGGAGCAACATGTCAATGTAAGTACAAGAACAACCGATCATCTGAATTAGCCAGGCTCTTTACACTGCACTTATGCTGCTCATGACCCGTGTGTCACACCGGGTCAGTGTGTTAACTTGTAGAAACCTCAACTTTTCTATAAGCTTAAACATGTACGAATTCCATACGAACTTTGGGTCATCCCCAAATTCATCCTCACGGGCAGGTGCACGAAAGAGAGACAGTCTTTCACCGCAGGACTTGTAGCTGGCGTCGCAACCTGGTACAAAGCACCACCTCTGCGTTTTTTTTTCCCCGTTGACAGCATTCTTCAGAGCGGTTCAAAAATCGACGACAACCGCTGACATCATCTCCTTCAAGAAATCGGGAAGCGATAGAAAAAGCAGGCCGTACTTCGCGAACAGCAACAGCTAACTTGCGCTGCTCCATCACCTACGAGACACGAGCAACACATGCTCACAGTCGGCACATGCCAACAGCGCCCCAGACTGACGCGCCAAATTTCCCCCAGCGGCGAGAACGCGCAGAGGGGCCTCGCTAGGCAAGAGGCCGCCGCCGCAGTCATCACACCTCCCCATTCTAGCCACCCTAGCTCCGCTCCCGAGGCGGCCGTGGTGGCGGTCACGCGAACTAGTGGCGCTGCAGTCACGCTTTTCTTCACTTGCTCCTGATCGGGCGCGCGGACAGGCGGGTGCTTTGGCGGGCGCGCGTCGTTCGAAGCGATTTCGTTCCCCACACGTGCGCCTGAATCTTCCGGTTTCCGAATGTTCGCTTTTTTGTTGTGAAAATGCCTTCGTGTTTTGCGCCGGGATGTACGAGTGGCTACAGAAATGACGCCGCAAATCATCATTTTTTTACCCCACCACGTAAGGCCACGGAGTTTAAACAATGGGAACACATGCTGCACCACAAGGACAGGCGCCTCACGCAAAAGTCCAAGGTATGTGAGAGACATTTCGAAGAGCAAGACATTGTAAAGTATTTCAAGCATGTTGTAAAGGGCCAGGAGGTTTTAATTCCCCGTGGTAACTGGAAGTTAGTGCCAGGAGCGTTGCCGCGTCTCTTTCCTGGCTTGCCGGAGCACATATCTAAGCCAGGAAAGACGAAATGCACGCGAAAATCACCGAAAAAGCGGAACGAAATCGGCTTGGAAGCATCGGCGGAAAGTGCGTCTTGTTCGAGTGGCTCGTGTGGAGAGGCCTCTTTGTCCTTAGGCGATTCGCTTGGAGCAGTGGGCATCACGCCACCACCTAGCACCTCAGCAACGAACTCCTCCGGTGTTTGTCTGAACGAACTGGTGACAGTGCCGTTACCTAGTAGGGACTGGAAGCTTGAACTCATCGTCGATGAATGTTCTGGGCAAACTTGCGGTGTTTTTTTCGACAGGCGACTTGTGGCAGGGGAGCTCAAAGTGAGCAAGGCCGTTATTGTGAAAAATGATGGTAGCTGTGTTGTGAACGGTTACAACAAGATGCACAAGCAACTGCATAAGACTGTAGACAGCACTGCTAGCGTCGAGCACCTGCTCAATGAGACAGATAGCTTGAAAATCTGTTCAGGCATTCAGGTAGCTCACACTGGTGTGACAGGAAAATTAGAAAATGTCCATCACAAGCTGTGTTCTGTCCTCACAACCCGACCTGTATGTGTTCGGTGCCTACGCCTCCAAAGGCAAATGCGAGCAAGAAAGCCAATGAAGGCAGCGGTGAACAAAAGCAAAAAAATGGGAAACTTGACCAAAAAAGTTTTCCGAGCTGCAGCTGCAAGGGAGAAGGGGAAGCAAGAAATCACACTGCTCAAACAGGAGCTTGCGAAGGCTTCCTACCAAGGAATAGAAGAAGCTTTAAGTGGCCTTCCTCACTTGCAACGCCTGGCATTCCTGACAGCACTGAAGTCACTCAAAGCAAAAGCTCCGTGTGGCATGCGGTATAATTCTGAGTGGATTTTGAACTGCTTGATGCTGAGAATTTCAAGTCCACGGGCATACAAGCTGATTAGCGAGATGAAAATGTTGCCGCTGCCTTCTCTTAGCCGCTTGGCACAAATTTTGAAAGGCTTGCCGTGCAAGTACGGCTTCAACCCCGTTTGTCTGGAAGCTATACAGAAGCAGTTTCATGGAAAAGCAGATGAGCAAAGGTTGGGGTCTTTGATCTTAGACGAGATCAAGTTGCGCCAGGCATATGACTTCAACAAATGCAGCTACAAGATGGACGGATTTGTTGATTATGGAGGCGTCACGAATGAAGGAACCAACCAGCTAGCCGACCATGCGCTAGTATTGATGTTTGTTCCTCTGTTTGAATCCTGGGTACAGCTAATTGCAGCGTTCGCGACAAAAGGTGCTGCTCCTGGCAAAATTTTGGCGGAACTAGTCCTGGAAGCAGTGGTGCGCCTTCACAAGCATAATGCTACAGTCATTTCCATTGTGAGCGATGGTGCGGGAAACAACCGGTCCATGTGGCAACAGCTAGGTGTTAGTGGCAGCATGGCAGCACCATGCCATAAGATTGCCCACCCGTTTCTCCCTGATGGGAAGTTTGTGCATTTCATTTGTGATGTACCACATGCCATCAAATGTGTGCGAAATCATCTGCTCAAGCACAAGTATGGCCAGGTGGGTGGCAGAACAATAATTTTCTTTTGTGTCGCCTTTTACCTTCGCATATATTAAAATCAGTTCTTTTTGCATTTCCAGGCTGGAGAGAACCGCATTGATTTCTCCCACTATCAGCTGCTTTACGAAACTGAAAAGAAGAAACATCTAAAAGTTGCCCACAAGCTAACTGAAGCTCATGTGCAGCCGACAAACTTCCAAAAAATGAACGTGAGACTTGCAGTTCGGGTGAGCACTAGTCAGTGATGAAAAACTTTGTAATGCTCTGACGGTGTTACTGTATTGGACAACTTCCTTGAAACATAAAAAAACTACTTTTATACTGCAGCTTTTTAGCCGGAGTACAGCCATTGGCCTCCGTGTCTACAGAGAACAGGGCACTGATGGCTTTCAGGACACAGCTGAAACAGAGGCATTCACACAAATGATAAATGATGTATTCGATTCCTTGAATGCTAAGCTCCCTAAGGAAGGAATCAGAGCCAACTCGCCGAAAATCCAGGTGAGCAACACGTTTAAACCGTGGTTCATTCGCCTTTTCTTCAGGTTAAACTGTTTGTGCGGTATTATTTTCCTTGAGTTGATTCATTTTAATGATGTAGCATTCTGTATTTCTCTCAATTTTTCGCAGGTCATCAAGGACTTCCTTGTGATGCTTGACACCACGGAATTTAACCACAATACGAAGAACACGCTCTTGTTCGCGTCGCGTCAAACCACGGAATCTCTGCGCGTGACGTTGCTTTCTATCATCGACATAATTGATGAACTACACAAGGCCGGTGTTCCATATGTTCTCACAGCAAAGCTGAACCAAGATCCACTGGAGGTAATGTGCCCTGGGCCTTTGTACCATATGGAGTCGACTCAAATATTCAATGTCAAGAAATGTGCTAAAATGCTTTCTTTCACAAAGTGTGTGAATTTAGCGTCTTGCACTAAATACCATGGCGTCGGCAGGATTTTCCTGCCGTTGCATCGCAGAGTAAGGGGGAGAGGGCGGGAAGAGGGGAAGTGCTGGTGTGGCTTACGGTTAGGGAAAGGTGCCCCTCTTTTGCAATATACACGGGCCAATTCCCTTGTTTATACTGGGCATACGGAAATGTGCTTGATGCGAAGTTTTTTTGTGTGTGCAGATTCTTTTAGGAATCGTCTAATGGCATTTTAAATGCAGGGCATTTCAGTAACTCACGATGTGACCCGCGTTGAGTAGCGTAGTCCGCAGCCAGGCCACTACACTATAAAAAAATAGCAGTTACCGGCGCCCGGTTTCGATCCCATGACCCTGCGGGCGGAACGCAAGGAGCATGGTGCTGTACCCACTGAGCCACAAAACCGACACAGAATCCAATACTACGAACGAGCCTTATATCCTTGACTCATTCAAACTACGTCAAGAAGCTACTGATACAATGCATTCACTACCTGTGGGCGGAACGCGAGGTACATGGTGCTCTTCCCACTGCGCCACAAAACGTTAACGCAATACACCCACCCCCTATGCGACGCATTTACTCAAGTCCCCCTCGCGGGGAGATGGGTGCATACCCACTTAGGGGGATTGGCTAAGAAGAGCTGTGGTAGAAAAGAAAATGATGGTTAGGCATATAAAGCGGGTATCGGCGCTCTCTCGTCAGCAGTGTGGTTAGGGCTTCCTAAGGTTAAATGGTGATTGAGTGGGGAGAGATAGCAATGATATAACAACCAACAGAAACAAGTGCAACAACATTAACGTTACGCAAACTACTTAACGTCGTGCACCCCCGGAAATGCTCCGCATTTGATCGTGCCCCTCGCGAGGGGGATGTCTCTTTACATTTACACTGTGCTTACGTGGTCTTTAATTTCTTTTCTTGTCGGTAAACGATGCCCTTCAAAACAGTTTTGCGCGATCGCGTTCTCTCTTACGCAAACATTTCTGCCGTTCCTTTGTCTTCTTTTTTATCCCTCAGCGATGTTTAAACGTTTTTCTTTTGCAGAGATTTTTCGGAATAGTCCGGTCATTCCACGGTGACGACGACCACCCCACGATTATTCAATTCAGCCAGATTTATCGCCTGCTGTCCCTTTTTACACCTGTGAGAAACGCCGCAAAGGGGAACTGCCCTGGACCGGCTGAGGGCGTCCTCGTTTCAATTCATGAAAGTCTTGCTGAAAAGGCGAAAGCGGCAGCTGAGCTAAAACTCGCCGTTGAAGCAAAGCTGGATAAGAAGCTTCTGGGGATGGTTTGTACCGAGGACGTTTGCTGTGACGAACGGGATCATGGGTACCAAAAAGCTGGAGCACATGAGATGGTGGTGTACTATCTAGCCGGTTATGTGCACAAGAAAATCACGAAAACAATAACGTGCGAAGAATGCTGTGCGTTGCTCACAGCTTCTCCCGATCAGTTCAACTCCGAGGAAACACAGCTCAACCAGAGGCGCCTGACAGAGTTGAGGTCATTCAAGCCAGGATGCCTTCGAGAGGCCTCATTTAGGCTGTACGCATTAATTAAGGAAGTAGAAGAGGTTGTGCACGATACGCTTGAAACGTCGGCAGTGTTCGGGGATATTTTCTGGATGGTATTGGACAGGCTTCATGCGACTGCACTGCCTGCAATTGGTTGTAATGAGCACCATGAATTCCTCACCGCAAAGATAATCAAATGCTATTGTTTGATGCGCATGCACTTCTTCTCTCGAAAGAAGAACCGTGAACTGCTTGTCACGGAAAAAGTTCAAAATGCAAGAAAAAAAGCTAAGCTGCTTTGAGCTGCCTTTCTTGCTCAGTGAACGATGCTATACTATTCTGTATGTGCAAGAAAATATATGTTCCTTCTGAATTTGCCATTTTTACTTTCTCAGTATTATTATTCTCACCATGTTATCTTCAAATAAGATTCACGGGAATAGGAAAGGAAAAAAACACCGAAATCAGATTGACGAGTCTGTTCGGTAAACGGCGCATGACTATGTGGCATCAGAAACGAGCACTATGCTTTTAAAAAGTTTTACTGCATCTACGTTTTCTTTGAAGGGTGTCTTTTTTTTTTTTTTACAGTTATGCTCGCGCGAGGCCGCCTATGCCCACATAAGAATGTACTGGCGACGGTAGCTATAGATGGAGCCCAGACACGTAATTCCACCAGATGAAAATGGCGCAGCAACAATGAAATGCATGTATACGAAGAAACTGCTGCTTTGGCACGAGCTGTTCCGCCAGCAAAGCGAAACGCTTTGAAATGCGAGCGGTAACACGGCCGCGCCGCACCGCGTTTCCTCCGGTGTAGCAGACGACGCGCAGAGTGCGGATGGATGGATGGATGGATGGATGGATGGATGGATGTGGCTGTACCCTTTAGATCGGGCGGCGGCTAACGCCACGTAGCCGTAATACTTAGTGAACTAACCATTACATTTATCTTTTTTTTTCCTTTAAATAATGAAGTTGAGGATTCGTACTTCGCAGTGAAGGGTTTAATTTTCACTCGTGCCTTGACTTTAGCCACCAATCAGATAACCTCCTTCTAGTTAAGTCTACCCGCTTAAAGTCTATTTTGCCCTCCCGGTCCCTAAACCCCAGTGCTTTGAAAAACTCTGCGCCATCATCCTGAACTATAGGGTGAAGCCCTTTACAGAACATTATCAAGTGTTCGGCAGTTTCTTCTTCCTCTCCACACGCACTGCATACTGTGTCTACCCCTTCGTATTTGGCCCGATATGTCTTGGTTCGCAGTACTCCCGTCCTGGCCTCAAACAGTAGAGAACTACCCCGAGTATTATCATAGATCCTTTCCTTGGCAATTTCCTGCTTAAAAGTTCGATAGATCTCTAGTGCGGACTTCTTAATCATGCCCATTCTCCACATGTCAGTCTCCGTTTCCTTCACTTTTTTCTTAACCGATAGTTCTTTTTGGTTTGGCCACCTGCTGTTTTCTAAGTATTTACCAGTCAACTTCCTGGTTCGCTTCCTCCATTTTGTATCGACATTCTTCATGTACAAGTAGCTGAAAACCTTCCTAGCCCAACGCTCCTCCTTCATTTCTCTCAATCGCTTCTCAAATTTTATCTTGCTGCTAGCTTCCCTGCCCTCAAATGATGTCCATCCCATATCACCTTGTACTCCCTGATTTGGTGTATTCCCGTGAGCTCCTAAAGCAAGCCTACCTATTCCACGTTGCTTAATTTCTAATCTTGCTTGAACTTCTGATCTCATGCACAAGACCGCATTGCTGAACGTCAGCCCAGGAACCATGACCCCTTTCAATATTCCTCTCACAACATCATACCTATTGTAATTCCACAGTGCCCTATTTTTCATGACTGCTGCATTCCTGTTACCTTTAGTCGTCACGTATATTTCGTGTTCCCTCAGATACTCGGTCCCATTGCTTATCCATACGCCCAGATATTTGTATTTATCTGTTATCTCTAGCGTGACCTCCTGTATTCTAAGCTCACTACCTTCGTTGTCATTGAAAATCATGACTGCTGATTTTTCCCTACTGAATCTAAAATCTAACCTATCTCCCTCATTACCGCAGATGTCCATCAATCTCTGCAAATCTTCCTTGTTGTTGGCCATTAGCACTATATCATCTGCGTACATTAATGCTGGTAGTGCCTGATCAATAAGTTTTCCTTGTTTGACTAAAGAGAGGTTGAAGCCCAGTCCACTTCCCTCTAATTTTGCCTCTAATCCTTGTAGGTACATCATGAATAATAAGGGTGACAGGGGGCACCCCTGCCTAAGCCCCCGTTTTACCTCTGCCGGCTTGGATACCTGTTTTTCCCACTTTATAACTACCTTGTTACCTTTATAGACACCCTTTAAAAGATTAGTGACTACATGTTCCACGCCTAGTGTGTCCAGTATTCCCCACAGTTCCTCTTGAACCACGCTATCGTACGCTCCCTTGATATCCAAAAATGCTAGCCACTGGGGCCTGTGTTCTTTTTCTGCTATTTCGATGCACTGCGTCAGTGAGAACAGATTGTCTTCCAACCTCCTGTGTTTCCGAAACCCATTCTGCAGTTCCCCCAGCACCCCCTCATCCTCTATCCACGCCTGCAGTCTTTCCTTTATAATCTGCATCGCCAGCCTGTAGACCACTGATGTCACTGTTATAGGACGGTAGTTGTTTATGTCAGCTTTGTCCCCCTTTCCTTTATAGACCATGCTCATCCTGCTAAGTTTCCATCCATCGGGAACTTCACCATCGATTATTATTGTACTCACTGCCTCTCTCAAAGCCTGCTTAGACTTCGGACCTAATGTTTTTATCAGCCTAATTGGAATGCCATCTGGGCCTGTTGATGTACTACTAGGAACCCTTTTCTCAGCCCTTTCCCACTCTTGTTGTGAAAATGGAGCCATTGCACCACTTGATTCGTCTTTGTCTATTGTGGTGCATAAAGTACTTCTTTGTTGAAATTTTTCTGTCACCCTTGTTCTTATATATTCAATAGCTTCGTCCCCTTCTAGCCTAGCACCTTGGGCTGTAGTTATAAAGTTCTGCTCTAGGCTCGTCTCATTTCTTAGGGAGTTTAAATGGTTCCAAAATTTCGCAGCTGCCTTTCTATCTTTTTTATGTACTTCTGCCAGCCACTGAGCTCCCTTCCTTCTAATCTTTTCATTGATCAGAAGGGATGCATCCCTTCTACAGCTTAGAAAGGTTGCCCATTTTCTTTCCACATCATCTGTCGGTTCACCCCGCTGCTTAGCATGTCTGTGTTCCCTAGAGGCTTCCTGACGTTTTGCTATGGCTCTCTTAACTTCCTCATCCCACCAACTTTTGGGTTTGTGTCTTCTTTTCCGGGGTGACTTGTCACGCGTCTTAGCAAGCTCAATCTCAAAGAGTCTAATTAAATTCGTGTATGTCCACACTGTCTTATTATCCTCCGTGATTACTTTCTCAATTTGTTTAGTGGCTATTTCAATTTGCCTTTCTGGATAAAAATTTTCCTGTAGTTGCTCATCTTGTCTCCTTCCCACTTTCACTGCTCTTCCAAAACTTAGCTTGATACGTTTGTGATCGCTACCCAGACTTCTGGAGCCACCTTCATCTATGTGCATTTCCCTGAGCTTATCATACATCCTATGTGACATCAGTGCATAATCTATCGTCGACTGAAGCCTTCCTACCTCCCATGTTATTTGCCCTTCACACTTCTCGGTACTGTTGCAAATGATCAAATCAAGCCTTTCACACATATCCATGATCATTTTGCCTGTCGGGTCGGTATACCCATCTATATCTTCTATGTGCGCATTCATGTCTTCTAGTATAATTATCTCGCACTCTCTTCCTAACTCCTGAATGTCCTTTGATATACACTCTACCATTGCCTGGTTTTCCTCTCTGGCCTTTGCTCCCGTCCACAAGTACACGAAACCAAGGAGTGTCATTTGACCTGCCACTTTCCCTTGTAGGAGCACTGTAGGAGCGCTGTAGGAGCACTGTAGGAGCGCTGTAGGAGCAAAGCATGCCTACAGCGCCCCTAGCGGCCGCGACACGCTATGCGGCCGCGCCGGATAGTGGGCGCCTATGGGAAGCTGTGAAACTGAATTGTTCTAAAAACGTTGCCTTTAACCACCTCGAGTTCATATTATATACTATATAGTTCACTGTATTCATGGCACTGCGGCCCAACGCTTGCTAAACCTTTCTAAAACCAAGGAGGTTACGCCCAGCGAGTATAACGTAGCAACCCTTTCTTGTCAGATGGTACTCAATGTACATGCCAATGGCTGCTATTGAGGAATGAGCGACAGGAGAATTCGGCTTTTATTTAACGCGCACGCCCGCGAATTTTTCATTGTTCAACAACGCGCAGAAGAAATCTCCCACCGGCGACACTTTGGAGGTCAAAATGTTAGACTGGTTACACACTACTACTACGACTACGAGGGACGAACGAGTGCCGCTATAAGGAGCTTTACCCCTGAAAGTCTCTTTTAATTCAACTGTCATTTGGTTGGAAATTTTATTTTTTTCTATTTCTTTGCGTTACATTGTGTTCATCCTTTGTTGCAATGCTTCTGCTTGTGAACTGGGGCCGTGAATCACGTCGAGCATTGCTGTCTTTTTGACCACGATCCCTCAGCAGCTACTGTACGTTGTTGTAAAATTTCAGTTGATTTGTTTTTGAAATATGCCTTCCTCATTCCGTCCCGAAAACGCAGTGTATGTATTAAGCTATGTAAGGGAAACGCTACGATACGCTCCAGTGTTCGCTTCAGCGAACAAAAACACTTACTCTCCTCCAGCGAAATAATAGGAAATTCAGTGATGTTTAAGCGGTAACTGAGAGATAAGAGCGCTAGTATTATGTGTAATTATCTGTTATAACAGCCAACGATCGTGATAAACCACATTAGAGCTGGTAGCACGCTCATAGCAGGCTGGTAGTTAAACTCTAGCTCAAATACGAACACATACCAAGTGACCAGGGGCCTGTATTTAGGATGACTACGAAGAGCTTATACTGTGTATGCTGTGCCAGCGGCGTAAGCTATGGCTTCTATACGATCGACGTCAAGTACTCTATCGGAACTAGAAAACGGTTGACACTGATTTAACTAGCATGGGAATGATAGAGCTGATAGAAATAAATCATGGAGGGACGTTTGCTAAGTCTGCTACCAACGGCACTAAGTTGTAGTTAACATCAATAGTTGGTGCGTTTTCACATATCAAGCTACACCTGGTCGACGAAAGAAGGCGAGGAAATGCTGAGCGTAGGCTAGTGTCTATTTGTTGCGTGGCATTAATTTTTGTTTTTTTTTGCAAATCTTCTTGAATAAATATTTCCGGCTTGTCGATTGCTCTATCGTGGGCATCAATCACAGCTACGTGCTATTTGTTTTACTTCGATGCCTACTCGACAACACCTTCCTCTTTCAACTGCAGGGTCCTTAAGAATGTGGTGGTGTGGGCTCACATTCCAAACATGAGCCACGCCGCCTGCGGTTTCGACAGCGGCTCCTTTGTGAGTATTCAGTGTTGTGTGTAGTATTGTGCATAGTGGTGTGTGTGTGGGTATGTGTGTGGGTATGTGTGTGGGTATGTGTGTGTGTGTGTGTGTGTGTGTGTGTGTGAATATACTTTAAAAAGACACGGAAGTCAAAGAATGAGTCAGTTTATATTGATATAACGCCATCATTGAAAACAGTTTTTTGAGCCAGTTGGAATAATGAACTTTGATGAATATTAGCTGTTAAAGCGAAATGAGTAAAAAAAGAAACAAGAAAAAAAGAAACAAGAAAAAGAACGTGCAGATACGGAAAGAAGGTGTTAGTGTACGATCCCTTTATCTTTCCGTGTCCGCATATATTATTTTTGCGGTTCCAGTTAAGCACTGGAAATGCATCGAAATGACATCATTAGACATGGCGTAATACGGCCACACTACGCCCTTGCGCTACTATAGAACTAAGGGGCATGTGCAGAATTTTTTTTAAGGTGGTAAGGGGGGGGGAGCACAGTTTCGTAATTTCGAAGGAGGTAGGCGGCGCCGCCTTGATACGGTCAATTTTCACTTTGTATAATATGGCGAAAAATATTTGGGGAGCGAGGCACGGGCCTGTTGTGCCGCCTCCTGGCTACGCCACTACTGTCCACTCTACTGTGACCCACGTGTCATCAACATACACATTTTTTTTAGACTCACTTGCTTCGAAAATTTACCCAGGTGCCCCCTCCACTATGGCGTCTCTAACTATATGGTGGTTTTGAGACGCTAAACCCATCATCATCATCATCATAATCATCATCATCATCATCATCATCATCATCATCACATATCATCAATGCTTCAAAAATTTAAGTTGTCAGGATTTCATGCTCTCAACCTAGCATGCGTAGTCGTGAACTAAACCTGTGAGATATCCTTTGCTGATAGTCTACCGAAGCAGAGCCCTGTCCGTAATCATGGATGCTCCGTGTGCTTGCCTCGGCCCAGGAACCGTGGTTCGAGTGGCTCAAGCGCAAGCCTCTGTCGGTGGCCACCAAGAGCCTGCTGTCGCTGAGCCTGGCCCCGCTTCGCTACACCATGTTGCCCGACCAGGCAGGCCGCAGTTGCTTCCGCAAGGAATCTGTGGTGAAGCCGCAGAAGGTGCCCTTCGCGCAGGTGGGCAGTCGTACAACGGCCAAAGTAACAAAGGAAAAAAAAAAAACATGTTGTTAGACACTAAACGGAAATAATGACTTCGTTTGTAGCGATAAACTGTATTCTCAGAACTCTAAAGCCATAAGTTTGAATTTCATGAGCTCATTATTACCGGAGAAAGGCATGGTCAGAGTGACACATTTAAATTTCGCGCTGAAATGTGACGCGCGGCACGTCACCTTCGAAGTTTCATACGTCGTCGTGATTGTTGCGAGAATCGCACGGTGGCGTCGCCACCTGCATTTTCTTTTAGCGCGTTTTCTGGCTTACCAAGCGTCGCGTCGCGGTAAAGAGTGGCGTTTTCAGGATTATGAAATTGTACTTTATTAATACGCGAAAAATCGTTTTGCCCTTTAGTGTCTCTTCAAGAGGCTATGTTTGCGTTGGAATTCGCGAGACTTCAACAAGACCTTGCGAGAGTTTGCGCGAATCCGAGAGAGTTTCACGAGTCTTGAGTAAAGAAAACCACGTGACCTTCTCCCAGTGAGTGATGACGTCACACGCAGAAAGGTTACGCTGACAAACAAATTTACATCGCCAGACTGTTCACTATGACATCACATCGTGACATCGTCATCTGACTGCATCATGAAGTCAGCCAAATTTTGTGTCGTCATCACGTAATCAAAACATCACTACATGGTGACGTCATCAATTGACAGCTCAGTACCACGTGCCGCGAAGAGAGCTTCAGTTTTGGGAGGAGGAACATGTGAATCGACTGAGTACATCAGAGTAATTTAATGCGGCCTCTCGCACTGAGGCGTTATGTCTTGAAGGAAGTCTGGTCGCAGTTTGTATAGCTTAATGTATTACCGAGTGTATACATCTGGCCTTCGGATTCAGATTTAATGAAAACGAATTGAATAATGTAACAACGCGCAGTGGACATTGTAAATTGTTTATCCATGGCAAAAGCCAGCACAACACAGCAGCCGGCGCTAACCGTCGCTGCGAATACAGAAGTAAATGCCGTAGATCAAGACTGTACTGCCTTCACTTCACGCCCATATTTTTTTCGCGAGAAACAGCGCTGAAAGCTTCGAGCACAGTTGCAGTTGGGTGGACTTGAAGAGGAGCGAGAACTTAAGCCGAAAGTAGCCAAAGTAGCCATGTCATTTAATAATATCGCCAGTTTGTAGCCAAATAGAACCGGAGTGGTGTAAAGAGCGGAGTTTTCACTGTTGATGAGTAAGCAAAAACATTTTCAATAAGTAAAACCAGGAGTTTAAAAGTATCAAGAAAATAACCGTGGTGCCAACTATAAATTTTCGTCGCACAACGGGTCGAAAAGTAGCCGATTGGGCTGAAGTGGCCAGAGGCGGCAACGCCGGCTTTGAGGACACTCATGCCTCGCTTTCGAGAGTGGAGCGTGATAGCGTTATTGGGACGTCGTTAGACAATAAGCACATGCCGACGTGTCAGCGCAGTTGCTGCGGATGATGGTAATTACGAGTATTGAAAATAAACAGGAAACCAGCCCAATTTTCTATGCGCTTCTGCAAGTGGTTATGAATTATGACTCGTCGCTTTGGAATGGGATGACAGGTTGAAAACACACACTCGCTGAGAGCCATTCAACGTTTGATAGGGCAGCATTGACTTTCCAATGCATTTTTCATCTATCCAAGCCTCCATTTTTTTAAACCATAAACTTCTGTCTTGTTTGAGGCTCATATCATGTTCTTTGACTCCAAGTTCTAAACTAGGTTCGGCACCCGGGTTCTTTTTCTTGGGGGGGGGGGGGGGGGCATTCAGGATGGCACCTGCAAGAAGCAAGTTCCTGCAAGGGGTGGAGGAGGTGGCGGCCCAAAGACGCGGGGAGCTTAAGCGTTGTGTTTTGATGTGGTTTCCGTGGAGCAAAGGGGTGAGTGCTTCTGTTGGTTCGGCTGGTAAAAATAATTTAATTAGTAGCCCAGCAGAGCTTTTGCTGACCAGGCCTTAGGTCTCCCACGTGTGGATTTTGAGTCTTTGGGCCACTACCGCCTCGCGGGCCTTCTGGACGGCCCAAAGTTCGCTGAGGCTGGGGCCTGCGCAAGGAAGCGGCCCACCGCGGCGGAAGAATGGCGGAGTTGACAACTCGCGGGTATTTCGTACAATACCAGAGCACGTGGGTTAATGTGGCGACCTCAGTTCGACAGGACTTCAACATATTTGTCGGGTATGTATTAGGGTCGAGTTTGTCAAATGGTGTGGAGTTCGGGTAAGTGCGCGTCGGCAGCGGTCGTAGGGGGCGTAAGGGGGGCAACCACTACCCATGTTTTAAAGAAGTCTTCAGGAACAGACCTTCCACTCGCACGGGCGCAGGTGTGCCTCAAGGTACCGGACATGACAGCCGAAGAACCACTACCGACGAGTTCCTGTCACGTGTACCACGACGAGCGTGACTGTTACGTCACGTTTTCCTCCAAGGCGCTCACCGTCATTGTGAGTAGCGCAGAACGTAGACCCAGTTGCAATAATCAGCAGTCAACGTGGCGTTTACTTTGCGATGTCAGTCAGCACTGAGAAGATTGGATGAAAGAAACTTCCGAATCCCGTCTCTTTGGTGCGTCTCATAGCCCCTGTCATTTGACAAAAGTTGACTGTTGGAAGAGTTGGTGTTTCGATATAAAAGCCGTCGTGAGTAGCTCAACTAAACAGGACACACAAGAAAGAACCGATGAGCACAGGTACAAACTAATAGTTGATTTTATTGAATTAACTGTATAAAAGTGGAGACTTTCCTTCAATGAAATCAGTTGTTAGCATGCGCCTGGGCTCATCGGTTCCTTTCTAATAATCCTTCATAGTGCTTCACTTTCACAGTGGCGTATAGCCTATTTAACTTGTTTTCATGATCGCCGACCACGCCGAGCATTGCAGTGCAGCATCGACAGGAGGCGATCGCGGCGCAGTTGCCCTCCCCGTTGGTCCCTTCATTGCCGGGCGTTTGCGCAAGACACGCATTGTCACACATTTAGTCCCTGTTGGACGAACCGTTCGTCCATTGGTTTAACGACTGCAGTTCGTCCAACTTTGCCGAATTTCGGCTTAGAGTGTAGGTGTGTAATAAACTCGCCGCTCGACGTTGCATGTATACCACTCTCCGAAATGTGAGGGCAGTAACATTTGCAATTTCGCTAGAAATGCTTGCTTTTATATTTCCTTAATTGTACGTGGCTTATAGCGAGAGAACATATTCTTAGGGAAAACACACACAAACACACAAAAAATTAAGGAATACGCGGACACTTGTTAAACGTAAACCTGTTCCTAATTCAACAGTATGCACTTCCCTCGCACAATGTTCCTGTTTTCGTTATTCCTTATTTGCTCCCTTCTATTCAAATTTCACGTGGAAAAACAGAAAGGTCTATTGAATTTTCGTTGTTCCTATTTATTTTGATGCGAATCGTATTACAATCAGGATCATTGTAACGCAAATACCGTCCACTGAATTAGGTCAGTTTCGAAAGGAATCACCCGGTAGGTACGAAACGGCAAAGTTAACAGTTCGATGTGCCACGGAAATCTATCCGTAAAACATTCGATACAAAGGGTTGACCTCGGTGTTGCGGCTTCCGCACCTTGTGAACGCAGGGCAACGTGGTGAATAGACACTTCCAGAACGGCCTTGCTGTGGTCGACCTCAACTTTGACGACTACCTGGGCGTCTGCGGCGAGCGTCACCGGCTCTTCAACGCGCTCTACAACATCGTCGATGTGTCGTGAAGCTCCGTCGTCCACGGCTTTCACCCTGAACGCGACAGAGCTCAAGGATTTATCCTCAAGTACAGCGTTGATGAAAGCTGGCGTGGCTGCGAGCTGAAAAAAATTCAAGAGACCCTAAATCTTTACTTGGGTGTCACCCGCCGCGTTGGTATAGTGGCTAAAGTACTGGGCTGGACTTTAGCCACGTTGTTGGCTAAAGTCTAGCCCAGTACTTTAGCCACGTACAAAAGTAGTAAAGTAGAAAAGTACTAAAGTACTTTAGTACTCTAGCCACGTAGTGGCTAAAGTACTATAGTACTGGGCTGGCGTTGGTATAGTGGCTAAAGTACTGGATCCGCAGGTTGCGGAATTGATTCCCGGCCGTGCCAGCAGCCTGTTCGATGGAGGAGAAAATGTTTGAGGCCTCCTCGCTTTTCGTTTTCTCGTCTGTTTTGTGCACACCGAAGTGTTTCCGAGAATGCTTGAGACAGATTTAGGTGCACGTTAAATCAGAACCCCCTAGTATACACAAGAATATGACCGGCAACATAGAGGAATACTATAGCGTCAGTGAAAGGTTGACAAGTATCGTAATTAAGTTTTAACAAAAGGTACAGAATGGAGGTGGTATAGCCATACACACCTACATCAGACCACGATGACCACCTGGTTGAACGCTTTTACGAGACGTAGGGTCTGCAATTAATAAAGTGAAAACACAGTAAACAATACCGATTTGTGACTTTGTGCCAAAGTAGGCAAGAAACAGGCCTGAGACCATGCAGTGCGGAAATATCACATCGACTTTATAGAAATGCCAGAAGGGAGTTATTGGTAGTCTTCGCAGAACGAAATAATTTAAATTTACGGATCTTGAATACTTTCTTAAGAAAACGGACTAACCGTAAGTGGATGGGGCGAAGTCCTAATGGTGAATCTAAAAAAAACGAAATAGACTTCAATCTGCGTGTGCACCCATGCAGTTCACAGGATTTAGAAGTTGTTGCCTCTCGCGTAATCGCCTTCTAGGGGGAGGGGGTCGCAAGCTTGCCAGAGGTTCTGCATCAGCACTGACATCTTGTTTTGCTCGCCGTGAGATGACGCTAGAAGAGAATGTGGTTGCTATCGCTCCCGCTTGAACGCGCTGCCAGCAGCCGCCACCGGAGCGCGCAGGCCACGCGCTCCCGTGTTCCCTTTCATGAATGTTGACGCTGTACATCCGCCCAAATGTTTAACTGTACTGTTTGAGCGGCGACTCTTCTGTGCGTCAGCGCCGTACGACGGAGCCAAGTTGCAAACAGGAGTTGCAAACAGGACGATCAACACGTGCCCACAAAGCACGTTCAGCTCCGAGCCCGTCGTCTACCAGACTCTCCCTTGTTGTCGGCGCTGTGCAGATGAATCGCGTTCTACTGCTTACCTCATCAGTGCGGGAGTGGGCGCATATGGTAATGTTAGGTCTTCGATTTGTGGCTGCAAGGTTATTGTTCTGAGGAGAAAATACAACCGAAACTACTCGAATGCCCACGCCCTGTTTGCCACTACGGAGGCTTCGTCGTACGGCGCTGACGCACAGAAAAGTCCCCGCTCGCGCACGATAGTTGAAGATTTAGAGGCTGTACATAACTTGAAAAAACTAATAATTAAAATAAATTTTGGGATTTTACGTATAAAATACGCATAATTACCACAGTGGCTGAACGATCGCAATGCCACAGTTTCTTGGAGTATAGGTATTGTAGCTCAAGAGACAGTAGGATCGGGCGTGTTCGTATAACATGATAAAGAGTGCTTACCAGCGCAAACGACAGTGAAGGAGGGGACAGGAGAAGAGACAAGACAGAGCGCTGAACTGCCAACAATTTATAACTGTATAAACTGGTAACTGTATGAAATCGAAAACCTTTGCAAGAAATAAATTGTTGGCAGTTCAGTGCTATGTCTCGTCTCTTCTCCTGTCCCCACCTGCCCTGTCGTTTGCGCTGGTAAGCACTCTTTATCACAGGTATTGTAAAAGACATTGTGCTTGGGGCGGAAGTGCCTCTTGATCGGGGTCTCGAGGAAACATCGGTTTATAACGCTGCGTGCGGCGTTAGAGCAACTGACACTTCGCGGGACGAGCTAAATTCATGATGGACGGTGACGTGTCGAAGCTCGGCAGCTGTTGGTGGCGCATAACGCATTCGCCTGTCCACCACCGACTTTTACTTTCGCCTCGCGGCACAACCACTGCGGCTTTCTTCACGAAGCGCCGGTTACTATAGCAACCGGAGATAAGAACGCATTCAGCGCCGAAATTCGGCGTAGTTGGTGATAACAGAACTGGATCATCTTAAGAAGGACGGGAAGCAACAATCGCTGAACGAAGAGACAGGACGGCCAACACACGTGTGCAGTTTGGAATCGGACATGCGCAGCATCGGACATGCGGAGACACGTCAACAGGACGGCTGCTAAACGTTTGATATATACACCCGTCCTGTTTGCGTGTCTTTTTCTTTTGTGATAGCTGCTTTCAGCTTGTTAAGATGCACAAGACAAAAAAACCTTTCTTGTTTCGAAGGTTTCGTTGTAACGCCGCTAGATATCCGCTGAAGCCCCAGGATCGATTTGGCTCACGCCGTTGCCACACTTCATCCGATTGACAGCGGCTTGCAAGCAAACCTTCGGGAGTCCATTTCGAGTAAGTGAAACAACTTTACTGATGATCCGGCATAAAGGGGGGATGGGTAGGGGAATTAAAGTGAGTCACTTTAGCGTGCTCGGACGTCCCGGAGCAGCTATTGACCTGTACTCGCGACAAACCCGTAAAGGCGCCACTTTCGGCCACTGGCGTTCCAGGACGTTGAAGCACGTGCTGGACCACGTCTCCTTGGTTGCCTGCAGCTCTAGGCTGATCATCTTGCTGCTGATGGCAGTTGGCGTTGCTTCTTGATTACCCGGCGGTGGCGCATAGTTCCACAAGAGGTGTCTCTGTGTGGCTCGTGCCTTTTGAAAAAAGTGCGTCTACTGAGGTACCACTTCTTTGCGGCGATGTCACTAGTTAGTCTTGGTTGGCAGGGATTGTGAAACGTGAAAGGGAGTGTACTGCGACATGAAGTCCATCATACAACGCAGCGTCAACGCGGGAACGCCGAGGAAGAAGGAACGGTGAGTGACGCAACGTTCGTTGAGCTCGTAGTTTTGATAGGTGAATCTCGAAATTGTTTTGACAGTGCTATAGAAAGACGGCAAGCACGAGAGAAGACTGCGCGTTTGTTTTATTCATCTCTTCAGTTGTTCGTTTTTTCAGTGGAGTTCAAACAGTTCTAAAGGTATGCAAGACGACGCTGTATTGACGATTATGACCGAGCCGCGTCGTGGATTACGCTTCATAACGCACTGGCACTACGACAGTAATTTATAACTGGAAACACTGCCAAGGAAAGTTGCTTTCATCAGCAGTGTTGTCTGTGAGCAATCATTCATATTTCGCCTAAAAAATAAAAGCGTGCTCTTAAGATTTCCACTTCTGTACGGCAATGCAACATGGCACTATGACGACATGAGCATGGCGTATTAACTTATATACTGCGCTAACCACCTCACTCGGGCAAAAACGTGGCCAGGACGCTCAAAACAAAAACCTTGGATGCCTCAACAAACGGGAGCATTGAATGCAGGCGGCGTCAACGTCTCGGGGTGTCGGCGTCGAGAAGAGTAATTCGAAATATGATCCTCACGGTGCTGGAACTCAGGTTATGACGTCACAGATAATTGAACTTGTGATGTCACGAGGTCAGATGGGGTCGTAATCACGTGACATTGTCTCTTCGGTGGGCCAATCACGCATGCCGGGCAGAACAAGGTGAGAGGGCAGAAAGTTTGCAATGCCTCTCTTTCGGGAGCAACATTGCAAAACTACAATTGGTGCAGCAAGCATGAGGTGTACGGCGTGCGTATCAGTGCATTGACTGAAAAAAAAGAGGCTTTCGCATTCGATGAATGCACAGTAGGACATGTGAGTTACAGCCACGGCCCGTATATGAACGCTGGCACCGTCCACATCTGCTACCCACAAAGCCATTCTATAGACAAAGTGTTCTTCAGAGTGCACAACAAGAGCGTGACTTCACTGTTACGTGCGTCTTGCTCTTCCGTCCTCGCATGTTAGGCTGTTGCCCGCACTGCTAGTGGGGCGAGGCCCAAGGGACGGCTTTCAGCTCTCCCATAATAGAGTACCGAGAACTGTGAATCGTTATCCACTTATTCAAAACGCCCACTGGTGGAACTCGAGTAAATGTGTCGCAGAGTGATGGGGGTATCACCCGAATGTTGCGTAATAGGGCAAGGTGTGGGAATGTTCAATTGTTATTTCGTCTTTATTATTATTACTAAATAAATGAAGCAGAAGCGTTGCCTTGAACGACAGGCGAAAGCCAAGTAAAGACGCCCTTGACTGAATTCCGAACGCGCGATCCAGTACCTACATATTCACCTCTTCATAAACGCCTCTCTGGCACCGCCATAGCCTTCCTTGGACCTTGCAAATTGGCGCGTCCCCTCGAAAATGCACTGGCAACGCTGCGCCCTTAGCCTTTGTACTCCCGCGCTCAGCCTATCATGGCGGTGTTTTTTTCCTTTCTGTGAAAAGGTGTATACAAGGTGGCCAGTGAACAGTTGAGCAGCTCGAGCAGCTGTTTCTTTACTAGCAGACGTTGACTGCGTCGGCCTTGCGAGGCGAGAGATGGGGAGGGGAGAAACAGTCTTGCGGATGTCTTTCTAGGCCGGCAGGAGACGTCAGCACGCGCAGGAGGGGAGGTGCGGACGGTGCCACCACCAACGCCGATGCATGATAATACGTGACTAAGAAATGCTCCCCATTAAAAAAAATGTTGACCATCTGATAATCATGACCCAGTCTTTCGTGGCTTCGGTCTAATTTTTGTGAACACGGGCTCATCGAGTGTGAGGCCCATGGGACGACTTTATGCTCTTGAATAACAGAGTACTGAGTACTCTATATTGTTAACCACTTTTTCTAAACACACAGGGAACCCTGATAGAATGCCAAGCAGCAGCGGTGCGCACGGCGTTGACCCGGTTGTCAATAAAGAAAGAAAAAAAAGCGTTGACTCGGTTGAAACGGGAGTCGACGCGGTTGCTGTAAGATCGATTTGAACTGAAATTCGGTGTAGCGTTTACTCGAGTAAGTTCGGTTTTGTGTAAGTTTCATCGCAGATAAACGAGCCGAAAAAAGTGTTTCCACTCGACGTGTAGTTGAGCGTAGCGGTTGGTGGAGAAGGTGAAGTGAGAGAGAAGTTTGTTGCGACCGTGTGGAGGAGCCGGCAGCTCGGGGGCTGCGGTGAACGTGCTACGGGTAAGGAAGAAAGTGACGTCAGCGCACACCTCTGAGGGAAGCGTGAGAAAGGAGCGCGACGTCAACGCACAGCTGTGGAGTGACCTACTTGGCACCGCTCCAACAGCTGCGGCGGGGGGAGCGCGTTGTGGCGTGTTTGTACGGATGCACGTACTAACCTACGGCGTTACACACGTGAGCCAAAGAGCTGATTTGCATCTAAAATGCATCTGTTATCTTCGTAAGGTACCGGCTTTCTGCCCTCCCATTGTAGAGTACCAAGTATTCTAAATCGTTTAACTCCGTTTCTCTACACATGTGCAATGAAACTGGGGCAGCTTATTGCTCTCCCATAGTAGTATGTCGTATAACTTTAAATCGTTGAACATTGGTTCAAAACGCACCTACTCCCCTGTATGGAACTACACGTAGCTCCCGTGTGCTAAAGTAAATTGTGCCCGAAGCCGGAAGATTATCTGTCGTTCTAAACACGCTGTCTCAAGGTAGGGAATGCATATTCAAGCGAAGCTTCGTAAGTGAACCCTCACTTGTAAGTAGTACGAACGTCTGTTTAACAAACATTTCAGAATAACAAACTTTATGTATATATATATATATATATATTTATATCCCCGGTGGTTTTCCTTTGCGTTATGCACCGACATGGTGGATCCCGGCTTCTGACAACTGGAGGAATGAGAGGACTGGGAATGGGATGATCGCATGTCAAGATTTAATGGTATAACACAACACTGCGAATTGCAGAGCTGCGTCTTTCCACCACCCCACCAAAAACGTAGCAAGAAGCAGTCTGTCGACTGGCGGTGATTGCAGACCATAACTGTTGAGTCGGGCGAGGCCCGGCTCAACACGAGGCCCGGCTCGAGGCCCGGCTCCCGAAGCGCGGACCGGCTCCCACGAGGCCCGGCTCCCGAAACACGAGGCCCGGCTCCCGAAGCGCGGACCGGGAAGGATGAAGAAAATCGCACATCCGAGACCCGGGCATGCGTGAAAGGTGCATCCAGTTCCGAGTTTGAGAGTCCAGTGTATTTAGCCTGGCAAGGGCCTGTGAAGGCTTGGGCTCCGAAACACTTGGTATACATAGATGTCGTGATGGAGGTCGTCTCGTGTGCCTGGTTCTGTGAGCAATAAACTTCGCGTCAATGTCCTTCGCGTTTAGTTTTAAGTGGGTCAATCATGGCTCTGGGGACATTCCATGTCTTTGCTGTTCCCAGGGTTCCATTTATCGAATCACCGAATTGTTTCAAGTTGGCTGTAGAAAGTTTATCAGCGTACTCTTCAGCTTGCTGCGTTATATCTTTAATTTTCGATTTAAGTTTCTTTGCGCCGTCCGGCAAGTCAAAGATGCTGCCAGGGTCCAAGGACTTCGAGTGGTCGCATGAGGCACCGGCATCAAAATCGACGGAAGGTGGGAAGGGACAGGGGTTAATCCCCTCTTTCCCCACCTCGCCCGGAGGAAAGTGCCGGATTTGAAATAAAGTTAACTCATTCATCCAGTTTTTTATTTCGTTTTGGACTTTCTAATCATTTAGTGAGGTTCTCTCTTGCTTCCCACAGGTGAAGGTGAGCGTCTTCATTCGGGGTGTCTTTTCTAGCGACTGAATTGGTGTACATTTGCTTATCATTTCGGATGACTTTGCTCCACTCGTCCGAGTCGTCTGTGGCAGTCATTTATATTTTTAGTGGTCTTCTATAAGCATGCTAGCCTGTTACTTTAGTTGTGCCGATGTGTTTGCGAATTCGTCCCGTGCGGAGTGTGGTGCTTAGTATTTAATGATCGCTTAAGCATGAGTGCGAGGAGCATCCAGTTTCGATTTGGGAGCCAGTGTATTTAGCCTGGTAAGGAGCTGTGATGGTTTGGGCTCCAAGATACTTGGTATAGGTGTCGCCAAGGAGGTCGTTTCGTGTGCCAATGATATCGTACCTGTCTGCGCTATGACAGTTTTGCACACAGTCGTTAAGTCAGGGCTTGTGTCCTTGGGTATGCTGTTTTCTGTTCTCGTTGAGCTTGCAAGGTCCGTTAACAATGCCAATCACAGTGCCTCTAATATTCTTGCAATATTATTTCCATTTGTTATCTTGGCTCATATCTCCAGCTTGAATGCCCGGCATTAAATTTCCGAACTATGATGAGTGGGTTAACTTTCGCCAGTTTGGCTGTCTCTTGAAAGAGCTTGTCGAAAGTTGCTCCCGCTTGTCTCGGGGGCTAGATATATCAAGTACGAAGGCGCTCTTTCCACGACTCCTTTTGTAGCTGGATTCTGTATGAGATGCAGGATATCCGTCCCTCCTATATGGGCTTGTCATATTGTTGTAATTGGCTTATCTACTAAAGTTGCAACTTTCCATTCTGCGTCTCCGTTACTGTAAGTCACGTAGCGGCGTAATTTTGGAAGTGTTTCCGCTTCCTGGACTGCTATTTGTTGCGACGCCACCAGCTGCAACAGTGGCCCTCTTTTACGCCGGAAACCACGGTAGTTTCACTGCCATATTTCGCACTCTTGTGACTGCTGCATTTGATAATGAGCCATCATGCGTCTCCTGGTTCATGGGCGGCAGTCTGGGCCTGTTGTAAATTATCTCAGCTTTTTTTTCTGATGTTGGCACCCGTGGCATGCTTTTGCATGGCTATCATGAATTCACTGTGTTGTGCCTGAATTTTTTTTATCTAGAATCTCCAGCTTTCTATCTACTTTTATCATGACCTCATTTAATGCTTTCTTTCAACGTATACAAGGTAATTTTTGAGCTTTCGGCCACAACGAATGTTTTACATAAATAATCCGGAAAGAATAAAGTGTGGCAACGTGAAATGACAATACCAACAAAATGTCAAACATCTCTCTGAAAAGCTGCTAATAACGAAAAAGCGTACAAATGAGGGTACCTCATTTATTGTAAAATTGCGCATGAGTATGGGTATGCGTACGGGTATGAGTATGGACGTAAAACTTCTTGCTTTTAAAACTTTCATACAGCCGATACTGGAATTTGCCAGTATTGTCTGGAGTCCCCACCTAAAAGTGCTTGTAAAGAAACTTGAACGCATACAACGGCTGGCAGCTCGCTTTATATGCTCGAGATATAAGGAGAACGACTCAGTCACAGAAACGCTACAACTATGTGATCTTGAGACGCTTCACAAGCGTAGACGCAAAAATAGATTAGAGTTTATTTTTCAATTATTAGACAGTGAGTTTAAAATTAACAGAAATGACTATATAGAACAACCTGGGAAACGAAGCGAGAGGGCAAACCCTATACCAGTACTGCAACCTTATTTTGCACGAACGAAGGCGTTCCGTCATACTTTCTTCCCCGATGTCATTGAAGATTGGAATGGGTTACTGAGCAACATAGTCAATGTGGGTGATGTTAAAGAATTAGTGCATTTACTTGATTTATATATATGTGATTTATTGTAAATAATATTACGATTGTTATTCGTTGCATTGCGAATCAGGGTGTGTGTTTTTCGTTTTTCGTTTGGAATTCAGAGCTTTCATGGATTTGTATATATGTATACCTGGTTTATCATTGGGAGATGTATAGTTGTATCCCCAATTTGTTTGCACAGTGTGTCGTACCTTTCCTGTAATGACCCTCAATAGAGGGTTGACAGTATTTCTAAATAAAAAAAAAAGTAAAAATTCACAAGTGCCTAGCGCGCTTTTGAAGGCCTATTTGTGTAGACTCACAATTTGTCCCACAAACGAGGCTTGAACAGGTCAATTAACGTTAAGGGCGTCTGGCGAACGTTGTGGATCTGTCGCCATTTCCTTCGTAGGTCTTGCGGACACACACGGGACGGCTTTATTCTCTCCCGTAGTAGAGTACCTGGTACTCTAAATCGTTAAAGCTTTTTCTAAACACACGTTGTGGCATTTTTACCTTGTACGTTCGATATACCGGACTGGTTCACTGCGTAATTTTTGTCGACGCAGCCTCATCAAGTGTCAGGTGCACGGTAAGTGTTATGCTCTCTCATAGTAGGGTTCCAACTACTCAACTTTTTTTAAACACACATGCCTGAGTAGTTCGATTAAAAGCTCGTAAAATGTGAGGCCCACGGGACGACTTTTTGCTCTCTCATATTAGAAGACTAACCCCCGTATTCTAGAACATCCCTTCACTCAACGCTTAATCTTCACTTGAGAAAGCCCATGGGAGCACCGTGTCTAGGCACGTCAAGTCACTGCCTATCAACAATAACCTGCTGCGATTCTTGAGTAGCGCAGCGTCATTTTCAGCTGAGCGGTGGCGCAGTGCTCAACTCTGTCAAGTGAAGGGTGGAAGTCGAGTCGAGTAGCGTTTGTGAATAAAGGGGTAAGCACCCTAAATTGGTAATAGCTTTTCCGAATGCCTTTCTTATCTCTTTTTGGCCGGTATCCATGGCAAACTCCTTTTGCGTGTGAGCTGAACACTGTTGTCCTCTTCGCTTACGCCGTAATTTCTGCGAACAGGGCCCACGGGACGGCTAATTTATGCTATCCCATAGTAGAGTACCAAGTACTCGAAATCGTGTACTGTGTGCCTACATGGCACAGTACACGAGGCTCTACCATTTCGCCTGCCCTGCAATGCGACCTACGTGTCAGCAGCCGAGCACCTAAGCCACCGATCAATCGTGGCAGACGTGTTCATCCTTTGGAAGACAAGAGTTTATCCACTTGGTCTGCTAACTATGGGTCCGGCGGAAAGAGCTGACTTCGGACGACTTGCAGCCCTGGTTACGTGTTACGGGTGAGCAGCCATTGGTTGTCGCACTAAACAGAGCTGCGATGTGCCTTCAGGGGAGGAAGACTAATATTTGAGCTTTTAGGAGGGTTCTGCAGCCAGAATATTGAACAGTTGTATCACGTGTCGCAGTTTGTGCAAATGTGACATTGTTTTTTTTTTCTATAATCAGTGAGCTGTCGAAACCGTCCACTAGCCCTTGCAGACCAAACAGAAACTCTGGTTGGTTGGCAGACGGTTATTACACTGGCACAACCAACATAGGGCATCAGCCGGGTGGTGACATTATATATAGGTGAAATTGTTTATATTCAGAAATTGTTTAACGACAGATAGTTTTATAAATAAAAGAAAAAAAAGAAAACAAATGCTGTCATTTTGTTTTCAGGGCTAGAACGAGTGCGCCATTTTCTCTGGCGTGGGATGCAATAACTTCGATGGGTGAAAAAACAAGTACTTAGAGAGAGAGAGAGAGAGAGAAAGACAAGCGAGGTTCGAGTGCTGCAAGCCCCAAGGCAAGCATCTTATCATTTCAGCTATCCAATCAGGTTAACACAACATAACATAGCATAGGGAAGCGAGAATGACGAGTATATTTGATGGTGAGGACGAGTGTAAGAAGGAAAAAAAAGGAAGGGTACAGAGAGAAATAAAGATAGAGGGAAGAAAGAAAAACGATGGAAGAGGAGATAACTGCAGGCACGGAAAGAGCTCTGCTTTATCAGAATTTAGTGCACGCGGTTTGTTTTTACAATATAAAGAAGGTATACACCCAAAAATATCATGTTCTGTCCATCATTCTAAAACTCAGTCACGCTGGCTTCTAGGCGACGGCAGCAAGGTTAAAAGAACGCGCAAGATAGCATGTATAAAGTTGTTCCTCGTTTAGAAGACGTTTGTGTGCATTGGTCAGTTAAAGAGTGCTGTTGCACACGTCTCTTTTGGGAATCTGGACAGTTACCTTTAACGACCAGCGTTCATCCTGAACGAGCCAAGTTCACAGCCCATGTACATTTCTTCTTCATGACTATAATATCACTGTAATATCATAATATTGACACGTGTTTATATGAAAAAGAACGGTGATAGGAATGTTTTGTAGATTCCCGCTAGTGGGTCCGGTGGTTTTTCGGGACGACAACGAAGCAGGCATCTTGCTGTACAGCTGATCCTGAATACGCTCTTTTCGCTGCCGTAAGCTGCTGTCATCTTTTGTTCGCGTTGCACTGCGACACTGGTGGAGGAGCTGGGCCGTGACACTACCCGATGCTTCACACTCCTAGTGGGAGCCGTTCACCCAGCCCGGACGTGCCTACTGCAACCCCTGTTCATCGATTCAGTCGTCGGCTACGAGGTGTTCCTCCAGACTACAACCCCTCGCAGAAAACCTCTACCGGACATCTAGAAATGGCTAACACCAGCCCCCAGCCTGTACTTCTCGGCACCAGTCCTCCCGCTCCATCCCAGGTAACGTTTTTTCAATCACTGGAGCCTAAACGATTTGGTGGTGGCGCACACGAAGATGTAGAAGACTGGTTAGACCACTATGACCGTGTTGCGAAGATCAACCACTGGTCTGCTCAGGAAAAGCTCGGCCGGGCCTACTTCTATCTCGATGACAGCGCTCGTACTTGGTACGAGAACAGAGAAGGCAACCTGTCCACATGGACCGACTTTCATCAGAAGATGGTTGAAACTTTTGCCAATGTCGACAGACGTGACCGCGCCCACCAACTACTAGAGCTAAGGGTCCGAAAACCCAATGCAACGGTCGCCATGTTCGCCGAAGACATGACACGTTTATTTCGGAGGGCTGACCCGCAGATGACTGAAGATAGGAAGTTGCGCTACCTCATGCGTCGCGTTAAAGAGCAGCTGTTCGCCGGACTTCTGCGCAACCCACCAAGCACTGTAGAGAACTTCATCAAAGAAGCGTCGGCTATCGAGCGGGCCCTTCACCAACGCTGCCGACAATATGACCGCCTGTGCAGCAGCCCCCAAACTCAGGCTGCCGCTGTGACGTTTGACAGCCATAGCTCCTTACGTGACATGATTAGAGAGATTGTTCGTGAAGAATTGCAAAGGCTGCGGACTCCGGTAGTGGACACACCCATGGCATCTGTCGCTCAAGTCGTCCGTGACGAAATCCGCCAAGCATTCTCGACAGCTGATCCTGCCCCCGAACAACGTCCCATGACGTACGCCACCGCCCTTCGAAGCTCCCCACCCGCTCCGCCTTCATACTACCCCCACCTGCAACTGTTCCTTGGTCACCACCACAGGGGGAGACACCGTGGCGCCCATCCATCCAGCCCCCATACGACCAGTCGTCTTCTGGCTTGCCATGGCCTTTGTCGCGTGAGGAGTCATCACGGCAACCACAGCTTCGCTGAACAGACACCTGGCGCACTGCCGACAGGCGTCCACTTTGTTTCAACTGCGGAGGTGTAGGCCACATAGCCCGCTATTGCTGGCACCGCGCCGATCCGTCTCGCCCTTTCAGGCCACGGTATGACATTCGACATGCCAACCAGTACGTATCCCGCCGTGGAGATGTCGGTTCTCAAGGACCTCCGGTACTCCGACACCCATTCGACGGCCGCCGTAACAATGATGACGAGGCTATAACTGATTACGAGCCGGTCCCCCGACATCGACCACGCTCTCCTTCTCCTGCCCAGTCACCTTCGTTGCAGCGCCGCACTTTTGCCGACACCAGAGGAGCGAGGTCACCCAGCCCACACCGGGGAAACTGAAGGCGGCGACCTCAGGGGGTAAGGTTGCAGGCTGTCAAGACGAAGAAAAAAAGCCCCCATTACTCCCACCTCAGGACGCTGTAAAGCCGACAAGACGTAATACCGACGAAACTGTGACCCCAGGCCTTACCGTTCTTGTGGATGGACAGCAAGTCAAAGCTTTAGTCGACACCGGGCCTGACTTCTCTATTATCAGTGATGACCTTGCCGTACGCCTCAAGAAAGTAAAGACAGCGTGGACGGGACCTCACTTAAGGACGGCAGGCGGCCAATTACTGATGCCTGTCGGAATGTGCACAGCAAGGCTCGACATCGGTGGCTCTACTTTCGTGGCGACGTTCGTCGTTCTCGCTTCATGCTGTAAAGACATGATTATTGGAATAGATTTCTTGAGAGAACATGGCGCCGTGATCAACATCCCTGGCAGTGTCATTACATTTCACAACAACAGCCCTACTTTAGTCGATTGTTCAGAGACGAGACATATGTCTTGTTCAGGGCCTTTGCGTCTGACGGATGACGATGTGGTCGTCCCGCCACGATCGTGTACGCTTGTTTCGGTGGCAGGGGATGAGCCGTTTGACGGCGACGGCATTGCTGACCAAATAAGCTCACTGATATTTAGCCACGGTATTTCAGTTGCTCGAGGTCTCGTCACTGTCACTGCTGGACGCACAAACGTGCTGCTCACTAACTTCAGCACTGAGCGCCGACATCTCCCGAAGGGTACAGCCGTCGCTTACTTTGACACTACTGCGGAAATCCAAGGCAGTTTATCGGCCCTAGACGAAGCACCTTAAGAAGAGTCGCTACCTAATCTTGACGTTGGTACTACGTTGTCAAGGGACGAACGAACGAGACTTCTTGAGCTGCTAGCCGAATTTAAGGACTGCTTTTCATCGACATCATGGGTCGGTCGAATGCCGCTAACAAAGCATCGAATAATTACCCACGACGCAGCAAGGCCTATACACCAGAATCCTTATCGTGTGGCTCCAAAGGAACGGGAAGTGATGCAGCAACAAGTCGCTAAAATGCTTGAAGATGATGTGATTCAGCCGTCACAGAGCCCGTGGGCATCGCCTGTAGTATTAGTTAAGAAAAAGGACGGTACCCTGCGTTTTTGCGTGGATTACAGGAAGCTGAATCAAGTGACTAAGAAAGATGTGTATCCGCTTCCACGTATTGATGACTCCCTCGATAGGCTACGAAACGCTCGCTACTTTTCTTCAATGGACCTCAGAAGTGGATATTGGCAGATCGAGGTAGACCCAAGAGATCGGGAAAAAACCGCTTTTGTGACGCCGGATGGTTTATATGAATTTAAAGTTCTACCATTCGGTCTGTGCTCAGCGCCCGCTACTTTTCAAAGGCTCATGGACACTGTACTTTCAGGGTTAAAATGGAAGACCTGTTTAGTTTATCTAGACGACGTCATAGTGTTTTCCCCAACATTTCACGAGCATCTCAAGAGGCTAGAAGTTGTTTTACGAGCCATACGATCCGCAGGCCTCACATTGAAACCAGAGAAATGCCACTTTTGTTTCGAAGAACTGCTGTTTCTCGGTCATGTCGTCAGCTGTATCGGCGTTCGGCCTGATCCCGAAAAACTTGCGGCCGTGGCACAGTTCCCAGTACCGTCCGATAAGAAAGCTGTCAGGCGCTTTCTGGGCCTATGCGCCTACTATCGCCGGTTCATCGCTGACTTCGCACGGATTGCGTCGCCGTTAACTCGCCTCACTAGAGACGACGCCACCTTTGAGTGGAATCACGAACAGCAAGCAGCGTTTAATGACCTCCGCCAACGTCTTCAAACACCTCCAGTGCTTGCTCACATCGACGAACAAGCGCCAACAATGCTTCACACTGACGCAAGCAATGTAGGCCTCGGAGCTGTGCTTGTGCAGTGGCAAGAAAACACGGAACGAGTGATCGCCTACGCAAGCAGGACGCTAACACGCGCTGAGGCCAATTATTCAACAACTGAGAAAGAATGCCTCGCCGTGGTCTGGGCAGTTATGAAATTTCGCCCGTACTTGTATGGCCGCCCTTTCAAAGTTATAAGTGACCTTCATTCCCTCTGTTGGTTGACTAATTTAAGAGACCCAACCGGCCGATTAGCACGGTGGAGTCTGAAGTTACAAGAGTTTGATATGACGGTCATACACAAGTCTGGGAAGCGCCATACGGACGCCGACTGCCTGTCTCGATCACCAGTACAGTCAGCTTCTCTTTCTGACGACGACGATATGGCCTTCCTTGGTGTTCTCGACGCGTCCACGATTGCTCAACAACAACAAAGTGACCCTGAATTGCTTGATTTGATTAATTACGTGGACGGACGTTCTTCGAGGGCACCTAGAGTCTTTGTACGGACATTATCGTCGTTTTGCTTACGCAATGGCGTCCTCTACAAGAGAAACTTTTCGTCCATTGGAGCTCCCTATTTGCTCGTTATTCCGGCACCCCTTCGAACTGAAGTGCTCCAAGCATGTCACAATGAGCCGACGTCTGGCCATTTAGGCTACACTCGCACATTGGCAAGAGTACAGCAGGGATACTACTGGCCACGACTCACAACAGCCGTCAAGCACCACGTTCACACTTGCATCGATTGCCAGCGACGCAAGTCACCTCCAAAGAGACCCGCCGGTCAGCTGCAACCAGTTCAGGTTCCACGTACACCGTTTGAACAGGTAGGAATGGATATTTTAGGACCCCTTCCTACTTCTACTGCAGGGAATCGCTGGGTTATAGTCGCAACAGACTACCTAACCAGGTATGCCGAAACAAAAGCTATCCAAAAAAACACCGCCGTGGAAGTGGCAAGATTTTTCATAGAAAATATTGTGCTACGCCACGGTGCTCCGACTATCGTGATCACAGACCGCGGAACAGCATTTACGGCAGCCATTTTAGGCCACGTCCTGGTGCTTAGTGGAACGACTCACCGTAAGACCACTGCGTACCACCCGCAAACAAATGGACTAACGGAGCGCCTCAACAAGACGATTGAAGACATGCTGTCGATGTACGTGGATGTCCAACATAATAATTGGGACGAGATTTTACCCTATATCACGTTCGCATACAATACGGCTAAACAAGAGACGACTCGCATGACTCCATTCAGCTTGGTTCATGGACTGGAGGTACGGACTATGCTGGATGCGATGTTGCCACATGAATGGGACGCTACCGACACAGGCGCTGACGTGTTCACTGAACGCGCGGAAGAAGCTAGACAGCTCGCCCGCTTACGAATCCACCAGCGACAAGACTACGACGCAGGCCGCTACAATGCTCGCCATAGAACTGTAACGTACAAAATCGGTGACAGAGTGTGGGTTTGGACACCCGTACGAAAACGTGGACTGTCCGAGAAGCTGCTAAGGCGATATTTCGGGCCATACCGAGTATCGCGCCAGCTAAGTGACGTCACCTACGAGGTTGTCTCCGACAGTCCCCAATGTCCGAGGCGTCGCCAGCACCAGCCTGAACTTGTTCATGTAGTGCGTATGAAGCCGTATGTGAGTGACTGACTGCACGTTAAAAAAATACTGTGCGTCTGAATCAGCATCGGGGCGATGCTCTTATAAGGAGGGGCAAGTGACACGTGTTTATATGAAAAAGAACGGTGATAGGAATGTTTTGTAGATTCCCGCTAGTGGGTCCGGTGGTTTTTCGGGACGACAACGAAGCAGGCATCTTGCTGTACAGCTGATCCTGAATACGCTCTTTTCGCTGCCGTAAGCTGCTGTCATCTTTTGTTCGCGTTGCACTGCGACAATATGTAATCATATTATCATACTATAGTATATTATTATATAATAAAATATATTATAATACAATATATTAATAAAGTTACTATCATGTAACGCCTTCAGCTACACCTATTATGTTTCTTTCCATCACTTGTTGCGTCGTCCTCAATTTAAGCGGAACCTTCTTTGTAAGCCTCCAGGTTTCTGCTCCATGGGTAAGTACCGGAAAAATGCAGCAGTCATTTGCCTTCCTCTTGAGAAATAGCAGTAATCTATCAGTTATGATTTGAGAATGCTTGCCGAATGTGCTCCACCCCATTCTTATTCTTCTAGTTACTTTAATCTCGTGGTTCGGCTCCACGGTTACTAAGTGGATTCCCAGAGGAACCGGTCTGGATTCTCAGAGAAGGCAAACGCACGAAGGGGAGACATGTAAAAGATAGGTGGGTGGATGAGATTAGCAAGTTTTCGGGTATTAAGGGGCAGCAGCAAGCACAGGACCGAGTTGACTGGCGGATCATGGGAGAGACCTTTGTCCTGCAGGGGGCTGCTGCTGCTGCTGCTGATGATGATGATGATGGCTGCAGAGGCCACGTCCCACAGTTCATTACTACACCAGTTGGCGCTGCGAACACGCAAGGTCGCACCACACGTCGGACCCTATGTCATCGCCGACATGGTCGCGTGGAGACGCCCCCTGTAGAGAAGCGCATGAATGGACACCCGCTACGAAGTTTCGGCAGGCCATTTTATTTGCACTTTTCTACGTCAGGGTCCTGGCGCCAAGCTTCTTTCGAATGGCAGTGCTTCGATAAGGCGCTGCTCACGCCCGTGCTGGTGAGTGAGTGAAATTCAGCACGCCCTTCTGTGCCACCAGTGTTGTAAGTGGCTGGCGCACAGCTATATCCACGAAGCTGCAAAGAGACACAAATAAACATACATAAAAATAAACATAAAATATACAATAAATATTGTACCTGACGAGCTGTAACATGAGTAAGAGTGACAACGGTTTGATTGAACTGGACGAAATGCAGCGATTGTAAGAAAGCAGGATCGCCAAATGGCGAAGGAGGCGGTGTAGATATATACACCTGCTCTCGACTTGCGGAGGAACATGAATCTGGCCACCGTGCTGAGGGTTTGGACCAGCGTGCTATTTTTGTTGGCGTTTTACTTCCCATAACAACGATATGAATATGAGGGAGGCCATGCAGGAGTTTGTTAACGTACGCTTAACAAACTCCTGCAATGCGGCTCCTGTAAATGAGGCTGCAACGCGATTCGATCCCGTGACCTCCAGTTCTAGTCCGACGCTATAAGAGTAGACCATCATGGTTCACAACGGCGTGCCTTCTGTGGATCCTTACACCTTGCACCACTTTTAAAGGCAAAGCGTTTGTTGACGTATTGGAGGCAGTTTAAGCGTTTCTATCTACTTCCCTATTTAGTCTGGGTGTTTTCGTATGTAAACGCGTTCTTAACTTGAGGCAGGTCTTAAGAATAACCATAAGGGTCCTAACAGAAACAGAACCCATCGCATTTTGCGTGGCCACCAACTATTCTACCACAGGCTACGCCAGACTCAAAACCTGCTTTGGAAAAAGGCCCAGTGCGAAGGAGGTGACGGTGAAACGTAAGTTGAGGTTGCAGTACTGATGATCTATAGTTTTATAAACAGTACATACGTATTCCTACAACACAGGCGGCACGTCGATGAAAAATCACGCCACCATCACTTTCTCCGAACACGCATCGCTTAACATCGATTCCCGTGGTACGTGGGTGCCGAATGTCTTTTCTGGGTGGTGCATGCTATTTCGAGGAATAGTTAACCGATACCGTCCAAGCCTGTCGTCCAAGTGTGTTCGGAACGATTGCCACCAAAGTTCACTGCCACCTTCCAAGCAGGTTGATACAGAGGAGATGATTATAAGCCTCTGCATTCACGAAACACTTACTCGGGTCAGCGATGTCCTCAACGACGCATGCAGTGGAGGCGCTGCAGTTGGTCGATATCTGAGGAGCAGTGTACCATCCGCGTGCGGCGATGTCGTATTTTTCCACTAGCTGAATCGTCGTGATGCCTGTTTGAGAGATAGGCAGGCAAGATAATTAGTGCTATTGGCGCCTCTCTTGTATCAGCTGAATCATGCGGGACCAGAACAATCGGGTTATACTTGTCTTGTCGCTATGTTTCAGCATACGGGAGCCATCAGGGGAGATACAAAGGGAAATCTTATTAAGGGCCAATGCCACTCACTACCACACATCCATAGTCTCCCGTTTACGTTGACAGGAGATGGTTCACTCGAGAGCTATGGCAAATGGGTTTGTAGGAATTCACGAGGAATCCACATCAATTTCTTGGAGCAGAAAGAAGAAAAATTCGACATGGGGTGTGCATTGTATGGTAGTTGTTCACGTCCTTCGATTTGTTGACTTATTGTACCAGGACTACAAAGCCTTATAACGTTCTGGCTTTTTTTTTTCACCTTTTTGTATATCAGCCTGCTGGCGTGAAATTTTTGCGAAATCGCACTGCGTTCATAAGGCACACCGCAATCCGACGCAGAGAGAACAAATACAATATAGTCAGCCCATGCGCGTAACACATGACATGTGGTAGAGTTTTGCGTATTCCTCGCACAGGACATGTGTGTTTATTTTCTGTGCCACACAACGGCCTGATATCGTGCGAACTGCGTGGTTTGATCTCCTCCACGAAAGAGATTAATGACGGCAACTGGTTTGTAGCTGGTGAAGGATAAGGAAATATATGAAATGCGTCGACGCGGCGCTACTTCAGAACAGTGGGACTTCATCCGACGAGACCATCAGTCTATGATGTGGGACTATATGGTCGCCACCATATAGCACTGTTGATGTATACAGCCGAAACTTGCCTCCATCTGTATATTTAAATCTGTATGCCATTGGGCGAACTTTTTGAAATAAAAAAAAATGCGTAAAAATTTCTGATCTCTCACGTCGATGACGAACGGGTGGATGTTCTTATTCCTGTCTGTCACCTTGCAGAATTCCGCAGACTCGGCAGGCTCATGAGTACCACCACAGTGACCGTTACTGTATGGGGCGTTGATAAGACTTACCATCGAAACCACCGATGGTGTAAATGCAGCCATCGAGGACGATGGCGGCAAAGTTGCTTTTTGCTTGGAGCATGCTGGGTAGCTCGGTTGTGCGAGCTCTCTTGACATCGAGTTGCTCCACTGCAAAGAATGAACAAGCTGCAGAATGCGTGCTGCCATTGCCAAGTGCTAGCGCGCTGCGTACGATGAAAACGTTATTTGCAAGGACGTCAAAAGCAGCACGGAAAGGGCTCTTGAGACGTGCCTAAAGCTGGACCAAGGAGAGATAGAGACAATAATGTTTGTCTCTCGTTCTTTGGTCTGGTCTGATGCGCAGTTGTTCAAGCACTATGAAGTTCAACAATCGAGGCTCACTCATTATTATTGTCTTTGTACTACCGCGGCAGATGAAAAGAAATTCCTCAAGGTCATCATGCGTATAGTTCTCTGGTTATTTTGGTTGACATCTATGTTGCTTGAAGAACAATGAGCAAGACCAATGGGGAAAAAAGGATGTCATTAATTTTAAGTCTGGCAGTATAATGGTACAATGCCACCAATTTCCCACAGGGGGGAGGGGGTCCCTTTCAAGCGACTACGACCTTCGTTTTGCCGAACACCAAGCCAGAAGTGCACTGGGACCTAGCCAGTTGGTGCCTTGCGGCGGATATTCTCTGCCTTCCACAGCAGCGGCGGATGCTCAACTATTCAACAAAAGCTATGGTGGATTATTGTATGCCCAGGGGCTTTCGCAGAACTTTCTGGGGCTACCTCTCGAGATGGGTACCCAGAAACAGCCTAGCGCCAGGTCGGTGTACTTCTCTACAAATTGGAAAAAACGGTGGGTTCCTGGTCGGCCCTCAAAATTTAAGCCGGTACCTCCCGTATTGGAAGCGGACGCTCAAACCATTTAACCGGCCGTGAGGCGATTCTTACATGGTGCTTGCACAACGGCGCATAATATTGGACAAAAAAAGGAAAGACCTGTTTCTCTATACTATTCCCGTCTTTCCTTCCGTGGTCCTACTCCTATTTCGAGCGCCCTTACCAGTGAACCACCATGGCGGAAGAAACGAAAATACTCGACGCCATAATAAATACAGCTTTCCGGTATCCATTGCATGGCGCCTGAAGAACTGCGATCAAGACAGGCTCCGTCTATAAATTCAGCCGACTCGCCCACTGCTCGAGGTCGAGCAGGCGTATAGCTTTCAGGTCTGCCTTGGTCCTGTCTTGCACGCCCAGCCTGCCTTCCGACTATGAGCAACAATACCACTGTACCACCATGGCCATCATGGCCGACGGAGAGAATATGATTGAGGCCATGCACCATGCATAATATGTTGGAGCACCCATAAATTGGTGCTTCAACAAAAAGCGCTAAAGTGGACACCAAGCGAGAAAAGGTTTCATTGTGTACATCGATGTCACCTTACTGTGGCGCCGCCGCATTGATGACATAGCATGCGTGTAGCTTCGTTGCATTTCGTGGGAACTGTACCCCTGTGGCGATCTTGCGCCACATCAAGGTTATGCAATCGCAACGTAAAGAGACGTACTGCTGGAGAGTCGTGTGACACCATTGTAGCCTCCGATGATGTACAGCATGTCCTCGTGGGCGACCACCTTAGCACCGCTGCGTGGAGATGACATGGTGACGATCCGGGTCCAAGCGTTGGTCGATGGGTCGTAAGACTCGACGCTGTCCAGAACCGCCGCACCCGTGAAGCCGCCAGCGCTGCGATATAATTATAATGCAGTAGCACGCAATTGGTCCATTACGTTATTGCGTGACGATCAGTTTCCTACGTTTAATATAGGCTACGTCAAATGACACCTGCCACCACCACAGAACACTAGCCTTCGGGTTTCCTATGACAGTGTCACTTCCGAAGGGACAAGTGACAAATAGTCGCCGAGCGCAACCTCTCCCTTGCACGAGGACTACTGCGTCTTCATCTGCCTCTTTCTCACTGGCGAATGAAGCACGTGACATTATGCTAATTTTGACTTGAGTACCTCATTTGCGCAACCTGGAGTGCTAATGCACAAGCAGAGATAGCCAATGGAAACGTCGAAAGCACTGATCACGTACAAGCGGAGCATGCTCCACGATAGGATTCCCTAATAGCTATGGAGGTTACCCGCACGAGGTACGTCATGACTGCAGTACGACATTAAAACTCTCTTCGATTATGCCCCACTGAATAGCTTTGTAGGTGTGACGGCCACCACAAAAAAAAACTACAGATAGCAGTCGAGCTAGAGTGACAACACGATTGTGAGGTGTACAGACTCCACAAAGCAGTGCAGTCAGGAAACCCATAGAGTTTCCTAATTATACACAAGAGGGAACACAGGCGCTAGTGTCTATGAGAGCTGCAACGCATAGCGCTTAAGCGAGCATGAGATTTAAGGGTATGACGTGTTTGCCTAGTCTTTACCTTTAACGTTCGTTCTGGCTTCGTGTGGCTTGAAGCTGCTTTGTCGCGAAACAATCATCGGCAAATGTTCGGAAGTTACACTTCACCACCTTAATATTTTAGGCCTACCACTTCTAATCTGGTCATGAAGTGAAAAAACGGTTTGTTCTTTCCTTTTAAACAAAACACAGAAATAAACGAATTCGCAAGAGCGTCCCTCGCTCGCAAGCACGAAAACTAGGCAAATCCATGTCATACCCGAAATTCCCATGCTCGCTGAACGATCGCAGCGCCATTGTACGCTCTAGTTAGCTTTAGGAAACTCCATGAGGAAACCAACTCACATGTAGATGCGGCCGTGAGCAGATGCGGCGCTGGCATCGCTGCGCACCTCGACCATGTCCGCCACTAAGGACCACTGGTTGGCCTTGATGTCGTAGCGCTCCACGGTCTTGGTCCGCGACCGCCCGTCGAAACCGCCCATGGCGTAGATGTTGCCCTGCAAGGCAACCAGAAATTAATCCCAGCTCAGCACTCTGTCAATAATCGCTATAGCCAGTTACAACCAAAGAACACATACGAGGGCCGCCCCAACAACTGCGGCTCACCTGCCACTGTTCATTTGCGCGGTAGTCGCGCTACGTGGTCCCCGTTGCAGACATCAGTGCTTTTTCGCTGCTAACGCAAAATACTATGCGGAATAGTATTTAAGTTCGTCGTCCCTTCTTGAAGCATTACGTTTCACAGAGAGTGCATTGCGAGGAAGGTAACGTTTTGTTTTTTCACCGAAAACCAGTGGCACCAATGTGTTTCTGCACAAAGAAACACTGATATGAAGTTAGCGATGGCAGTTAGCGCCACATAAGTAAATGTGCAAATGTGATTTGATGAGTCACTTACGCAAACTTTTTCGGGTGGAAAAGTTGTGGTTGTAGGTGGCGCTTACATTTATCCTTAGGTTGTAAACGACAATTGTAATATCGCTCTGAATACTCAATAGACCGGTAAGGTCACAAAGGCGCTGGAACGAGGGCTGCTGCTTCCTCGTTTGTATTTTGCTCGCTGGCAGGTTAAGAACGTGGCATACTACTTTTGGACACAGTTTACTGTAGTGAAACTACTACTGTTAGTATACGTTAAGAACTGCATGTCGGAAGGCACACATCCTGACGTATTTAGGAACAGAACACTGAAACAATGACCTGCTATGCCCTTCGCATTAGGTCTGTTGAATTTCCCGTGCACCAAAATGCGACCACGGTCGCCACCGTCACTCCAAAGGGGCCGATGCCATTTGAATTGTATGACGCTCGATGCGACACCCTCGAGGATATTCCGTGGCGCCACCTACGTGATGACGTCAATCATAGTATAACTGGTCGTGTTGTCTGCGGGGACACCACCTTTTATGCGCTTTTTGCCGAGGACACCGTGTGTGCTTCCCATTGTTTTGAAGCTCAGTGCCCAAAGAAGCGGTAGGACCTGATAATACGGGCAAAAAACTACAAACCAGTGTCACTCTCGTGTCTAATTTACATCGTAAAATCACGACTAGGAACCGGTGCAGCCATGAAGGATGATGGAAGTGGTGTCCCGAAAGCAAAGCCACCGTATTCCACAACTACTACATATCTGTCACGTCAAAACGATCGCAGTGCTGGCCTCTCTATAGTGGAGGCCCTCGCAGCCTATAGAGTTTCAAATCTGCTCGATCCTCGTTGTGTGCAACAGCACTTACAAAACGGCAGCGACGCGAGACAACACACGCCGCCAAACTGACTGCAATGGAGGTACTATACTATGCTGAATGATTAGAGCTGAAACTAGAGGTATCGCAATCGTATACCTCCTGCTAACTCCCTGCGGTTTGTGTTCGGCACTTGCCTGCAGAACGGCAACACTGACGTAGCAGCGTGCGTATTCCATGTTCGCTTTGGCGCTCCACCTGGCGAGGGGCACGTCGAAACACACGACCGAGTGGTAGCACTCGCGGCCGTTGAAGCCGCCCACGATGTAAATGCGGGAATCGATTACTGCCGCGCCGTGGTACGCCCTGCGGTGGTTGACGGCGAATGTTATGGATATCTTCGAGCATACCCTCTTGTATTAGGAGGTCTAAATTGCACTCAAACGTCTATTATAACGACGTGACCGAGTGCACGTTGCTCACTATTCCATGCCTTAGGCCTGCTTCGTAACTGACAAAGCTGGCCGAGAAATTCCAATGTGAAAGATTGAGATCCTCTGCAGAGCTCTGTTTTCACTCTCTATTGTCCTCGTTATACTCTTTTGGTTACGCCTACGGGTGCAGGAACGTTGAACGTCAAGATGCATTTGGTCGCGCCATCATAGACAGCGTCAGCATATCTTTGAAATCTGGCTAGAGATAGCTGATTAACGCCCTTTAAGTGCCGATTCTACAGATGCCCGTGATAACTAGAAAAAAAAATATCACGGATCATGTGCGTGCCTATGCGTGTAGTGAGTGCATCGCACCATAACGTTTGCCGTACACATGATATGCTTCCCTCGCGTTGCCACTATAGTGCAACGGGTGTCATCAGGCAGCCATTACACCATTGTCGCTGTCTCTCAAGGCAGCAAACCTTGCCAAGTGCTTTAGTCGGTAGCGGGATGAACTATAGGGTACGCCCCTATAATTCATGCCTAGACAAGTGGGCAAACTGATCTGACATTATCAGTGTCATTATCAGTGTCATCAGCGGTGTCGGCGGCGTTGAGCAGCGTCATGCAACGCACTTCACCAGTTGCGTCATGGTTCACATTGAGAACGTCGTGAGCACGTGAACGGGGTGGAGAATTTCGTGCATCCCATTAGACATAGACCAGCACAGAGCCGCGTAGCGGGGCTACCTCGCTAACCTTTACTCTCGCCAGTGTCATTGCCCCCTCCTCACGATCGCTGTCCTTCATTCTTTGCAAAGCTCCGCGCTTGCTCTCTTGCGTCCTAGTTCGCTCCGTCACTTACTGACAGGTGCAAGAATAGGCACCTAAGTCGTCAACATGCATTAGGTCACGTCGTCGTGGAGTGCGTCAGCTTATCTCTGAATATCCCGCGACATCTGTGCGCCCATCAGCTCGCATACCATATACGTATGTGAAGTCTCCCATGGTTCGCTCCGCATCGAAAATGCACAATAGAGCCGACTACCAACTGTTTTATTGCTTCGGATGTCAATACTTATATACGCCTAAGGCAGCCTTAGCGCACATAATCGCACAACAGTCGTTCTAAACAAAGTCTAAACAGTGAACACATAATTCATATTCAGACGAGTTCCTGCACTCTTGTGAATACGAATTCTTTTTCTTCGCGTATGTAATCCACCAATTTCATGACTGCTTTACCTTTGGTTAAAAGTACTTACGTTTGTGAATAAGCGGTGTGGCTGCCTTGAGCGTATATATGCATTGACAGCCGAAAAAAAAATAATAAAGCACTTGATAGTCAGCACCCATGTGTGTCACCTCTTTTCTTTGCGGAGCACCTGGTCTATGTGCGCTGTTACATTTAGTTCAGGAATATGTTCCGACTAGGCCCACACGAAATTTTGACTTTGCCTACTCGTACACAAGCACGGACTCGTCGTTGCGTCACACAGACCACATATTAAGCTTAGTCATTAACCAGATCAGACAATGGAGCTGTGGTTTTCCTTGTGTCAGGTACATGTGTCATCATACAAGACCTCATTGCACCATATTACTAATCCGGTATTCATCTGCACTGTATGCCGCAATTTGAACCATTTATTCTTTAGTCTAATAGAAAATGCCGACACGGTAAGTTTGATCACATTGACCTAGTCGGCATTTATATATTACTCTATGTTTGACCAAGGCAGGACAGGATTCTGTCGAATTAAGTGCGTCGAGATAAGTATATATACCCGTTGCAAACTGCAGAGCGCGAGAAAGCTAGGACACAAGTCACCTTGGTGGGGTGTATTGGCTGCCCATGACGCGCCACTTCTGGGCGCGGCTGTTGAACGTGTGCATGCTGTTCGTGGCACCCGACGTCCATCCACCGAAGACGAACAGGATGTCCTTGGGTATGCGGGGCCTGAGCCACTGCTTCTGGGACAGGTCGATGCCGGCAACGTTGCCCACCTCCATCGAGGGCCGAGTTAGCGTCTGCTCGGAGAAAAAAAAAAAGCTTCTTTCATATACTCCAGAAAGTCCGCTTAGCTTGTTCGTGAGGGGTGCATGGTACGACTCTTCAGAAGCATTCTCACGACGTCTCGCTAGCTTGATATTCGGCTAAGCTGAACATCTCATACGTGAGGAGCCCTTGATAGCGACATGAAAATGCTCGAAAGTGTTTTAGACGTTTTGCCCATAAGGTTGTTGCTTGCTAGCTGCAAGCCTTTAGCTAATGTGGCCTTGCACAAGGCTGGTGGATTTCTTCTTTTCAAGACTCGAGTTGTGACCCGTGAACCAGAACGATGGCCGAGTAAATCACGCCCGGTAAGCAAAGAAATAACTTGACTAACCTTATGGATGACGGTGAGCACTTTCAGGCTGCTTTGGTCTCGCTGGACTTCCGGGTATGACAAGACCTTCTCGAACTCTCTGCAAGAACGCAAGAGGCCCCTTCAGCTGTTCAAAAGTAGTTGTGGAGGTGTGAAGCGAAGTGAGCAGAAGTGAAATGGGCACTTCTACTTTGATTACGTACGAAATGAACCAAAGGCAGGAACTTGGCAAGGTAATCCTTAATCACGGCTCGTTTTATACTATCTGGTAAACAACGTCTGTCGTACTCGCATGTTCAAGGTAAAATTCCCGGCATGCCATTACAATATTTCTTCTCATTTGGCAAGGTTGGGCTTTCAAAGTGTATCAGAGTGTTATATCATCTCCTGATTCATGAACTACGTTCACGTTTACATTATCTTACGGATTCTCATGAATGGGCCTGCACAAATGCTTTCGGTATGTCATGACATTCATACTTTGATGACTATAACGAAATTTCTGTTGAAGCGGCCTAGTAACACCTAGTTTGGCTAAGGCAACACCACCATAGATGGTGCAGGCTACTTTGTTGCCCAAACAATATTGCGGTCGACGTTCGACGACTAGGTCGCCAGCTGAGAGTGACCATCCAATGTCTTGATTAAAAGCGCTTGCCTCGTGACTCGACCACCAGAAAAAAGATGTTTACAATCTCTTAAGTCTATACGAACGGTGCGCATGGCTAACTACGGAGCTCAGGATGTTTAGCTAAGCCATTGACCGCCAACCTCGATATATCGTGTCATTTATAGAAAAGGTGGAACTATTTCTCGCGGATTTCGGCAATTGATTGTTCCCCGAACGCTCGACTACCCATCGACAGTGTTTTCTGTCCATTCTGAAAATGCGCCTTTGGGGTCTCTTGAAATATGAACATGCTATCCCGTCTGCACGCGTGGCTTTGACGTCGGGCGTTTCACTCACGTGACGCTGCACCGTACGAAGCGAACCAGAGGCAGGAACTTGGCGAGGTAGTGCTTCCTCGTGGCTGCGTCGGCGCAGATCCACTTGAGGATGGCCTTGAAGGTCTCATCCACCTCGCTCGGCGCGTTCAGCCGGTCGTCTTCCAGGATGGACTGCATCTCTTCGGGCGTGAGGGCTTCGAAGTGAGCGTTGCTCTTCCACACCTGCGTCGCGAATGTATATTTTTATAGGCGTGTTGCCGTAAACACCAGACAGTCACCTAGGCGGAGAGCGGCGGCCACGTAAAACGCTACGTGCAGCTAGTTTGGCTAAGACAACACCATAGACGGTGCCGGCTACTTTGTAGCCGGCACAATATTGCGGTCGACGTTCGACGACTAGGTCGCCAGCTGAGAGGGAGCATCACTTCACGCCGACGTCTTAGAGGGGTTTATATATTTCTTGGTCGACTCGGGATCTATACAGTCAGGGTTGCCGTTGGTGCCTACTTTGCGCCAAATCAGCGACTTTTCGATTGGTTTGGTGACGAAAATTTGCAGTTGGTACCGTGGCTATTTACTGGCTACTTTTTTTCATTCCCGCATGTTTTTTTTTTTTTACAGTCGTCTCTGAAAAGCGCGTTTCATTCCGGTCTCTCTCATATGCTACTCTATATCTACTCTAAATAAAGAAAGGGGCAAAGAAAGGCCCCAGGAGTCACAGGGAGTGAAAGTAAACTCCTACCGCATCGAAGCTGCGGACCAGGTAGCGATGGGCTTCTCCGGCGAGGTACTCGTATCCGCTGCTGCTGGCCAGGTGGTACGTTTGGATGCAGTTTTCTGGCTCGAGATTCTGCTTGAGGGTCTTCATGCAGTGATCTCGAACCTGGATCAGCTGCGTTATGAGAAGATTGTCATGCAAACGTTCCACTGCTTTCTCCTTCTTCTTCTTCTTCTGCTTCTAAAAGCTGCGCGAACACTAACGCCTATGAAAATTTTTGCGCTCTGAAGAAATAGCATGAAAAGTAGTGTATTAGGTCATTGGCTATTTATTTGAAGACTAAAAGGCAGACGGAAGCTCTATGCTACACTACCGCATCTTTCATTGCATATCTCCCCAATTAACGACAGAACCATTAGCTATCGAAATACATGATCAGGCTACCTCCCCACCCCTTCATTACTACATTACCACCACTATATTGTCACGCTAATTCTTTTTAACCGAGGAGGCAGTGGCAAGGAGAGAGTCGCTGTGGAAAGGACTTCAATTGGCCCAATGCCTAAATCTCTGTCGGAGATTATCAAAGCCTCGTCACCAATCTATTCTTGTAAACCCTCAAAATTAGTGGCAAGAGTGTAGGGGTTCATGCGGTCATTGACCCTCTTGAATGGTCACAAGGGCGACACTGGAGGACCAGCCCCATTAGCTATGCAAATGCAAGGTTCGGCTGAATGACCCGCTTCCAGCAAGACGTTCGGGCTGTGAAAGGCGTTCGGTGGGAGTAGCAGCAGTCGCAGCGTCCGTGATACGGGCCTAGCGTTAGCTATCGAAATGCATAGTTGGGCTACCACCTCCCAAATTACTGAATTACTGCTACATTACCGCCAAATTACTAACAGCACAATAATTAGGGCCGAGGAGACTGGACAATGGTGATATGCTATGGAAGCTACGATGTGTGCGATACAGGATAGAGGTCATGTTTGCTTCATCAATCCGACATAGTCGGGTCGAAACACTGGCGAAAATAATGATGGACCCCGACCAAGGTGAAAAAAAAATGTTTACTGACTTTTCGGTTCTCACACAGTAGCTTCAACTTAAATGGTGCTCTTGTGTGGAGGCTTTGCTCCCGCCCTTCGTACGTACCAACAGTGTTTTCACCAATGGACGTAGTTACAGGAAACCCGTTTTCCAACTCTTTCACAGGTCTGTTCCGACTAACCTTGAGTTTCTCGGCGAGTTCAAGCACCCTGACGATGTTGTGCGTGCCGATACGCTCGTGCATCGGTATGAGGTAGGCGAAGTCGACGAGCAGCTCGATCATGTCGCCTTCCAGGTCCTCGATCAGAGCTCGGACGGGTGGGCACCCCACCTCTTTCCTTTGCTCTGGAGCCATGGTCTCTTTGGCAATAGCGAAAAGAGTGTAGCAACTGGAATATCTGTTTGTACACAAAAAAATTAACCAATTTAGAATAGGGCATGCTGTTCGTATCCGTACATTGTGGACCACGACAAAATAAAATGCCAGTTGTGCTGATCATGCACTCCGGCTTGCTCTAAAACGCATTCACTTCGTGACCGGCGTCATTCGACTGAATAAAGCCACAAATTGCGAAAAAACATCTGATGCTGACTGTGTATTCCGAGACAATTCTCCGTGGTAAGCATTATTTACACGTCGTACCGTCGCCACTGAATCTACATGGTTGCACGTTTACAGACATCATCATCATCATCATCATCATCAGCCTGGCTACGTTCACTGCAGGACAAAGGCCTCTCCCATGTTCCGCCATTTAACCCGGTCCTGTGCTTGCTGCTGCCAATTTATACCCGCAAACTTCTTAATCTCATCTGCCCACCTAACCTTCTGTCTCCCCCTAACCCGCTTCCCTTCTCTGGGAATCCACTTAGTTACCCTTAATGACCAGCGGTTATCCTGTCTACGCGCTACATGCCCGGCCCACGTCCAATTCCTCTTCTTTATTTCAACTATGATATCCTTAACCCCCGTTTGTCCCCTAATCCACTCTGCTCTCTTCTTGTCTCTTAAGGTTACACCTACCATTTTTCTTTCCATTGCTCGCTGCGTCGTCCGCAATTTAAGCTGAGCCCTCTTTGTAAGTCTCCAGGTTTCTGCTCCGTAGCTAAGTACTGGCAAGATACAGCTGTTATATACCTTTCTCTTGAGGGATAGTGGCAATCTACCTGTCATAATTTGAGAGTGCTTGCCAAATGTGCTCCACCCCATTCTTATTCTTCTAGTTTTGACGTATGCATGTGGGAGGTAGTGGCCAGATACTGCACCAGGGTGGCCAATCCTTATCTGGTGAGGGAGTGCGTTCCCGGCGGTGGTTGCCGATGAGGCCGCACCCCAGGCCTCTTAATGCAGTTCCATCAACACGCGGATCTTTTTTTTTCGGTTGGGAACTGCGGGGCACCGGGATTTGAACCACGGACCTCTTGCAAGCGAGGCGGATGCTCTAACCACTACGCCATCGCCGCACCCCATTTACAGACATTCCTAGACAAATAAAGAAACTCCTAATCACTCATAGAGTCGCATGTGAGCCTATATAGTAGCAGAACGTCATATTTCAGGTGAACAGTGAGGTAAGAACACCGCATTGGGGACTCCAACCAGTGAATTTAGGAGAAAACCCCAAGATATGGAGTCGCTCAGAATTCGCGGCCTGCGTATACACAAGGGTGGATTGATGGCGCCAAGCAGGTATACATTTGGAAAGAGGGCGGCTAGATGCGAAACGATTCTGACCAGCGACTGAAGCATTCCGGAACAGAAGGTCCAACCAATGCTTCCTAGGCTAGATGCTTGCCCCGTGAGAGAGAAACCAGCTCCCACACCCGTTCCCTCCCCCTTTTTTTTAATAATGTCGATCGCTAGCACCACCTGTGGCGGACGGTGCAACAACTCGACATTTTGCATAACCTTCGAGTTACAGATCTCGAATAACGCACGAATGAAGCGCCCCGATGGGCCACAAGTAAAGAAACACCGCGATGATCGAGTTGGTCGCGAGCGCTACCGCCGGCGCTTGCTAAAAACTTAAGTCAGGCCGACTCCGTCTAGAGCACCCGCCATTCGTAAAGCATCTTAATGAAGGAAGCAATTGTCCAAGGTACGCAAGTAGCGCACAAAGGCAACAACTATGACAAATAAAAGCATCGCAATTGGCTGCACTTACTTGGCACACATCACGAAGCGATGCGCCCAAACTTCCGGGCCGTTGGTGGCGCGGAAAAGGACGTCACAAAACTGGCGCGTCTTTCGCTGTTCCCGCAGTCCTGGCATGGCCCTGGCCGCGGCGGCCGGCGTGAACTCCCGCTGTCGGCCATCGTCGGTAAAGAGCTGCGTCGCCTGGAAGGACGCTGTGAGCATGTCGTCCTTGTTGTCCGCACCGTTGACGGTAGAATCCTTCATCTCGGCTGCAACGGGGGCACACATCTGCGGCACTGTCCACGAAAGATCGATTGACGGGAAGCTGGTTTAGGCCAACCAGGAGGAAGGAGTCCGCGGACAAACTTACCATGCACTGGGACCGGAGCAACCAGGAACAGCCGTACGCTAGTGTGAGCGAGAGCCGAATGAACAGGCATCCGGGTTTGGCGGTTAATATAGCCCGCGAAATCGGTTTACCGGTTTTTTGCGCGCGCTGCGTGGCGCGTTTATTTGGCCGTTGCTGGCTTTCATATCGTCTTCTTCGTTGTCGATGCCGTAACTTTAATGCCGTAAAACCTGATTATCAAATCAGGCCGTTGGTCTAATAGCCAGGTTCTTCTGAAGTACGTCTCGAGTTTCAACACCGGTTCCAATCCTGACTTTTACCGTCCGCACCATCCTATCTGAGACTGCGAAAAATAGACTATACTATAGCAGAGCTCGACCATCAGAGCAACAGTTGGGTGTCTGATGTTCCAAAAAAGAAGGCGCCGAAGTTTCTTCGCAAGAACTAGCATTCCGTTTTTTTTGTTTTATAGATATCAGCGAGCAGTAAATGTATACGATTAGTTATGTTTTTGTTTTGAAACCTTCCGCCCCCTAAATTTCCATAACATTTTATAAGGGAACTGAATTACAGGCCAATCCCCCAGAGCCGGTACGAGCCACAGTAGAAGGCGAACATGAACGAGGCAACAGTGGCACATGTCTCTTTGATGAATGAATGGACATTGCTTTATTCAAAGATTAAGTTTTAGATGACCAAGCTGAGTTCCCCCTCAGCGAAACGTTGATACCTTGCCTCAGTGTGGTTTCTGCACTTGGCTCTTTAACAAATGATGCAGTGAACCCGAAACTAGACTGAATTTTGCTAGAACCTAAAGCATGGCTACGTATCTTCAACTTTTAGAAGTGCTATAATGAAAATCGTTCAATCAGATATTGTAGCGTGAGCTCAAAAAAGTAGTTTCTAATCAAAAATGAGCCAAGTACTCCAACTGTTTCAATCAAAGTGAGCCGCATTCAATAAATCAGCACTGCGCCAACAAACATATTTCAAAACAACCAACATGGTCTCACTCAAAAGGTTTCATTTGAATCTTAGTTGGTTTATTATCGTGTTTGCGTTCCAATATTAGGTTTTATAGCCTGAGGTTCTAGCACAGTATCTCGTCCGCCGTTCACTTCAACACTGTAAATTTGAAATAAAATATGCACGAAATAAAGATGTGTGGCATCTATTACCTAAAGAAGAAGTGGTTAAAAATGGCATGGCGTAAAATTAACTGGGACACAATTCAAGGCCATGCCAGGAACAAGAAAACACTGATGGCAGTTCAGAATGGTGTGCCTTTCGCCAGGGCAAGGACAACTCGCTCTTCAAATCTAGTAATCGCCATTACGCCCATGCGACGAAGCACGGCACCAACGGAAGCACAAGTATGATGTCAATATTCTTCCGCAAAATAGTGCTCTACCATACATTTGAACCATTTCACACTTATTTTACAAGCTATTTCATGTCGAAATGAAATGTTTCAGTCTATATGAGCCAAATACAAGCTTTACTCAAGAATACTAACGACATTTGGCTATGCAGATTTTGGCCACAATATAGATTTTTGGTATTTAAGGGAGAGGAACATAGTGGCAAAATGTTGTTTCAGCAGGCCCAGTCATAATGTCAATAGGAAAAAAAGTGCGTCTTTATCAGTTTTATTTAGAGTTCCTTTGGGTCTTTTTAAAAAACAACGCCTCATTTCTTGCCATAATGTCAGTACTGTTTGTCCTGTACTCTGTTTTTTATGTATTTGTAAATGTATTACAAGGTACAGGTCTGGGGGTCTTTACAGTTTTAAATAGATATGTCTTTTTAGCGTATGTCGTATTTCTCTTTATTTGCCTTCATATGGGGGCTGGGTCACTTCTCAGTTGATATTATAGTTGTAATATCATTAACCGCAGTTTCTTCCCTACCCCACTCTGCTCTCTTCTTCTCTCTTAAGGTTACGCCTATCATGTTTCTTTCCATCACTTGTTGCGTTGTCCTCAATTTAAGCGGAACCTTCTTTGTAAGCCTCCAGGTTTCTGCTCCACGGGTAAGTACCGGAAAAATGCAGCCGTCATTTACCTTCCTCTTGAGAAATAGCAGTAATCTATCAGTTATGATTTGAGAATGCTTGCCAAATGTGCTCCACCCCATTCTTATTCTTCTAGTTACTTTAAACTCGTGGTTCGGCTCCGCGGTTACTAAGTGGATTCCCAGAGGAACCGGTCTTGATTCTCAGAAAAGACAAACGCACGAAGGGGAGACATGTAAAAGTTAGGTGGGTGGATGAGATTAGCACGTTTTCGGGTATTAAGGGGCAGCAGCAAGCACAGGACCGAGTTGACTGGCGGATCATGGGAGAGAGCTTTGTCCGGCAGGGGGCTGCTGCTGCTGCTGATGATGATGATGATGGCTGCAGAGACCACATCACACAGTTCGTTACTACACCAGTTGGCGCTGCGAACTCGCAAGGGCGCACCACACGTCGGACCATACGTCATCGCCGATATGGTCACATGGTGGCGCCCCCTGTATAGAGCAGCGCATGAATGGACACCCGCTACGAAGGTTTCGCAGGCCCTTTTATTTGCACTTTTTTTTTCTATGCCAGGCTCCTGGCGCCAAGCTTCTTTCGAATCACGGTGCTTCGATAAGGCGCTACTCATGCCCGTGCTGGTGAGCAAGAGAAATTCAGCGCGCCCTTCTGTGCCACCAGTGTTGTAAGTGACTGGCGCACAGCTATAACCAGGACGCTGCAAACATAAAAATAAACATAATATAAACAATAAACCTCGTACCTGACGAGCTGTAACATGAGAAATAGTGACAACGAATTGATTTGAACTGGACGAAACACAGCGATTGGAACAAGGCCGGAACGCCGAATGGCGAAGGAGGTGGTGTAGATATAACCACGTGCTCTCCACTTCCGGAGGAACATGACTCTGGCCGCCATGCTGAGGGTTTAGACCAGCGTGCTTATTTGTTGGCGTGTTACTTCCCATAACAACAATTTAAATATGAGAGAGGCCATGCAGGACTTTCTTAACATACGCCTCCATTAAACTGCGGCTGCTATGACTAGAATTAATTATTCGATCCCGTGACATGCAGTTTGACAAAACGATATAAAAAGTGGTGCAAAATGGCCTGCTTTCTGTGGCTCCTTACACCTTGCACCACTTGTAAAGATTGACGAACTGGAGGCACTTTGAACGTTTCTATCTATGTACCTATTTAGCCTCTTACGTCTGGGTGTTTTCGTACGTAAACACGTTCTTGACCTGAGGCAGGCCACAAGAATAACCATAAGGGTTCTAGCAGAAATTGAACCCATGCATTCTGCGTGGCAATCAACTATTCTACCACAGGCTACGCCAGAATCAAAACCTGCCTTGGAGAAGGCCCTGTGCGTAGGAAATAACTGTGAAATGTCAGTCGAGGTCAGAGTACTGGCTATCTGTTTTATTAACAGTACATACGTATTCCTACAATATACAGGTGGCACGTCGGGTTGCTCGATAAGAGATTACGCCACCGTAACCTTCTCTCCACATGTTTTGCTTAACATCAGTTCCCGTGGTACGTGGGTACTGCCGAATGTTTTTGCTGGGTGAATCGGCACGTGCTGTTTGGAGAAATCGTCTCCCCATACCGTCTGAGCCTGTCGTCCAAGTGTGTTCAAAACGATTACCACCAAAGTTCACTGCCACCTTCCAAGCAGGTCGATTCAGAGGTGATGATTATAAGCCTCTGCAGTCACGAAACACTTACTCGGGTCGGCAATGTCCTCAACGATGCAGGCAGTGGAGGCGCTGCAGTTGGTCGATATCTGGGGAGCCGTGAACCACCCGCGTGCGGCGATGTCGTATTTTTCCACTAGCTGCACCGTCGTGATGCCTGTTTGGGAGACGGGCAGGCAAGGTAATTACACTTGGCGCCTGTCTCGTATCAGCTGAATCTTGGGAAACCGGACAAATCGTGTTATACTTGTCTTGCCGATATATGCTTCAGCACATGGTAGCCGTCAGGGGGGATGCGAACCGATACCTCATTAATGGCCAATGCCTTTCACTACCACACATCCATAGTCTCCAGTTTACGTAGACAGGAGATGTTTCACTCGAGAGCTATGACAAACGGGTTTGCAGAATGCTCCGAGGAATGAACGTCGATTCCCGGAGCAGAAAGGAGCATATCTTTGAAATCTGGCTAGAGATAGCCGATCAACACCCTGCAATTGCTGAACCTATACCCACGATATGCCCACGATAACTACAAACAAAAAAATATCACGGTACAAGTGCGCGCCTATGCGTGCAGTGAGTGTACTGCACCCTAACCTTTGCCGTACAATTGATATGCTTCTCTCGTGTTGCAATAGTACAACGGGTGTCATCAGGCAGCCATTACACTATTGTCGCTGTCTCTCAAGGCAGCAAACCTTGCCAAGTGCTTTAGTCGGTTGCGGGATGAACTATAGGGTACGCCCCTATAATTCATGTCTAGACAAGTGGGCAAACTGATCTGACATTCTGACATTATCAGTGTCATTATCAGTGTCATCAGCGGTGTCGGCGGCGTTGAGCAGTGCCATGCAACGCATTTCACCAGTTGCGTCATGGTTTACATTGAGAACGTCGTGAGCATGTGAACGGGGTGGAGAATTTCGTGCATCCCATTAGACATCGACCACTACAGAGCCGCGTAGCGCGGCTACCTCGCTAACCTGTAATCTCGCTAGTGTCATTGCCCCCTCCTCACGATCGCTGTCCTTCATTCTTTGCAAAGGTACGCGTTTGCTCTCTTGCGTCCTAGTTCGCTCCATCACTTACTGACAGGTGCAGGAATAGGCACCTGAGTGGTCAACATGCATTAGGTCACGTCGTCGTGGAATGCGTCAGCATATCTCTGAATATCCCACGACATCTGTGCGCCCATCAGCTCGCATATCATATACGTATGTGAAGTCTCCCATGGTTCACTCCGCATCGAAAATGTACGATAGAGCGGACTACCAAGTGCTTTATTGCTTCGGCTGTCTATACTTATATACGCCTAAGGCAGCCTAAGCGCACATAATCGCACAACACTCGTTCTAAACAAAGTCTAATACGTGAACACAGACTTCATATTGAGATGAGTTCCTGCACTCTTGTGAATACGAATTCTTTTTCTTAGCGTATGTAATCCACCAATTTCATGACTGATTTACCTTTGTTTAAAAGTACTTACGTTTGTGCATAAGCGGTGTGGCTGCCTTGAGCGTATATATGCAACGACAGCCGAAAACAAATAAAGCAGTTGATAGTCAGCTCCCATGTTTGTCACCTCTTTTCTATGCGGAGCACCTGGTCTGTGTGCGCTGTTACATATAGTTCAGGAATATGTGCCAACTAGGCCCACATGAAATTTTGACTTTGCGTGACACAGACCACATATTGAAATTTTGCGTGACACAGACGACATAAATGGCTTAGTCATTAACCAGATCAGACTAAGGACCTGTGGTTTTCCTTGCGTCTGGTATATGTGTCATCATACAAGACCTCATTGCACCATATTACTAATTCTGTAATTTATCTGCACTGTATGTAATAGAAAATGTAATAAAAAATAGTCTAATACAAAAATGCCGACACGGAAAGTTTGATCACATTGACCTAGTCGACATTTCTATATTGCTCTATGTTTGACCCAGGCAGGACAGGATTCTGTCAAATTAAGTGCGTCGAGATAAGTATACCCGTGTCCAACTGCAGAGCGCGAGAAAGCTAGGGCAAAAGTCACCTTGGTGGGGTGTATTGGCTGCCCATGACGCGCCACTTCTGGGCGCGGCTGTTGAACGTGTGCATGCTGTTCGTGGCACCCGACGTCCATCCGCCGAAGACGAACAGGATGTCCTTGGGCACGCGGGGCGTGAGCCACTGCTTCGAGGACAGGTCGATGCCGGCAATCTCGCCTACCTCGATTGAGTGCCGGGTCAGCGTCTGCGTGGACAAAAAGCACCGTCCGTATACACTGCAGAAAGGGTGCACTTGAGCGAACCCCCCGAGCTGCTTTAACTTGTTAGTGTGGGTCGTTGTGGAGCCGCCCAACGTTGCTGCTTGCGCGATCTTACCGACATCTACGTCGCTCTATCTGGATATTTGGTCAAGTGCGACATTCGATATATCATCGGTCTTGAACACCAGGAGGAACCTCTCGTAAATTTCGTTAAATAATGCGCAATTATGAGGTCGTTGCGCAAGCTCGCATCAACTATACGACTGCATCTAACAAGTAACGAAAGGACAGTGTTTTTTTTTCTTCGGATATTCTCAAACAAGCCGCCCAGAGGCGCCCTTTCTTTCGAAATTAAAGATACATTCATTCATTCATTCATTCATTCAATTCATTCCGAGGTTTGAATAAATCATACACGCTAAGCAATAAACAGGTTGACCAACCTGATAGATGACGTGGAGAACTTTCAGGCTCCTCTCGTCACCCTGGACTTCTGGGTGGGACACGACCTTCTCGAATTCCCTGCAACAATGCAATAGCGATGTTGTAGAGGCTTGAAACGAAATGAACAGTAGACAAGTCACAAGCAGCTACTTCACTCGGCTCAGATTATTCTGTTTAATATAAGACGTAAGTTGTACTCGCATGTTTAAGCTAGAATTCTCGGCATGCGATTGAATTCTTTCTCCTCATTTTGCAAGGGTGAGCTTGCAAAAGAGTGTCCCGGACTCATATCTTACGCATCCGCTTGAGTACTGCCATATTCGGCTGTTAACACTTTTGTTTTATTTGGGACAACCGAAGGAAAGGTATTACTCCACAGGCTCGTATGCATGAATGGGGATACACAGATTTTTTCAGTATGTCATGACATTGTTAGTTTGACGACCAAAAGGACACTTCTGGTAACCATCTAATGGCTCGATTAAGTACGAGAGGGACTTCAGCACTTTTCTATCTCTTTCAACACGTAGCCGACCTTCAGTGTGCATGGGCCCGTGGCAGTCTCCTGGGGAGTCTGCAGTAACTACATAGCTCACGACGCTCAAACGAACCATTGGGCGCAAACTTGGGTCTATGGCAGCTGGAACGATTTCTAGTACTAACTTGTTTCCGGGAAGCTCCACAACCCATCAGCAGCGTTTTCTGCAGCGTGCAGCAGCGTTTTCCGAAGACCGAGTGTTTTAAGTCCTGTATACACGCGGACGTGCCACTCACATCGAGCGTGCTACTCACATAGACGCTGCATCGTACGAAGCGAACCAGAGGCAGGAACTTGACGAGGTACTTCTTCCTCGCGGCTGCGTCGGCCGAGTTCCAGTTGAGGATGGCCTGGAAGGTCTCCTCCACTTCGCTCGGCGCGTTCAGCCGGTCGTCTTCTAGAATGGTCTGCATCTCCTCAGCGGTGAGAGCTTCGAACTGCGCGTTGTGCTTCTACACCTGCATCAGGATTGCATATTTAAAAGAGTGTGTCACCCTGGACACTAAAGGGACAGCGGCTAACACACGAGAAACTATTTGAGCTAGCTTGGTGAATGCGTTATTGGCGAACATGGTGCACGCTACTGTGTTGTACGAACAATATCGTGGTCAAACAGAAGGCCAACTAGAGTAGGCAGCTGAAAGGTCGCGTCCCCATCGCACAGACGTCACGCAGGTTCATTCTATTTTTCGGGTGACTCGGGCTCTATGCTGCATTCTATGTTGTTGACGTATAGCAACCGAAAGAGCAAGCACGTTTCGATTCTTATTGAAGGAAGCACACGAACAACAAGAGAGAATGCAGGGAGTTTAACCAGGCACATAGCCGGTTTGCTAAGCTAAACTGGAGGAATGCGAAAAGGGAGTAGAAAGATGAGTGTGAGAGAGAGGGGAAAGAGAAGACAAAGAGAAAAGACTGTCAGTCAATGGGCTGACGCATATGCAGCTGTGGCACATAGTCGTTCACATAGGTCCGTAGTCCTCCAAAAGCGCAATAAAGCTTTGCCTTTCGGGCGGACGATGGACAAGGACGGTGCTCCAGTAGCATCTGCACAGAGAGTGGCCGATTGTCCAATGGTCGCAATGCGTCAGATAGTTTTCGTCTCCCGGAGGCAAATTGAGGGCACTGACATAGCAGATGGGCGATGTTTTTTTCAGTGCCGTAGACCAGTCCCATTGAGTTTTTCAACAACACTTACACTACAATTGCTTCCGCTTCCAACTAATTTTTTGAAACTGTCATAGAAGTCAGGTCAGCTGGATAGTAGGATCTATACACTTAAAATTTTGCACTTTTCCGGCAGTATTCACAGAACAGCACGCACTTCACTACGGTCTTTATTCTGAATGCCATTCTGTTTTGGCGAAGACAGACAGAAGGACCTCAAAAATGAGAGGGAGTGAAAATAAAATTCTGCCTTGTCGAAGTTGCGAACCAGGTAGCGAAATGCTTCTCCGGCGAGGTATTCGTATCCGTGGCTGGAGGCCAGGTGGTATGTTTCGATGCTGTTCTCTGGTTCGAGGTCTTTTTTAAGGGTCTTCAGGCAGTGATCTCGAATCTGCGTCAGCTGCGTAGTAAAAAGAATGTTCTTCTTCTTCTTCTTCTTCTTCTTCTTCTTCTTCTTCTTCTTCTCGGCCTTCTCTTGAGGATCATACCACTGTGGGGGATTGGTCAATAATCGAGTGGTCTTATAAAAATCCTATTCAATTTTGAAGTAAAGAAAGTTATGGCTTGCAAACTTGCCGCTGTTTTATTCTTCGTTTGCTTCCAAAAGATCACAAACACCGGCTTACACAGCTCGAGGCATCGCTTGAAAACATGTTTATTAGGTTACTTCATATCTAATTGAAGCCCAAAAAGCAGACAGAATTCGGCCATCTTTAGCTGTGCGCTACAATACTGCATCCTTCACTCTTTATCTGCCTACAACAAATACGCTTCCTATCTAAATACGTAGTTGAGATTTCACCAACCCCATTACTATAATACGACCACATTAGTGTCCGTCTAGTTTCTTTTGGCAGATGAGGCGTGTGCATGTTTAGTTAAACGGCTGGGTCACGCCCGATGTGCTTCACAACAGAAGCCACTGTGATTAACCTAATGCCTAATTGTCTGTCCAAGATTGTGAATGCCTAACCACTAAACGAGTCTTGCAAACCCTCAAACTGAAAGTAATAACACAGGTTTTGCGTATAAACCATGACACGATTATGAAGAAAGTCGTAGTTGAGGGTCTCAGAAAGTTGGACGACCTGGTGTTGTTCTTCAACGTGCACTGACATCGCACAGTTCACCGTTACTACCATGTCGCGTCTATCGAAATGAGAGCGCCACGCCCGGGAACGAACCCGTGACCTTCAGGACAGCAGCCGAGCGCCCTAGCCACTGATCCACCGATGCGGTAAAACTCTGAAGCTTACAAGCAACAGTCATGTGAAGACCTACGCAACCATTTACCATCAGGGTTACTCACAAGAGTGAGACCAGGCGACCAGCGCGTTAGCTATTAAGACACTTGGTTCGTTAAAATGATCATGCTATTCCGTCAGTAAACTACCAACAAAACACCCGGGCTTTTTGAATGGTAGTAGCAAGAGTCTTGCGGTTACGGTACGGGCCAGGGGCCTCTCTATTAGTATGATCACCTACCAAGGTAAAAAAAAAATAGACCCGTATCTGTATGTACTTCAAATGCCGTCTAAGGACGATAGTCTTGCGTCTGGAAAGGGTGAACAAAACGTTTATTGGATGTTCTGCGCAAGAAATCTGGTAACCGGTATTCTGGAGTCGCTGCGTTATAGTGCTTCGAGCGTGCAGCGGAGGCGAACGAGCGCAGCAAGTCACGTCACACGTGAGACATGAGCGCTATCTGGCAGTTATCTTGGAAAACGAAGGGCGCGGCGTGCGCGCCCGTCTTGGAGGCGATAAGGTGTAGAACAAAAGGCAACGGGTAGGTGCCACCACCGTGTAGTTTTAACAGAGCGTTGGAAACACTTGCATTTTCGTGCAAGCGTTGCATAGTCAGCGCAGTGTGATGAGGGCTACGGTCCTTAGAATTTATGTATGTCTTGTAGTAAGAAGGCACACATACAGAATATTGACGTGTTTTTATGACGCGTTAGATATGCGAAATACTTGATTTTTAATTGACAATCGCACAAGTATGAACGCTAAATATTGAGCAATATTACTGGGCGCTGCGGATGGGGTCCGCCGTTTGGGATATCGTTTGGGGCTGTTTGAGGTATTATTAAGGGCGAAGAAGCTCACCAATGTACAGACAGACAGACAGACAGACAGACAGACAGACAGACAGACAGACAGACAGACAGACAGACAGACAGACAGACAGACAGACAGACAGACAAGACCAAGATACCAAAATTTTTTCTTCGAAGGTCCCCAAGAAAGACTATCGTCTTTAAACTGTATTCACTGGAGCCTTATTCCTGAAACTTCATTGCGAATACTGCTCCCTTTTGGGAGGCTTGGTCGCACTTTTGTACGCGATTTCATTGTTTTGAGCAACGAATGGGCTTCTAGGAAGCCATTATCTAGCTCCCGCAAAGCCACCCACTGACCTTCAGTTTTTCGGCGAGTTCGAGCACCTTGACGATATTGTGCGTGCCGATGCGTTCGTGAGCGGTACCTGGTAGGCAAAGTCAACAAGCAGCTCGATCACGTCGCCTTCTAGGTCCTTGATCACAGGTCGGAAGGGTGGGCAACCCACCTCGTTCCTCCGCTCTGGAGCCATGCTCTCTTTCGCAATAGTGAAGAGGGTGTAGCAACCGGAATATCTGCAAGCAGACAAAAAATTGGAAGGGAAGTGAAAGATAAAGTTCCTTAGAATACGATGTCACTCTCGATATATTGTGTACAACACCAGAAAAAGCTAAATGCTTAGGCGGTTCCTGCAGGCAGCATCGAATTTATATTTCTCGCCTGCCTTGGAATGCGTTAATGACCTATATTTTACCGTTTGACCAATAGGCATAAATTCTTGAAAAACGTTGCATGTCGACTGTAGATATCCCGAAAAAAGCATTGTTGAGATCTTGTATCGCCGCAACCAAAACTATCTGTTCGATACTTTCATACTTTCTCAGCCGGTACGGCCAACCAACAAGTAGCAGGGGAACATTGAGAAAGCAAGCTTTAATCATATTGGATTGCACGTGCTCCAACGGTAGTTCGAGCTCGTCATATTAAAGGCGAGAACTGCGGTAAGAACACTTCATAAACTTAAGATATAGAATCGCTCAGAATTCTTGGCTTGCATGTACACAGAGCTAGATCGTCAGCCACCTGTCTCAAACCGGAAGAAGCCGTCCCACAGACGACTTGGTAAGACGACAGCTAGTAACGAAACTACCAGCAGTAAAGACTGAAGCATTCCGAGACGGAATGTCTAACCGACCCAAGTTTCGTGCTAAGGCACAGACCATGGGAGATGAAAGGTATCACAATTAACGGCACTTACTTAGCGGACATCACAAAGCGATGCGCCCAAACTTCCGCGTCGTCGTTGGCGCGGAAAACAACGTCACAGTACTGGCGCGTTTTCCGCTGTTCCCGCAATCCCGGCATGGCCCTGGCTGCGGCGCCCGGCGCGAACTCCCGCTGTCGGCCATCGTCGATGAAGATCTGCGCCGCCTCGAACGACGCGGTGAGCATGCCGTCGTTCTTGTCCGCGCCGTTGGCGGCAGGATCCTTCACCTTGGCTACGGCGGCACACATCTCGGGCAATGTCCACAAAGGAATCGACCAACGGTAAGCTGGTTTAGGCCGACCAGGAGGAGCCAGCGGAGAGCCGTCGCCCTTAGGGCACTGGAACTGAAGCAGCCAGGGAGAACCTAACGACGGGGTGACCGAAAGCCGACTGAGCAGCGGCCCGGGCTTGGCGTGTTTATATAGCCCGTGGAATCGGTTTACCGGCTTTTCGTGCGTGCTGCGTGGCGCGTATATTTGACCGTTCATAGTTTGTTTCTTTGTTTGTTTGTTCGCCTGTAAGCACTGGCACATACCCACTCCGGGGGATTGGCCATGAAAGCTTGTAGTAGCCATATATGTGAAACACTAATTTCAACTTATTATTATAAGGCCAAAAAAGAAAAAAAGCAAAAAACCTCTCAAAAAGAATATAATAAAAAAGATGATTAATAAGAGAAAAAGAGAGCTAATACTGTATTGGAAGACTGATATTTCGAAAAGACCAGACAGTTGAGTTTACCTTGCTCGATCGAAATCGAATGAATGTGCGACATTCATTCACATCATCAATCACATGAAGAATTCGTGGAGAATATGTTAAGGCAGGCGTTATATTGACATGCGTTTAGATTCTTGAAGAAAATAAGCAGGAGGCTCCGAAACTGAGAACGTTATATGCAGTTAAATTTAAACCTTCTGGTAAAAACGGAACAAATGGAAGTATTTCCTTAACTGAAGAACAGTTCGACGTGATATAAAGTAATGCTCTATTTGCTCTACTTCTTCGCAGAATGGCCCAAGGTAGATATTGCCAGACCAGCTCTGTGTAAATAAAAGTTTATTGGGGGGACACGACCTCAAAATTTGTTTAAAATAACTTCTAACTTTCTAGATTAACTCCACTAAGGTTTCCAGGGATATTTCAGGTGCTGATACTCTGTCTATTTAGTGATATTTTCCATAATATCGGTATGAATAGCTAATTTTCTATATCTGATCGACACTATGTATTCTAGTTCTGGGAGTACCGTAATCAGAGATTCCATAAATGAGTGGATTCTGTGGGCGTCAGCGTGAGGAAGGGGGCCAAACGGGCGTTTGCCTTTGCCCCTAACCTGAGCTACACCATAGCTCCCTTCCCGCCGATCCGCGATTGCACGAGTTTGCAACCCAGATAAAATCCCGCCGACACCCATGGCGGTGAGATGTGCTCATTTTATTATTATTATTATTATTATTATATTATTATTATTATTATTATTATTATTATTATTATTATTATTTCACACTAAAACTATGTTTTAAATATATTCTCGTCATCACGAAATCAATTAAAAAATTTTTAATGATGAAGGTAGAAGGTTCTGAAGGTAGAAACTCATAGCTTAATTGTGCGTAAACGTTTAGCTCCCCATACGTAAAATTGGCATACGTACTTGAATGTATACCTTTGCGTTTGCACAACCTCGAAATGGTGATGACAGCCGCATTCCAACTATATTTACCTGAGATAAGATTGAATCCATACTGCGGCAAAATAACGAGGGGTTTTTAATAGCTAATTTCTATACGTGAAAGAGTACAATGCCAGTGCAACGATTCTGTCGACATCTTGTGACACTTCGTGCGACCTAACATGAACACATTGGTTTACGTGAGATGATTTTTAGGTGGAAAATAACTAAAAAATAAAATATCGTTTAATAAAATGTAACTAATTCGTAATAATGCCGTAGTGAGGCATTTACGACAGAAGTAAAAATGCACGAAGTTCCTACAATATATACCAATTTTTTGCTCTCGTGGTTCATCTTGGCCCCACTAGATGGCGCTATATATCCGGCTGGTCGGCGGTCTTAGGGCTAACATGTTTACGGCCTCAGTGTTCTAGGCCATGCTCTAACTTCGGTATCATGGCTGAAACAATGTGATCACTATTTGTGCTCGCACTTTTTGATCTGCCTGGATTTATTTGGCGGATGCAGTCTCCACGATGTCGTTATCACGATTAGCCACGTGCGCAAATAGATTCTAGAGATATTGTCGCAAATGTAACGCTTATACAGCGGGTACTTAACGTTCCCTAATAGTTTGCGTTTCACAAGGACCCGTGCATGCGCAGAGTTCTTCCGGTATCCAGTAACATGGCAATTTGAAGATGTATACTTACTAGCTAAAAGCCACTACTATATCCGTTCGATGTGCATGCATTGTGCCGTTTTACTTGCTTTTAATTGCGACATATTCGTTCGTATGTCAAGTGGTAACATATTTGTATTTGTGTGTTTGTACAAATAAACAGCTAGTCGTTAGTTGCTCTTTTCATAGATGCTATACTAAGAGGGAAAGTTTTGGTGGGGAAGACTGCATGCCACCTTGAAAAACCCTAATCAGCATTTTCGCGCTGTGTACGCGCTACATAAATATATTCAGTATTTTTACTTGCTTTTCGCTTTCCTTCAATAAACGTCCCAACACACACACACACACACATACATACATATATAAATATATAAATATAAATATATATATATATATATATATGTGTGTGTGTGTGTGTGTGTATGAGCCGTGACAGCTCCGTGGCTAGAGCATCGACCGCGTTATTCGAAGGTAGTAGGCTCGATTCCTGCTCACAGCAAGCTATTTTTTCGCCCACTTTTCTTTCTTCTTATTTAGATTACATTGGTTCTAATAACTTTTCCGTATACATTCCTCGGTATTATTGTCTGTTAGATCTCATTACATATATACATATATATATATTGTTATGGCGTTTATTAGCCGGCACACAGCGAGTCTACACAATGGCGACAGTAACGGCCAAAACACGGAGTCTCCGCGCGAGCGGCGTTCTCTTTGGGCAGACCCACTAGAAAGCACATGAGAGTTCGACCCACTTCAGTGTTCGGCGGCTTCTGTACAATTACCCCGGGGTCGAAGAGGGAGCCGCCTGGCGACCTAACAGCTTGTCACTACGAGCGGGTCATAGTAAGCCTTCAGACGCTCCACGTTGACTATGTCGCGCCCGCGGCGGCGCATGTCCGAAGATTGTTCAATTGGCTCGATAAGATAGTTGACCGGAGATGTGCGCTCGATCACACGGTAGGGACCTTCATATTTCGGGAGTAGTTTGGAAGAAAGGCCAGCTACAGAGGTCGGGATTGAGAGCCATACAAGGGAACCAGGAAGGAAGGTGGGCTCAGAAGTGGCGGAGCCATCACGAATACTCTTCTGCCGCTCTTGCTCATGCGTCGTAAAAGTCTTGGCAAGCTCGCGACACTCTTCAGCAAGCCTGGCGGTCTCGGAAATAGGTGTACACTCAGATGGATCCGGCGTGTACGGGAGTATCGTGTCGATGGTGTGTGACGGGTGCCTTCCGTACAGCAAAAAGAAAGGTGAAAAACCAGTCGTGCTCTGAGGGGCGGTGTTGTAGGCGTAAGTGACGAAGGGCAGTATGGTATCCCAATTCGTGTGGTTGGCGGCGACGTACATCGACAGCATGTCGCCGAGGGTGCGGTTAAAGCGTTCGGTCAGACCATTCGTCTGCGGGTGGTAAGCAGTAGTTTTGCGGTGGACAGAATGGCACTCAGTGAGAATGGCATCGACGACTTCTGACAAGAAGACACGGCCTCGATCGCTGAGAAGCTCCTGGGGTGGACCGTGGCGCAATATAAATCGATGTAGTAGGAAGGACGCAACATCACGCGCAGTAGCCGCAGGGAGAGCGGCGGTTTCGGCGTATCGCGTTAAATGATCTACGGCGACGATGGCCCAGCGGTTGCCAGTGGACGTCAGAGGAAGTGGTCCGTACAAATCGATACCTATGCGCCCAAACGGACGGTCAGGGCAAGGTAGCGGTTGCAGAGCGGCTGGTGACATGTGTGCGGACGGTTTGCGGCGTTGGCAAGCGAGACAGGAGCGAACGAACTGCTGGACGTAGCGGTACATCCCGCGCCAAAAGTAGCGTTGTCTAATGCGATGGTAGGTTTTGAATACCCCAGAGTGCGCGCACTGTGGATCAGAATGGAAGGATTCACATATCTCCGACCGCAGACTGCGGGGTATCACGAGTAGCCACTGCCGGCCATCGGCGTCGTAATTGCGTCGGTGTAGAAGGCCGTCACGAATGGCGAAATGGTGAGCTCGACGACGCAAGGCACGCGTGGATGGCGTTGCGGACGGATCAGAGAGCAAGTCGATCAGTTGGGCGATCCAATTATCCTTTCGCTGTTCGGTAGCGATGATGTCAACATCAATGGCAGAAACAACAACCGAGGATACTGAGCAGAGCACGTTAGCTTCAGGCAGAGGGGAGCGCGAGAGGGCGTCGGCGTCAGCATGCTGGCGTCCGTTGCGGTAGAGGACGCGGATGTCGTAGTCTTGTAAGCGAAGAGCCCAACGGGCGAGGCGGCCTGAGGGATCCTTCAATGATGACAGCCAGCATAGTGCATGATGGTCAGTGACGACATCGAATGGGCGACCATACAAATAAGGTCGAAACTTTGTAAGAGCCCAGACGATCGCCAGGCACTCTTTTTCCGTGACGGTGTAGTTTGTCTCGGCTCTTGTGAGCGTACGGCTTGCATATGCCACAACATAATCAGGGAACCCTGGTTTGCGCTGCGCCAGGACAGCGCCGAGGCCTACACCACTGGCGTCCGTGTGCACTTCTGTTGGGGCCGTAGGGTCATAGTGGCGGAGAATGGGAGGAGACGTCAACAAGTGGCGGAGCTTCAAGAACGCGTTGTCGCACTCTGACGACCACGAATTGAGGGGCCCGTTACTTCCGAGGAGCTTCGTCAGCGGTGATATAATCGTGGCGAAGTTTCGTATAAAGCGTCGGAAGTATGAGCACAGGCCCACGAAACTACGCAGTTCTTTGACGGACGCAGGTTTTGGGAATTCGGCCACGGCCCGAAGCTTGGCTGGGTCAGGAAGAATGCCATCCTTGGACACGACGTACCCTAGGATGGTGAGTTGGCGTGCTGCGAAGCGGCACTTCTTCAGATTTAGTTGCAAGCCGGCATTGCTCACACGTGCGAAAACTTCTTTTAGACGTTGGAGATGGGTGGAGAAATCTGGAGCGAAGACAACAACGTCATCGAGGTAACACAAGCACGTGTGCCATTTCAAGTTGCGCAGTACGGTGTCCATCATGCGCTCAAATGTCGCAGGTGCACAACACAGACCAAACGGCATGACGTTGAATTCGTACAAGCCGTCGGGTGTGATGAAGGCAGTCTTCGGTCGAGCGTCATCAGCCAGGGGTACTTGCCAGTACCCCGAGCGCAGATCGAGAGAAGAAAAAAATTGGGCTCCGTGAAGGCTGTCAATTGCGTCGTCGATGCGCGGCAGTGGGTAGACATCCTTGCGAGTGATCTTATTGAGCCGTCTGTAGTCCACACAGAACCGCACAGAACCATCTTTCTTCGCAACAAGAACAACAGGAGACGCCCATGGACTGTCCGAGGGCCGAATGACGTCGCGTCGGAGCATATCGTCAACCTGCTCGTTAATTTGCCGGCGTTCAGCAGGCGACACGCGGTATGGACGTTGCCGTAATGGTGGATGGGCACCAGTGTCAATACGATGCGTAACAGTGGACGCGCGACCGAGAGAACTTCGCCCGACATCGAAAGAAGAACGGTATTCTTGCAACAGGTCTAGAAGCTGGGAACGCTGCACTGACGTAAGGTTGTCATCAATGAATGGGCCAAATACATCAGGAGATGATGGGTCAGAAGTAGAAACAGCACTGATGGTACGTGAATCGGGACAACGCGAGTCTTCGGGTACGTCCAGGACTTGTGCGTCGTCGACTGCTTCCACTCTGCCGAGACATTCCCCTTGAACCAAGGTAACAGTGTACGGGGATGGGTTGGTCACAAAAATAGCGGCGTTGCCTTGGGTGATTTGCACGGTCGCGAAAGGTACTAGCAACCCTTTCCTCCTGGAAGCACGGTAGGATGGCGAAACAAGTGCAATTGTGTCGGAGAGACCGGTGCAGTAGACCGATACGCCCATCGTCGAGCTTGGAGGCACTATAGTATCGTCTTTCACAAGAATCTTGTTCAGTGTCGAGGGACCGTCTTCTGGCGTCAAATGCGAGAAGGGCGAGAGTTCAATTTCGGCGGCGGCACAATGAATGACGGCGTCGTTGCGGGAGAGAAAATCCCATCCCAAGATGACGTCATGAGAGCATGCAGGAATGATGATGAATTGGGCGACATACAGAACGTCCTGAACGACAACGCGAGCTGTGCAGCCTGCTGTAGGATTAATACGATGTGAGCTAGCGGTACGAAGGGACAGTCCAGAAATCGGCGTCGTCACTTTTCGAAGCAAGCGGCAAAGGTTTTCGCTCATAACTGATACCGCAGCTCCAGTGTCAATAAGAGCAGATGCATGAACACCGTCCACAAGCACGTCAATGACATTAGATGGGCGGCTCTGAGGGCTTTCACAATGCGATAGCGTCGCAGTCCTTGCCTCTGGGACTGCGACGACTAGTTTTCCCGCTCATGAGCAGAAGAACTTGGCCGCATGGGGGACAGAGACCGACGTCGTGGAGACGGCGACCTTCGAGCAGACGAACCTGGGCGAGACGACAGTGGCAGAGACGGTAGTTCCTCGTTATACGAACGGCTAAGGTGGCCAGCAACAGGAGAAGTGGGAGCCGGCTGTAGTCGAGAGCAATAACGGGCTACGTGACCGGCGTAACCGCAAGCAAAGCAGATGGGGCGGTTGTCGGGTGTGCGCCATCGGTTTGCCGGGGTGGGTCTCGCCCGGAACGGTGTCTGGAAAGGCTGCATGGTGGGCTGAAAATGAGGCTGAGGGGTTGCGCCAACATATGCAGCCGGCATACCCGCTGCAAAGGACGGAGGTCGTGCGGCAGCTTCGGCGTAAGTCACTGGTGCAGGCGCTTGAACGACTGGAGGCGGCCTTGCGACCACTTGGGCGTAACTTGGGGGTGCAGGGGCCGGAAGTTGTTGTGGGTGGTACGCAGGCATGACCTCCGCTATTTCCTGCTCAATCGCTCGGCGGATGGGTGGAAGAATGGTAGTGGCCGATTGTTGAGCAGCCGGTGGGTGGGCAAAGGGCAGGAGAGAGAACTGCCGCGCGATTTCCTCACGTATGAAGGACTTGAGATCTGCCAGCAGTGCCACCTGATCACAGCTCGCTTCCAAGCCTGCAAGCCCTGCATCTCGTGGTGTGGAGCGACGGGTCATCGAACGCTGCCGGCGGAGCTCCTCGTAGCTCTGGCACAGCGTGATGACCTCAGCTACTGTGCCTGGGTTTTTGGCAAGCAGCATCGTGAAGGCATCATCGTCAATGCCCTTCATGACGTTCCGGATCTTGTCTGATTTGGACATGCTGTCGTTCGACTTCTTGCACAAGTCCAGGACATCTTCAATGTAACTGGTGAATGACTCACCGGCCTGCTGAGCGCGTTCGCGTAAGCGCTGCTCGGCTTGCAGCTTGCGAACGGCAGGGCGGCCAAAAACGTTGGTGATAGCAGTCTTGAAACTGGACCAGGTTGCAAACTCGGACGCGTGGTTGGTGTACCACAAACTTGCAACGCCCGCAAGGTAGAACACCAAGTTTGTCAACTTGCCGTCCTCGTCCCATTTGTTGGGGACGCTCACGCGCTCGTAAATGGCGAGCCAGTCCTCCACATCAGTGCCATCGGCGCCCGTGAAGATGGGTGGATCGCGGATCCTGGGGACACCGGGACATGGGGGTGGCATGGGAGGAGGCGTTTGCTGAGAGGCGTCGTGGGACATGGTAGATTGCAGCGTACGTGAGCGTAGTTCCAAGGGCATCGAAGGGGATCGTAGCACTCTCCACCAATTTGTTATGGCGTTTATTAGCCGGCACACAGCGGGTCTACACAATGGCGACAGTAACGGCCAAAACACGGGGTCTCCGCGCGAGCGGCGTTCTCTTTGGGCAGACCCACTAGAAAGCACATAAGAGTTCGACCCACTTCAGTGTTCGGCGGCTTCTGTACAATATATATATATATATATATATATATATATATATATATATATATATATATATATATATATATATATATATATATATATATATATATATATGTATGTATATATGTATGTATGTATGTATGTGTGTGTGTGTGTGTGTGTGTGTGTGTGTGTGTGTGTGTGTGTGTGTGTGTGTGTGTGTGTGTGTGTGTGTGTGTGTGTGTGTGTGTGTGTGTGTGTGTGTGTGTGTGTGTGTGTGTGTGTGTGTGTGTGTGTGTGTGTGTGTGTGTGTGTGTGTGTGTGTGTGTGTGTGTGATTTCCCGTTGACGTCTGACACAATGCGCCTGAAATGCGGAAAAGCTTGCGTGCATCCCACTACATGTTAACGTATCACCATTATCTTAGCTTTACTGGCAATACATATAACTATATGTGTGTGAGTGCATGCGTGAATGATTGTTGCGAGAGAGAAAGAAAATCCAGGATATTTTTTTCCTGCACCTTGACTCATAAGACTTGGCATTCTTTCAGCAAACAACCCGCGAAATATCACGTCTCTTGTGGTCGATTGTCTCACCACCCGATAAACTCGTGTTAAGGATGCTACAGCAACTGGTGTGCCACCGCTTTACCTTCAGCGCGCTCTACAATGAAGTCAAATCGCTCGCAGCCATAGCAACGGGCTATGTAACAAAAACCGACAAGAGGTGAAAGCGCCACCGGCTGAGCGCACGCTCTGAAGACACTTGACATACTTTCTTTCGAGCGGGGCCCAATTTGCATGCGAAACTGCGTGCAAAATCAACCGACACCACACGTGCTAGCCACCCCCATTACGACAACGCATTTACCTCCCGTCATCACGCACGTTCGTTCGTCAAATCCACGCAGCGTGGCGCCGCGCCAAGTGCGGACAGACACTTAGCGGTGGCGAGCTGTGTTCAAACCCACCTATTACTGCGGCCCTCTCAGTCGGCGCTCGACACCCTGAGGCAAAAAAAAACATTAACTGCGAGAACAACGCGGCACAAACGGAGCACCAAAATAATTGAAGAAACGCGATCGAACTGGTGCATGAAAGCTCTCCCTGCGGTCACACCTCGCAAGCGCGCGTGCTCCCTCTGTTAAATAATTCATGAACAGTCCGCGAGATGCAGCGAAACGCTCCGGCACGCGTCCCGAGATGGCGCTAGCCGACAACACCGCAGTGACAAATCCTCTATCCACACTCGCATGTGTCTATCGATGCGATCATCGCGTTTCGCGTCTGTGGGTCTACCGTCGCGACAACCTTCGATATCGTCAACGTTGTGTCTGTGTGCATGTCTCTGTGGCTTTAGAGAGAGAACGAATGCGAAAGGCAATGTGTTCGTATTGACGACGCGCTTAATATCTTATGAACTCCGGTCCGGTCTTCGTGTACGCGCGCTTTCGCTTATCGTCGCGCCCTCTGTCGCGCTCGTCACGCTATGATTCACCTTGCATGTCCAGGCCAGGGGTGAGGAGATGCTGAAATAAATAAATAAAAGCTGAAATAACGACTGCGACGGAGCAGTGAGATGGCGACTTTGGTAATCGAAAAACAGTGCGTACGTTTATGCACTGGGTCTTACACGCACTACCTAGCGATCGTCTCTGATGCCGAATCGAAAGCTGAAAGCGATTGCGACCGGAGACTGAATTTCATTATTGGATCTTCTTTCCCTTTTCTTTCTTTTCCCTTTCTTCTTTTGTTCTTTCTTACGCATTCTTCGTAAGCTGTCATCTCTCTGCGTGCTACTGCGATGTCGACAAAAAGAAAGTATATACCTATATCGCGAACTGTGAGAGAGGTTCACCCGAAAATGAAATCGGGTCTGCGAAAAAAGCGAATGTTACGAAGGAGAGCGCAAATTGCTGGGGACGGAACGGAAACGGCGAAACGCGCTTACCCTGTCAAGATAATAAAACGCTTTTGAGGATGATCGGAGGTAATGGGCGTCTTATCACTGCCGCCGTTTACTCTCGTTTCTTGCATATTATATTCTCCTTTTTTATTTTTGTCCGGAATTTCGGGGGAGTGACGGCTCCTTTCTATTACACGTATACTCGGACAGTAAAGCTCCTATCTGGCCGAACATTTCCAAGCGCGCAATTCGAGCAAGTGGGCGTTTGTGTGTGCGTGTTTTCTTGACACGTACGTATACACTTTTCAGCGCCCAGCCTTTTTTTTTTCTCCTTTCTTGTGCTTTTCTGTTCACTTTGCCAGGCTTCTGTGGTTAGAAGAACGCTTTCTGCGGATCGCCGCAGTTAAAATGAAAATTTGAATTCGCTTGCTCGAAATCAGTTCGACATATGGCTCTTTCGCTGAAGTTCTCGACCCTTAGGGGCCCCTAAACCACACGGAGTTCCTATAGGCGAGGCAGTATGTAGTTTCTCGCTCCCCTTTGCTACCCTTCCTACAAGCGGTGCCTCCTCCTCGCCACTAATTTCTTCGTAAAACACATGAAGTGCCAGCACTCAGCGCTGAGCAGCGGTAGGGATTTCGCCCCCTTTTCTACTAAAACGTTGCTATCTCGTCTTTCGCAGTCGCAAACGCAGAAAACGAAGCGAAATGAGCACAATAGTCGAGCGAGACAAGGCAAGGCGGGCGTGCGACTGCGTAGCGAGGCAAGGTATACAGGTGGCAATTCGCAATATATGTATCCCGTATTTTGACCAATCGAGAGCTTATTAAATGCGGAGCCTTTCTTTGTGTACTGCAAGCACTTTTGGCATCTATCTATCTATCTATCTATCTATCTATCTATCTATCTATCTATCTATCTATCTATCTATCTATCTATCTATCTATCTATCTATCTATCTATCTATCTATCTATCTATCGACGTCTGTGCTCTCATGATCACCCCCTTAAGTTGGGGTACACCAAAATTAGTACGGAAGGGTAAGATGGCTTGTCGAATGCGACTCGCTATAGTCACCCGCTTTTCACGTATACAGAAATTCTGCAACACCAATGACTCGAAAGACAGAAACTTCCACCCGCAGTGCCGAACCTCTCTAAGGAATCACAGGTAGCGTGGCCTCGCCTACAAACCCTGTCCTACCCCAATCAATCAATCAATCAATCAATCAATCAAAAAAGGAGTACAACAAGGAGTAACAAAAAAGGAGTACAATGGGTAATATCTATGAAGTTGGGACGCCAGAACTCAGCACGAGTTTTGGAAGGGGTCCCTAAGAGAAATAATGTTTTTTAAAACCGTGTACAAGGATTCTATATAATGGTGTATACTTAACAAAACAAATCATTATACAATGTGCATAACGAAACTAGAAACTATGCAGTGTATATATATATATATATATATATATATATATATATATATATATATATATATATATATGTGTGTGTGTGTGTGTGTGTGTGTGTGTGTGTGTGTGTGTGTGTGTGTGTGTGTGTGTGTGTGTGTGTGTGTGTGTGTATGTATATTCTTACGGAAAAGAAGAGACGCCGTATTGATGAGGCTGTGGATTAGATGTATTTGAAACCAGCGGTAATGGCATGACCAGTGCACCAGCGATCGAGCGGAGACCACCCCTCGTCTTCGTCGTCAGACACACACGCACGTCGCCCTCTCGAATCTCAGTATGCATGCATGTAGCACAATTCCCGGTGGCAGAAGCACCGTCTTGGCGCATCTAAATGTCAACGTCACTAAGAGAGTGGTAGGGCCTCAAGTGCGCAACATGTACGATATCGGTAGCCTGTTGGGCACATGAAGGCGACAGGGCGACAGGGCCTATTTCATATATCACTGGAGGAACCACATGAAGGACTCAGTATGGACCTGTGTAGCCAGTAAGCAGTTTTTCTGACAAGCCAACTTGACGGGTCGGAGACCAGAGCAGGACCAAAGTACCGGGCGGAAAGTGTACGTCGCGGTGTCGGTCATACAAACGCCGTTGCTTCTCTTGAGAGGTCAGAAGGCGAGTACGGGTGATTTCGCGTGCGTGCAGCAGCCCGAGTAATAGCGTCCATGGCATACTTACTGGTCAATACTCCAGGGGACGGTATGATGGTGTCTAGAGGCACTGTTGGTTCTTGACCAAACAGCAGAAAAAATGGAGAGTAACCGGCAGTGTCATGGCGCGAAGAATTATGGGGAAATGGGACGTACGGTAGATCCCAGTCGGTGTGGTTGGTAGAAACATACTTAGTGAGCATATCTGTAAGAGTTTGATTTAGGCGCTCCGTGAGTCCGTTGGTCTGCTGATGGTATGACGTAGTCAGCTTGTGTCTCGTTTGACAGGACTGCTAGATGTCGGCTATGACCTTCGACAAAAAGGTGCAGCCACGGTCTGCAAGCAGCTGCCGTGGGGCTCCGTGTTGCAAAATCACGTCCTTGAGGAGGAAGTCTGTAACGTCTGTGGCGCAGCTTGTTGGAAGAGCTCGTGTTATGGCAAAACGCCGGGCGTAGTCGGTGGCCACAGCTATCCACTTGTTACTCGGGGAAGACAAGGGGAAAGGGCCAAGTAGGTCCAAGCCAACGCGGAAGAACGGCTCTGACGGAATGTCAAGTGGTTGAAGGCGTCCAGCGGGAAGTGTCGATGGTGTTTTGCGGCGCTCACTATTCTCACAAGCCGGAACGTATCTTCTGACTGAGCGTGCAGGCCCTGGCCAAAAGAAGCGTCGCCGTATTCGGTCGTAAGTGCGTGACACACCAAGGTGACCGGCAGTCGGAAGGTCACGTTGTTCATTTAGAACTTCCGGGCGAAGGTGTTTCTGAATGACAAGCAGCAGGGCTGGTCCATCCGGCTACAAACTTTGGCGGTATAATACACCATCGTGGAGCACGAATGAGCGATGAGACTGATTGAAAGATGGTGATTCGAGGCGCCCAATGATAGCACGCAAGGACGCATCATGGCGCTGCTCGTCACCGATGGATGTCATTTGCGAAAGCGTAAAGACGCAAGGCTCGGTGTCGGTGTCAGGCATAGTGCTCGACTCAGCAACCAGGTAGCGGGACAGGCAGTTTGCGTCCTGATGTAGGCGTCCGGACATGTACGTCACCGTGTAGGTCTTGCAGTCGCAGAGGCCAGCGCCCGAGCCGGCCAGTGACGTAAGCCAACATAGCGCATGATGGTCAGTCATTACAGAGAAATTTGTGCCATATAAACATGGGCTTCCCCTGTAACTTCCCCTGCACATCCCTTGGCATTACTGTCTGTTATATCTCATTATTATTGTGTTAAAACACGGAAAAACGAGCCCTTAGGTGTACACTTCTCTCCCTTATTTCATTGAACGAGGGTCTCGTACTGTCAGACTTGGTGTGTTTAGGTTGTATAAGAGGGACAATTAATCAGCTGCCCGCTCATAATAAGCTCACGAGCTACGTGACGCCAAAACATGCGCATAAGAGTGTTTTCACACTCGCCGTTTGGCTTATAGATGGTACTGACTGTCACTCCTACTTCTAAATTCACATATAAACAGAACAAAGTGGATGGAGGGAAGGCCGCTGTGGTAGCTCAGTGGTTAGAGCATCGAACGCGGTATTCGAAGGTCGTAGGTTCGATTCTTGCTCATGGCTGGTTAATTTTTCATCCACTTTTCTTTCTTCTTATTTACATTCCATTGCTTCTAATAACTTCCCCTGTACATTCATTGGCATTACTCCGTTATATCTCATATATATATATATATATATATATATATATATATATATATATATATATATATATATATATATATATATATATATATATATATATATATATATATATATATATTGGGAAAAAGGCCGTGTAAAATATCCTATACGTAGGTGTATGCGAAACAAAACAAATTGTTATACAGTGAGTAAAAAGAAGCTATTCACAACGTAAAAGAAAAAAAAAGAGAAATCTGTTCATACTGTCGAACATAGATACCGACGGACACCCACCACAGGGCAGGTTCTGCGCCAATAAAACAGCTACCTGTGCCACATGGTATGGTAATGTCCACACAATCCCTCTTTGCAACCCAGGACGCAACACTACATGGCAGTGTGGAAGGCAGCTCAGTCCAGCTCGGATCCGTAGGCCCAAGAGGCCCTCGCGAAACCTGCGAGGACAGCGGCCTCTGCGAACGGCATGCCGGACTAAGGATCTCTCTCACTGATCTACTCGTGCTGCACTATATAGTATACGTTTCATTTTCTCTCAGACTTTGTCCTTCATTTTTATTTATTTATTATTATTAGTAGTAGTAGTACTTTATTTACAGTAAGCCGGATACAGAGCTCACTGCAGGGGCAAAGGGCTAAAGGCGAACAGCCTGACAAAGGCCCTTGTCCCTCCGCAGTCCGTGACAGTGCAAAGCTTAAACATCAGCACTGGCAAACAATATATATATATTCAATACATTGATTTCAAGCAACCTGCAATTGTACACACAAAATTCAAACATAAATAGCATAAGAAGTTTACATAACACATTTCAAGAATTAGAGGTCACTCTCGTAAAAGTTCACAACTAAACGATATCAATAAAACAACTCAAAATCAGACACAAAATGCATGCGGATACAGTGGATTGCGCTGTATACACTCGTATAATGACATAGAAATTTATGAACAATTTAAGCATTTGCAGAGGCCAGAGACTCCATTACGTAATTTTGATAGTGTAGACCGGTGGTTATGAATAAGCTCTTTATTTGTTTCTTGAAAGTCGCACTACTAGCCCTAAAGTTCAATTGATCTGCAAGGGTATTTAAAACCTGAGGTACCTGGTAAGCAACACTTTGTTTTCCATACTTGGTTTGTTGTTCTAGGAGCTCGTTTCTTTTGTTCTCGCAGACTGTAGTAAACATATGCTGGTGAAATTAACGACAGTTTGGGGTTTCCAAACGATTATTTGTTGGTACAAACCGATCGATTAGTTCACTTTATTGCCATGTTATAGTTTACACTTAATCCGGCATTTGATAGCGTAGCAAGCTAAGGTGGCGTGCTGATATATTGTCACGCGGTTTTGACGTAGACAGCAGATTGCATGTCCACGACTAAACTGTTTGTTTGGCCGAACTTGTGACCGGTAAACGTAAAGTAGGATTACGACAATACGCACTGTATACTGATAGCGGTGAACAGAGCACCGGCCATCGGTCAATCGCGGGCGACATTTATACATGTGTCGGCATGTATACATGTGCCGTCGAATATCGCAGCGCTATCTCTAGCGGCCTCGCAAGTTCCAGGAGAATCTGTAATGTTCGAGTTTTGCGCACAATACGAAGTTTTAGGATTATCTCGATGGCTTTTAGTTAATCGGCGCGGTTTGCGTCAATGCACCACATACACGTGTATGGGGGCGATATCAAGACTTGAGAAAAAGGTGTGGCAATGTGCTCGAGGTGGCGGGTTCGATTCTCTGTTCGGTGACCGCATTTAGGTAAGCCTGAAATCCAACAACACCCGTGTAGTACCTACACTTACATGCTGTTACGACGCGCACCTCCGACGACGTTACGAAGGGCGCTACGAATCTCACCGCTGCAACCACTGTTTCAAAATACGGCGGCTCCAACACGGTCCCGAAGGCGCCACTGCTTCGAACTCCGCCGGGAAGGTCACCAGCCGTTTGGTAGCGTAGGTTTCTCAGCTCGCGATTGCTTCTGCGCAGAGCTGATAGACGAGCGGACGAGACGACGGTGATTTCAACGAGGTTTATGTACAGCATATATATACAGAGGCGTTACAAATTGGGCACTGGGGCCGACAGCTTAGAGACCCGAAGAGCCGAGCTCTCCTCTCTAACTTATAGGTCTGCTCTCCAATGGGTCTGCTAACACATAGCTCAACTCTCAATCACATAGCTCTCTTCTCTGACACAGAGCTCAACTCTCTATCACATAGCTCTCTTCTCTGGCACACATGTCTGCTCTCCAACAGGTCTCCTCTCACATAGGACTGCTGCTCGCGACGCGCCGCAGGGCTTCTTTTATATGCACCGGGTCCAACCCAAATGTCCAACCAGAAGCGCCGCTGGTCTTGAGGTCAGACTCCTCCAATGGGGGTTGCCGCTGTGCCGCGTCATTCTTTCTCATCGAATCTGGAGAGGCTGCGCTGCAGGTGGCTGCACCCAAGGACGAGTGACGTCGCCAGGCCTTGCGTCAGACCCGCCAGACAGGAAGGCGCCGGTTGCTTACTCGACGGGCTGCTCGAGTGACTCACTCCACGTGCGCGCCAGAAAGGCGCCGTCGCGTGTTGACGCCGTTGAGTTGTTCGCGTCAGGCGGGCTCGCGGGCTGGCCTTGACACAGATTGCCTTTTTCAGAGGCATGGACGTTCGCTGTGGACTCGCAGGCATAACGATGCCCAGTCAACCACAATAGTTTGCCATGTGCTTAGATTTGAGTGCACGTTAAAGAACCTCAGGTGGTCAAAATTTCCGGAGCCCTCCTCTACGGCGTCTCTCATAATCACATAGTAGTTTTGGAACGTTAAACCCCACATGTCAATTAACCGCAATAGCTTACGGACCATCTGACCACGTGCATGGCACACTACCTGTGCACGCTACCTAGCGATACGTCGTCTACCATCGATCGCAGTGCATGCTAGGTTGGAAACGGGTATTTTTTGTTGTTCACTGACCTTTCAGTTTTTGGAGTACCGCGTGGCGCATTATTAGTTCGAGTTTAGACGTGAAGATCTTATCTCAGTATGACCTTCGAATTTAAATTTTGATAGCAGAATGAAAGTATATCATGGCGTGACTTGAGCGGCGATCCGTTGACGTATCACTTTGTGACAAATATTGCTACTGACACACAGATATAGCTCACTTATAGACTGTTTTCAAGGCAGAAGCAGGTATAGGCGCAGATGCTAAAGAGCTCATCGCGTTGAAAAGTGAAAGGTGAAAAACCGTACGTGCTCAGGAAACAGACAAGTCGTAGAATGAGGGATTGATGCGTCTACGTAGGTGCTTCGGGGCTGTGAATCCCCGCTGACGTAGCGGAAACATCGCGGGGAGGGTCCGGCCGCGTGCTCACGCAGTCCTTAAACTTTTGGGGTGGACTCCACACGAAAGAAACCCAAATTACGAAAAAAATTAAGACCTACGCCCCCTCTATGACCTGCATCATAAACCTATTGCGGTTCTGGCACTTAAAACCTCCTAATTGTGTTTACATCAAGCTTTACAAGGAGCTCGTGAAACACAATACGCAAAAAAAGTGCCGCAAACCTAGTCTCACAAAAATTACGGCTACCTCGTATAGAGGGGACATGCCCCGGAAACCGAGCACTATACTTTCGGTTTCAGAAACAGGGCGCTAACCTAGCGGTATTCGGGCATCCTATGATCTGATTAAAATTAAAGAATTAAAGTCAAGTGGTTGTGGGTTTTCGCATTTCTTGTCACTCGCAAGTTTGCAAAAATGAATTATATTTCGTTAAAAATTAAAAGCTGATCGTTGTAATTATTACTTGCTATTGATCTTTTTTGTGAATATTGAATTAGGCGAAGTGTGCCAAGTGGATAACATTGGGCGTCCGTCGAGCTTGCCTCCGCTCGCCCTTGCTACTAGCTTAGCGAAATCACAGATGAGATAGCGCGCAGTTTTCTTGCTTCAGTTATCGCACTATACACTGCCAACAGATAGCAAAACTTGCGAGGTGAGTGGAATATGCCGGGAATAAGTCGATCAAGCGTCAGGCGATCATCGCTGGCGTAGCTAAACGGAACTTTCCAACGCCTTGTGCAGCTATGCGGTGTTGCGCAAAGTGTTCCGAGTTCCTGGAAGTTTTCGGGATCCCCTAACGACCATAGGTAAGCACGAGTTGACGTTGTTCTCTGAATAGGTATTCGTTTAGCACGATTCGGTGACGAGTAGCGCACTGCCAAAAGAGCTTCTTCGCTGATGGCGGCCCATCTGTTCGCTGTGAAAGACTTGTAATCGGGGGCTCCAACGCGTGTTTGTTAGGCTAAAAACTTTTCACGCCTTCTACTTTGTGCGCATGTACAGCCAAAGCTGAGGTATTCAGAAAGGCAGCCGTGATGTTTTTAAGAACTTTAAGAGCAATCGTGCATGGCAAAACAGTGCGTACACGTACACTCTTAATCAGGTCCCTTAGAAAGTGCTAGATATAGCCAGGAGACCAGAATTTTTCCTTCCGGTTTCCTGATTATAGCCACCATTTAACTTCGTTGCAAATGCATTAGCCCACTATTTTGGTGTCGAAACAGCACAGGCTGCTTTGCGAGACCTACTTCGTGTCAAAATTTCTGAGAACCCACAAATTAAGCCAAATAAAGTAAATGAATATCACCTAAATAATTAGACGTGTAATCCCCGTATTAACGCTTCTCGGAAGGCGGGTTTTTGAGCGTCTGTTTCGTAGACAATGTGAACTGCTGTTCCACCAGTACTACTAAAAAAGGACAATCAATGCTAATTAAACACAAAGTGGCAATCTCCCTTGCGGTGGAAAGTGCTGATAAGTATATTTTAATAAATGTTTGGTTCTCTGCGTAGCGATCATGTCACAATAGCGTCCAGAGACCAAGGTGCTTTATATTCATATAGTAATTGGATCCCGACGGACAACATACCTGCGCTTGCTAATACCTTAAATATACCTTAAAAGTTGAGCGGTGAAAAAACGAAAGCCGAAAGCATACTACTTCATACGGAAGTTTTTTTTTTTAAATTATGGGAGAAATCACAGGTTGCATCCTAATCATGCAGACCCATGAAGCAGTTTTAAATCACTTAAGCTAATGTCACCAATCGATAACTATGAAGAACACGTTTCTCAAAGATAGTGATCAAAATTTTTTAAGTTACACCGTCTCCCTTTAAAGGGAACCATGAGTGTTTCTGTTAGTGTTGCGTATTTAGTGGTATCCTTTGTGTCGGATTTATGTTCCTGTGTTGTTGACGTAGACACCTAGACACGGTGCAGTTTGTGCCGTCTAATTCCGGGATCTGGGCTCCGGCGTCCGGGTACCGTCGAAGTCCGGGAAGTTACCCAGAGACGTTCTGCACGGGCGTTTGTACTCGCGTCGTCTGTCCACATCTGACGCGTTGGCTCGACGCTGACGCTTGGCTTCGACGTCGGCGTTGCGTACGGAACGGTTTGCTTGCCGACGCTGCCGTGTTGCGTTTGGGCATGTCGAGCCCGCGTTTCATGCGCGGCAGTTTCCCGCCGACGCGGCCGTGGTGGTGGTGGTAGTGGTTACAATGAAGAGGAAAAAGGCACCTAATTTCTGTCTGCCTTCAGGCGACACGGCGCAGTGCCTTATAGGGGTGGGGGGAAGGAGGGATAAAAAGAATAGAAGGAAAATAGATGAAGAAATAGACAGGCAAGCAGCGTAAAAAAGAAGGAAATAGGAAAGTGGGGATCCGGTCGAAGCAGTCCAAGGACGGGGCGCCACAATGCGAGAGCTGCACGGCGTCAGGAGACCGCGGAGGGCGAACCAGTCGGCGGGAGCTACGCTGGCGTCGGAGATCGCGAGGGCACAACCGTCCAGCTTGAAATCCTGCGAGCGAATCCCGTCTGGTTGTGCGGAGTGGAGGCTCCGTCTGGTTGTGCGGAGTGGAGGCAGCGCTCACGCCGCTCCCTCCACCTCACCTCCTCGCACTCACGCGAGAGGGAGAGAGTTTGCGCCTGCGCAGTAAGGGTGGTCACGCCGTACGCACACTGTATTGAACTCCGCTATAAGCTGATTCGCATTTATAACCTGCAAAAGAAGGCACTTCGATATATCACAGCCCTTGATGGACGCAGGGGCCGCATATTTCAGCTTTGCTGGTTAACCATGGGTACGAAATTCTTGACTGGTGAATGTAACAAGGTGCCCCGCCGCGGTGGTCTAGTGGCTAAGGTACTCGGCTGCTGACCCGCAGGGCGCGGGTTCGAATCCCGGCTGCGGCGGCTGCATTTCCGATGGAGGCGGAAATGTTGTAGGCCCGTGTGCTCAGATTTGGGTGCACGTTAAAGAACCCCAGGTGGTCTAAATTTCCGGAGCCCTCCACTACGGCGTCTCTCATAATCATAGAGGGGTTTTGGGACGTTAAACCCCACATATCAATCAATCAATGTAACAAGGTGAATCAAGGGACTCTCTGGGTTGCCCGGGCTGTAAGCATTTCCCCAGTTTTGACGGTAGTGTAGCCGCATTCATTTCGCCAAGAATTTTCCTCTTTCTCTTTATTTCTTTTTCTATTTCCATCTTCATTTCCATATACCTGTTCTTTCACCTTTCCGGTTTTCTTAATAAGATCTTCAGTGTTGGAGTAACATTACTCACAGCTTCGTTGTTGCTTTTCGCACATAGTGTCGTCGTCATGGCCCCGCCACCTACGATAACCATTCACACTTTCATTTGCAAGTTTAATATAGTTATAGACACCTACCTAACACTATGTCAACGAAGTCATTTGCTCAACGGCAGTGCTTTCATGGTATACCATATCACGGGAACGACGAACCGCCTCTCCTTCTTGATAATTTCTCAGTAACCGTGACACTTCATTTTCGAAAGAATCAAATACTCTACACGGTTCAATGCGAAATACAAAATCAATTTCACCCTGATGCTTTCTTCGAGTGAATCCTCGAGTTTCTGTAGCGGGAAACCCGAAATTACTCAAAGGAATCAAAAGTAGCAAAAAAAAAGAGAGAGACAACACTTATTTTCCCATGAATTTCAACACACAGAAGGTGGCCTATCATATGTGAGAGTGCACGAAGAAGAGCAATCGAAGTGCATTTACAGCGGTGTCTCATTGCTGAGTGACCGGAAGTACATGCGCCTTGCAGGAGAGGTCTTTTGAAAGCGTCACTTCCGTTGCTGCAGTGGGCGATCCTCTTTTCATTCAGCGCATAACTGATAAATAAGAAAAAAAACTGTCAGTACAAATGAAGAAATAACGATATAGCAAAACGTGCTACCAGTCAGTGAATGAGTATATTGAGCACTATATAAGCCCAGGATAGCTGGCAGAGTCCCCCAATGGAACTGCGCCCACTCTTTTTGTACAGCGCTTAGCGATGCCGACAAACGAATGTTCGATGCATTATGCGTAGCCTTCGAATCTCGCACGACAGCTATACAACAACGAACGGTGGCTCGAGAAGGATCTCAATAAAACCGTGTAATAGCCCTTGGGTCTGTTATTCGTCGGACCTCTCAAACTAACTCTAACCTTTACGCCTCCTTTCTCTTCTTCTTCACAAGCTATTTCTTGTCTCTTTCTTTTTTTTTTTATTTTGGGCGCACCCGACTAAGCACCAACGCGTATACGTTTACCCGATTCCCGGGTGTCCCAAACCGGTCCTCGCCGTCACTTAACTCCGCCGCGTGCCGCTCTCTATATATAATTCGGTGCAGTAAGGCTCCCAATAAGCAATGGCGTGTCTTCGGTGTATGCGCAGCATCGATCACGCAAGTCCGGGGTAATTATCTTTCTGATCATTCATTCAGAGCATGGTAAATCACGATACATGTGGCGCCGATCTGCGGATCAGACTTCTAGGTCCTAACGATATTTACAGCGCGAAAACAGAACGACGACACAGAGACAACAAGGACACGAAAGACACTAGAGCTCGTGCCCTTCGTGTCCTTCTTGCCTATGTGTCGTGGTTCTGTTCTCGCGCTATAAATATCGTCATGTCATACCAACTAGCCCAAGCTGCCACACTTCTAGGTTCTAATTGACTTTCCTGAGCGAGGAAGCTGAACGCAATCGAGAAATTCGGTTCCACTGAGGCTCAGTCTACAACAGAATGTTCTCTCTAATATGCATGGGTGTAAACAACTCCCGTGGCAGATGGACATGGTTTACCTTTAAAAATATCTTCAGCGTTTGAAAAAGGAAGAAAAAGGGTGATATGGCATATTTCTTCCGATGTTGCTTGGTTGGTTTACCCTTATGCGAACTGGCGCTACCGGCCGTATGGATCGGCCATGAAACGAGCAGTGCCTTGATATACATTAAAATATGTTTTCAATATGCTTACCAATAGGTAGTTTTGAAATAACTGATTGACTTTATTCTGGAGAGATATAAAAGAAAGAAGGCCAGTTTGTAAGGCCAGGTTGTTGAAGAAAAAGCTGAATTTAGGTAACCTTAACATTCGATTCATTTCGTCTCACGTAAGATGTGCGTACACCCCCCAGAAATGGCTTTCATATTCATAAAAGACGTCAAAGACAGCAGTGCGTAAAAGGCTCTTGAATCCAACACTTGTAAGGTCGGCAGTTTATTAATTTATCTGAAAATTCTTGCAGGCTTGTTTGGCGTTGTGTAAGGGGGGCTCGAAATGACATCCATGAGCACAAAATAAAAAAAAAACGGGAACAGAAATGAATGAGAGCCACAAAAAACGATGTGTACACCTTGCCATTACGCCTCTGACTGTTTATTGCCTGCGGTGAACTCGAGAGAGCGTGCAGTGTTCCACGGTCAGTCTGGCTATCTTCTGGGCAGTCACTGCATTGTATAGGGTTCTTCAAAGCTTTTGTCATCAAGACGGCACTCGGGGCCCCTATAGCTCATTGTTATGAGGCAGCGGCACCATCAAAAGTGTACTGGGTGCAACCGCATATTGTGGTGTCTTTTTCCCTTCACGGTATACACACTAACTGGTAGTTACATGCACGCAGTGTCACGCACGAACGAGTCATCCGACGTGATGAACTTTGCTCAATTAACTTGTTCAATTAAGTTTCTAGGACATTTCAAGAAGCGACTGATGGTCTCTCACGATGAGCACACGCTGTCAGTATGCTGGTGAAAATAGGTTGATTGTTTGATTGATTGATTGATTGATTGATTGATTGATTGATTGATTGATTGATTGATTGATTGATTGATTGATTGATTGATTGATATGTGGGGTTTACCGTCCCAAAACCACTATATGATTATGAGAGACACCGTAGTGGAGGGCACCGGAAATTTCGACCACCTGGGGTTCTTTAACGTGCACCCAAATCTGAGCCCACGGGCCTACAACATTTCCGCCTCCATCGGAAATGGAGCCGCCGCAGCCAAGATTCAAGCCCGCGACCTGCGGGTTAGCAGCCGAGTACCTTAGCCACTAGACCACTGCGGTGGGGTGATCATTAAGGCATTGCCCTTTATGTCCTGTAGATCTTTCCACATGTCAACGCATTCGATCGCTCGTCCAAACACTAGTATATAATAGTCATAAATACTAATTATGTCCACTTGTATTTCGTTTGCTTGCGAGTGACACGTTTTCGCCAGACGTTCTACGGTTAGACTTAAAGTAAGCTCCCTACTCGAGTCGTGGTGCACGCAACTATCGCAAAGAGAGAGCCAGGTATATATACATGGCGCTTCCATTTCCACTCAACTTCGCACTCTTCTCTGCATTGCTCGCGACACTGGGGCAGCAGACGGGTATCCTTTACCGGCGTGCGCGAGTCTGTATAATAGGGCGACGCACAGAGGGCGTGTGTGAATGAGAACGCGCGAGATCGGCGCTAATGCTTTTCGCCCGCGATCGGTACTAAAGTGCGATAGTGCGAAGGGGCGGCTTTGAACGACTGAAGGATGAGAGATGGAAAGCGGTACGGGGTGGAGGCAGACCCTGTGCCAGTACGTATGTAGAGTGGTGTTTAGGAGAGCTCGCGCTCGCAAGCGCTGCCCATTGTCCGTCCCGTTCAAGGGGCGCGTTGGAGCGTGCAACCCCGAAATCTATACCCAAACCATTAGGTACACTCGGGGCAAGCAAGCAACAGCAACGCCGCCAAAGTGGAGAATCGCACGCTGGGCTCTGAGCACCGATCGCTTTTCAAACGCGTGCACCCCCCCCCCCCCCTCCCTGGACCTTTTCGCCTGTTTTTCGCGTTTCGTTTCACGTTCCTTCGCATTTTCGTTTTGTTCGGAAGCCGCGCTAAAAATGCATGCACGACTGCTGTATAATAGCCTCGCAACTCACACACTCGTTCACCTATGGGGTTGTCTGTTCCAATATGCGAAGGAGCAGCCGGTTAATGCCACGGGCGTGACACATTAGCTATAAAGATCACGTGGAAAGTGGCTGAGAGATGGGCTGTGAGAATAAATGGATGGATGGATGGAAACTGAGAACTAGATGGAGAACTGAGAATCAAAACACCGAAACTCGGGCTATAGTTTGGGCCTATACTGGATCGGCAGCACCACCACACACAGACAAAAAAGAAAGAACACATCTTCCCTCTCTGTTTTGAACAATTCGCTCTTGTAGTAGCACTGCCGGTCCATTACGACTGACTATGACGTTGGCTTACCTTTTCAGGGTCATGGTCAAGCAATTTAACTTGCGAAGCACAACCAAATATAGCCCTGCATTGACTCAGCCCTGCATTGACTCACCCTATTGCCAGCTCATTCGGCTACAATAAGGGACGAGTGAGCAGGCTATTCTGTTCTATTCTATCCTATTGCACAGGCTATTTTTTAACGAAGTTGCAGAGTTTTCGTCATCCTTGCGCATTTCTGAATATCCCGCTTCATGTAGTGCCTCGTGTTCTCTGTGTACGTTCGGCTATTTTCACATAAAGCGAATCGATTGCACAAATCAAGAGTGGTCTTTGGTCGTCGTATACATAAAGTGACGCAGTGCCTACAGAAGCAGGCGTCGATGGGATCGTTTGAACGATAGCGAATGGCAAAAAGGGCGTCTCACACAGGCGCCGACGACGACACCTATAGTGCAAGCGGGGGCTGGGGGAAGTTTATTGAGGAGGTGTTGGGCATTCTGTGACACGTATAGGTGTTTGAGAGCTTGTGGATGATAGCATAACAACCTTCGTTTCGGGTGTCACACACACACGCGCTCGGTGCACGCATGTAAAGCGTCAGCGGAACAGTTCGATTCTGACATGCACACATCAACGGTTGACTGCTCTCTCACCCTGTGATCGGACACGCGTGTTGTGTGTGCACGTTGGTGTTCGTACGCAAGGCACTCGTGGTCGTCTACAATGAACCGTACGCCGAACAGAGTGGTTTTAAGTGGCGTGTTTTTCCTGCGAAGCGCCCTCCGGGGACACGCGCTTTCCTGTCTGATTGTGCGAGGGCGCTGTTGCGAGAGGAACTGCTTTTTCAAACGCGGAGCGGCCGCGCGGACACCCAGCACATTACAGTAGAGCACGGCAAGCGCGCGGCTGCCACAGAGTAGAGCGGTTTGTGCCCGCGGGAGGGCGCATTGATCCCAATGTGCGACGCGTCGCTGCGTTACAGCGATGTTCGGGATAGGATGAAACCTTTTGCTCGAAAACGCATTCGCGGCGGGAGTTCACGGTAGGAGTGGATGTTCTGGCTTTGTCGACGGTGTGTTTAGGTGTGTGTAATCGACACGGAGGTGTGAGGTTAGTTTCGCGCGGCTTTTTTTTTTTCGCTCTGGTTTTGTTTGCCTGGCGATGAGTGAGATGGTTTTGAGTGCCCGCGTGTAGAAGTGGCGAACAGATGGCTCTATAGCATGTTTTGCGGTACTGTATAATGGCTTAGAATAACAGCAAAACTGGAGTATTTCGTAGGTGTCGATGTTAAAACACTGGGCTTGCAAACAGGGGCACCAGAAATAAGTCAGAACATTATAAACGCTTACTACCAACTGGCAACTGACCAACAAGACGTCCGTGCTGTATTGACTTCGCTCTGTATCCATCTTTGCACATCCTGTCTTTTAACATGTATACCAGATCCGTTTGAGCGCTCCGTAAGAAAATCTAGGTCGTTGCTTTAGCTACTTCGCGGTAAGTTGTAGTATATAGCATTTGGAAGCCTTTTTGAATCGATTTTCTATCAGATCGTGCTTAAACAATATTGTGTATTTCATTACTTATGCGGTATGTGGCAATCCCGTAAGTCAACACCATGGGATACTGTAGGTGGCATTAACCGTCATTCGGCCAATACTAGTCATTATTCATAACGCTTCCGATGTAACTCTAATTTAGTCATATTTCATTTGACGCTAGCGGGCACATGCGGACATTAACCGTAATCTAAGCAAGATAAGCCAAGAACGTACATCTCTATGGCATTGTTGCTTGTGGCAGCGCATGCGTAGTGCCCCTTTTAATCTACACCAAAACGCCTCGCCCCCTCTCCACTTTTTTCTTTTTTATATCATGTAAGTCTGTGTACACGCAATATCTCGTGGATTCTTATGAGGCGTAAATTGTGTTTAATTGCGAATGCGTGCTTCCGGGAGAATAATAATATTATCTGGGATTTGGCATCTCAAAACCATTGTTCGATTATGAGAAACGCCGTAGTGGAAGGCTGCAGAAATTTTGACCACCTGGAATTCTTTAACACGCACCTAAATGTAAGTACACGGACTTCAAAACATTGTTGCCTCCACCGAAAATGCAGCCACCGCAGCCGGGATTTGATCCCGCGATCTTTGTGTTAGCTGCCGAGTGCCATAGCCACTCGGCAGGCCACCTTTGCGAGAGCAGTGTGGTCGAAGAATGCACATGAAAAGAAAAATAAGTTTGTGTAGCGATTGGAGTAGAGAATCATTCGCTATAAATTCAGCTCAGCAACTACCGCGGAACCTGAAGCGCGTAGCACAAGCACCCAGCGATTCCCATTCGTAGACCTTCAACTGGTTCGTTTAGCTAGCAGACCTTCGATGACGTCAGTGTGTCGGGGCAAGCATGTATGTAGGGTTTTCCTTACACGAGTAAAACCTCGCCAGGAAGATTCCCAAGTAGTAAATTCTGCGCTATAAATTCAGCTCAACTACCGCAGAACCTGAAGTGCGTATACATACCATTCATGTTCGTATAGCTTCCACTGGTTCGTTTACCAGACCGTCGATGACGTCAGGGTTTCGGGGCAAGCATGTATATAGGGTTTTCCTTGCACGATTAAAATCTCGTTAAGGGGCGACATGCGCGCTACTTTTTCGCTGGGCCTTCCCGACTCGCTGTTGCTTCGGTGAAAATAAGGAATTCATCGTTTGATCACAGTGGATTCCTCTTTTCATCAGGACGGTGACATTCAGTGATCATCACGCAGTCATCACAGTGACCAATCAGCATAATCATTGAGGACTTTTGTTGCGTTGAGTGGAGGCTGGCTTCCGGAGGATGTAACGGCAAGGCCGCAGTGCGACATTCACGGCTGTTCACCCGTCTCTGTGTATCGGGCTCAGCAGCACTGAAGGTGGACCAAACATTTTATTTGGGAAGGCTGCGTTGCTCCTTGAGAACTCTGTTCTCATTAACTCCGTTATTCTAGTTTCATTGGCACAAAGCAAAAGCAATAATTAACGTCTCCTTTTCGCACGTAGCACCAAACTGACAACGCCTAAACCTCAGTGGGACGAATCAGATCCCTCTGCCATTATTTTCGTGTTTTCGGCCAGATCAAGTGAAAAAATAGTTCCTTAATTCTTTGATATGTTGTCTTCATGGCTCCACTTATCTATACTGCAACAAGTTTTTGAATATAAAAAGTTCAGTATAGGCTCCAGTTTTCTTCCATCCAGCAGACTTTTGTCAAGCCCGTCCAACGGCAAACATAGTTTGAGCTCTTAAGCCGAACAAAGTCCTAATTCCCGGTTTGGCATTCAGTGTGTTGCTATTTACGAATTGGTGCCGGCGTTTGACTTGACTGTGCATTAAAGGGACACTGGAGCGAAGCAATTTACTTAGTTTAGACGTAAGTTATGCTCTAAAACTCTAGTGTCTATAATTTCGCTGCCATAGATTTATCAATAGATGAGACAATGAGCGTCAGAAGTGTTCTTCTTATACTTCCCGATAAAAGTTTCTGATGGTGACGTCACGGATTTCGGAATGTTTTTGGTATCATGGTTGAATTGGCTCGATGAACTTTTCTGAAGCTTGATAATTGATATGTCGGGTTTAACTCCCCATAACCACCATGCGATTATGAAAGACTCCGTTGTGGAAGGCTCCACGAATTTCGACCGCCTGGGGTCCTTTAATGTGTACCCAAATCTGAGCACACGGGCCTGCACTATTTTCAACTCTATCGAAAATGCAAGCGCTGCAGCTGAAATTAGACTCCGCGGCCTGTGGGTCCGCAGCCGAGTATCTTAGCCACTATAGACCACCGTGGCGGGTCTTCCTGAAACTTGTACGCAAACGCTGTCAGGCGACAGTAAACTTCATTTTCGCACATTATGAACTCTGTCCTAGTAGATGCCCTCAAAGTATATGACGTCACGACGAATGGTGTGAGAACTACAGGTTGGCGTCGCCACCAGCATTTTCTTTTGGCGCGTTTTCTCACTTAACAAACGTGCTCGAACCGCAAGGGCGGTATTTTTGCAAAGTGAAAGGGTAATGCACTTGCACGAGGAAAAAAAAAATGCCTTTTTTCTTAGTGTCCCTTACACTCTGCGTTGACGCTTCAAGACGCTATAATGTTACGGTAATCCACCGCAATGGCTGAGCAACTGCGATACACGTGCGCCAAGTTTTCTTTCTTTTTTTTCTGCAGACTCGCTTTCTACGCGCTGGCAACATCTATAAGGGTGAGCGGCGTAATTATTGTCCTCTGCAAGAACTTGTAAAGCTATGAACCCTGCAATAAGTAATTATACGAACGCGGCAGATGGGGCGAGCTGGGTTGCATTGGATAAACTTTTATTTGGTCCTCCAAAACACAGATCACTGTGTTGCGGGCAGCTCCCACGTGGGGACTGAGATGCCAAGCTCTTCATCCGCCTCGCGGGCTTGATGGACAGCCCAGAGCTGATCTGCCAAGGACGAGCTGCGGATGGCCGCCTCCCATCTAACAGAGGTGATGTTCGATATATGAGCGAATTTGGCACACTGCCAGAGCATATGTGCTAATGAAGCTATTTCCCCACAGTGTGGGCAAAGGTTACTTGGGTATAGGTCAGGGTACATGATGTGTAACATTTTCAAAGTGCTTGGGAGGGCGAGCTGGTGTGGCTCGATAGAATGAATGTTCCAACGAATAGATCGAAAATGACAGCTGGGGACTCTGACACGCGCACTACGTTAAATTTCGTCTCTAAGTGCGGCGTCGCATGAATTCTTTATTGCCACATCAGAAGGTTTATGAACGTGTACTACTATTATGCGCTTTTTACTTATGTGGTTATAAAAGAGAAAAGAAGAGAAAGGTGAGCCCCGTAACTGTCTGCTTCTGGTGCGTCACCTCAACAGTAGCTCACAGGGGATAAGGGTAAGGAGGGATTGAAAGGATAGGACTAAAAGGTAAATATATAGAGAGATGCGCAGGGACAGCGAGCGATGGAAGTAAAGAGAAGATAGGAAAGATGAAACACGGTCGCAGGAGTCTGAGGACGGGGCGCCACTGGCGAGAGCTCTTGTCGGCAACAGGGGATGGCGTAGGACCAACCCAGTCGGGCAGAGCTGCACTGTCGACGGAGATCGCGAGGGCACAACCGGTCGGCACGGAATCCAGCGAGCAAGTAGTGCCCATTATGCGTAGAGATAGTGTTTCTTAAGGCGAACAGTGGATTCCCAACATTACTGAAAAGTTGCCGAAATTTTGTGACGGGTATGCAACGATAAAGGTCCGCATATCATAGAGAATAAATATTTCGGAATGTTTCTGTTTAAGAAGGGATGTGCCGGCACAATACCCTGTGTGTTGCGCTCTTTCTGTGTCCCGTTTGTTCATCCTACCAAGTTTTCATAATGAGTTTACACCAACTATCTTTAATCCTTCTGTCATGTAGCATGATGTCCCGATTATTTCGCTGCTGTGTCAGCAATTAAGTGTGTACACGTGGTCTTCTTAGTGGTGGCTCATTTTGTAAACTTGTGAACTCTTGAAGTGGTTGCTTTTGCAGTAAATATCGCATCAGTGTGCTAGTGGTCCGTGCCTGAAATCACGTGAGTGAGTGAGTGAGTGAGTGAGTGAGTTAGTGAGTGAGTGAGGCAAACCTGAACACATGGCTCCACGCTTGGGTGTGAACCCTCGTTCCGTAAAGGACGTGGGGCACAGTACGTTGTGTGCATCGTGCGGCTCCTGTGAAACGCTTGAGCATTTTACGCTACCGCATTCGTAACGCAGTGGGCATTGGTGATTAGGGATTTGAATTTCCTGGATTCAAGTGCGCGACCATTGGTGATTACCTCATTCCGATAGGGTGTGCTTCTCGTCGAGACCAGGCTCATCTGCTGACATTTCTGGACCAAGCGGATCTGACCAGCCGTTTATAGACGCTTTCTTTTTATTGTTTTTGCTTATTTTGCCCTAATCTTTGTGATTTTTTTTACTTGGCAATCTTGTTTTCGCCTGCTCTCCTCCTATCTTTATTTCGTGTATATCTTCCCTCCTCCCGAAAGAGTAAGGAAGCGTTGTGCGCCTCCAGGTGGTGGCTGGCAGCTTGCTCTCTCTCTCTCTCTCTTTCCTGTGTTTCTTTGTGCATCTGGTATTCATATAATAATAATAATAATAATAATAATAATAATAATAATAATAATAATAATAATAATAATAATAATAATAATAATAATAATAATAATAATAATAATAATAATAATAATAATAACAATAGCAGTAGTAGTAGTAATAATAATAATAGTAATAATAATAATAATAATAATAGTGATGATGATGATGATGATGTAGTTTTCAAAGCTGGCTTCTCTGTAATTGTACTAATTTTGAGGTGAAGCCCACCTACGCAATTCAATGCGTTTTGCACGCGGCACCATCTACTACGGTCGTGATAAAAACAGTTCACTGGACGTCACTGTAACATGAGTATCTTGACTACACGATATAATATGCATCGGGTGATATCATGTGCACTTTTTGGTGTTCGGACGCACGTATGTTCGCACTTCTACATTCTGTGGTGTACAAGCATCTCCGCTTGAAGTAGATAGATAGATATGTGGGGTTTAACGTCCCAAAACCACCATATTATTATGAGAGACGCCGTAGTGGAGGGCGCCGGAAATTTTGACCTCCTGGTGTTCTTTAACGTGCACCCAAATTTGAGCACACGGGCCTACAATATTTCCGCCTCCATCGGAAATGCAGCCGCTGCAGCAGGGATTTGATCCCGCGACCTGCGTGCGGGTCAGCAGCTCCGCTTGAAGTATTTTCACGTATATGATACGCTGTTTCTTCCTCAACCGTTGTTTGTTCCAATGACACTTTGAAGTGTTTGGTTTATTGAAATTGATTGAGGGTTATTAAGCGCTTAACAGGCCGTCCGTTTCTGTACACTAAACTGAATTAATATACTCTTCATTGTATGCTCTCCCATCGGCTCTATCGATCGAGCGTAACCCTATTTACCTTAATATATGCGACATGCCTGAATGCTTTCGTGTCGCCGTTTGAAATTTTGATAGCGGTGCCACTCGGGATAGGGGGCGCGGCGGGACAGCCGCGATCGACCTGCCCTCTACGAACGCTATTCCGTGCAGTAGTGGTTAAGCGAAGACCAAACTGGGATGCTGCTTTACTCGAAAAATGTTCTCCTTCTTGGGTGGTATTCAATGGACTCAAGATAATTAATTTAACAATAACTAGAATTAACTACTAGAAATGAGAATGAATCCAGATACTTTCTTGTAGTTAAACGCAAGCGTATGAAGACAACAGATAACGAGATGAGTGGAGTGTTGTGCAGTTAACAGCTACAGTCGGGGAGAGGTAGCAGCATAGCACTCGAAGTCCAGAACAAAAAACTTGACGTTTTACTAGGACTATATATTGTAGAGGCGCCAGGCTAAGTGGCGCAAAAGGCACAGTATTTCAGCTTCTTATATACCACTCTCCAGGGGGCGTAGTGAGAGCCCATGGTGGCTCGATGATGTTTTAGGATTATTCCAGGAGTGGCCAGGTATGGCATGGAGGAAATTTCTCTACGTAAAAAAAAGCATTTTTACGTATAGTTAGGGTAAACATATAAGCAATGGAGCTTGTTGGTTTCGTTGGAACCAGTTGGTTAGTACTGGTTAACAAATGTTCATTACTGCTAAATAAGTGGTGCGTAGTTGGCACAGGGTAAATAGAAACTAAATCGAAGTATAGACTCTGTCTTGCTGGACTGCCGTTCTGATCAAGTAGCCCTGTGTGCTGGAAGAGGGGTTGTGCGGGGCCACTGTCAGTGCACGCAACTTGAACCCGTGAGCGGGTACAATGCCGCCCCCTGTGAGCCGCCTTTGGTACTTAGGCGTCCAGTGGGCGCTTTTGGAAAAAAAATTCACTGGCCGCACTTTGCGTTTCTTTTCCCCTCACATCCACCGCTTGCTGTCAAACCTCCCGCTACCCGATGCGACACAGCGTAACCCGCCGCTCGCCCCTTCACACATCTCCTCTGTTCTCCTTCCCCTTCTTTGCACCTTCAATTTTGCGTGCAATTACCACGGCCGAACGCTCGGGAAATGGCGCTAGCAGATAGCAGATAAAGGACCCCAAAGGAGGGAAGGCTTTGACTGTGCAAACGTGGGTGGAGAGCTGCATGACAAGGGGGGGGGGGGGGAGAAAGGAAAATAGAAATAGCGCTAGAGGTGGAGAGGGTTGCAGGTGAGTAGCGAAAAGGGGGCAGCAGCCGGAAAATACCGGGGAGCTGGGGCGTGTACCGCATCGACGCGTACTTAAGCACCGGTCCTAAACAGCCCTGAAGAGAGCTGTTTCTCAAACGACGAAAAAAATTAATAGGCTGCCTTATGCAATCGCGTAAGATTAGTCGAAGGCGTAAGCCTTCATCTTATTGTTTTTCTTCTCTCAGTTGCTGCACGATTTCAAAAACTGTGCTACGCATTCCTTCTGTGCTGCGATCCGCTCCTACTGCGCTATGCTGAGCTTGTGCTGCGCTCTGCTACGCTAGTCTCTTGGGAGCCCAGCACTAAATCTCTCATGTCTTGTCATGGTTCCGTAGGGACACGTTGTGTGATCAAGGTAAAGTGTGCAACATAAAGTATTGGTCGGTAATATGTATACGTGACGTGACACGCGCAAGTTGTTAACTTACCGCGACTCCAACATGGCGGCTACGATGAAATCTAGGCACCGCAGCAACGCGATGATTACTGTGCTTCGGTGTGGTAACGACACCGCTGGAACGACTTGGAGCTTTGCGTATGAATAACGAGATAACTTACGAAACCTCTCGAGCTTCGCCTCAGAAGCAGAACCTGGTGTAATAATCTCTTCTTCAATCGATAGCCTGGTTTCGCATCTCAGGGGAGTCCTCATCTGTGCTGCAAGAAAAGTTTGTTGGTCTAGCCCAGCCTGAGCGTGTTATATAGGCCGTTTAAAACTATCTCACGATGCCTATACTGCATGGTACAGTTGCGAGATTCTCACTGCGCCATAACTCGATCGTTCGCGAATCAGCGAAGTTGCGCATCAATCGAGCCCGTAATATGCAACACGCGAACCTTCGCAGCAGCTCACTTTTTTTTAACGGTTCTGCTGGTGTTGACAATTGAAAATTCAGGAGTGCTTTGTTGTGAGTGAGATTTTGAACTGATCGCTCGTGCAATTCACGTGTCTCAGCACCTAGCTGTCAATACTCTATACGCTCCGGCATGCGCTAAAAAAATTTTTCGTATTGCATGTCGTGCTTGAAACGGTTTTTTCGGAAGCAGTTTAAAGCAATGACATTGTGGTAGAACAATCACTTGCCACGCAGAAACGTTGGTTTGGTTTCCACTCGAACCAAATGTTTTGTATTTATTTATTTATTTATTTATTTATTTAATAGACAGTTTATAATTGATTATTTTTATTAACATTCATCTCAATTTTTGCTCACGCAGGATGATTTTTCGCTCAGAAACAACGACAAAAGTTACACGCAACGAGCTTTCCAATGATAAAGCGTTAAATGTGCATGCTGTGTATAATAGTTTAACGTAATATCACAAAACTTCGCACCCTACCGTGACTACTCTATCACGGTGGTTTCGGTGATGTCACTGCAACCCATACTTGTTTTTTTTTTTTTGCCGATTCGTATTCGATTTTGTGCGTGCATGTTATTACAGGATAAGGACTCGCCTCATCACATACTTCACTCTCAATACCTGAAAACTACGCAGAACTCGAGCCGTGGGAACGATTCAAAAGTGTACACAACAAACCTGTACTCCTGTAACAAAAAAGTGACGCTAAAGTGAAGCGATACGACGAGTGCAATCATCGGTTGTCGACAATTCGATGATGCGTGTAACGCGTCAATTTATTTGTATATATATCATGGGAGAGGCCTTTGCACTGCTGTGGGCGTAGTAAGGCTGATGATGATGATGATGATAATGATGATGATCCCGATGAAATCGTCTGAAGTCACAGCTGGTGTTGTCGCCTTAGTTGCAGTATACACTAGGAAAGGGAGGAAACGCGATGTTTGTAATGATGTAATTAATTTTACCAAAACTCGGCAATCCCTTGAAGCACTCACACATTGATACACTGTTCGACTCAGAAAACACACGCAGCGCTGTGTGGCTGTTTTTTGCGTGAGGGATTTTTAAACAAAAAGAAGAAAAATGTGAGCCCCGTAACTGTCTCTGAGGGGGACGACACCTCAACAGTAGCTCACGAGGGCTGGTGGTAAACGAGGGATTAAATGGGCAGGATTAAAAGGTAAAGAGATAAAGAGAGAGAGGAAGGAGAGAGCGAGGTGCAGGGACAGCGAACAACAGAAGTAAGAAGATAGGAAAGATGGAGGCGCCCGCTGTAGTCCGAGGACGGGGCACCACTCAGCGAGAGCTCTTGACGGCGTCAGGAGATGGCGTATAGGGCGAGCCCAGTCGGCTAGAGCTGCGCTGTCGTCGGAGATCGCGGGGGCACAACCGGTCGGCACGAAATCCAGCGAGTGAATCGGGGCTGTTTCTTGAGTGGAAAGGTGTACGAATGTGTAAGTGTTTCAAGGGATTTCCCAGTTGCTCTATGATGTTGCTTACATTTGACGCATTACCAACTAATGCTCGTTGTCTGCCTACCTTATCAGCTTTTTTTTTCTATTTTTCTTTCATCGCATTGGCCAATACTCTTTGTTAGTGGGCCACTTACCAGGCCCCATACCAAAATTTAGTTAAGGCAGTGGAAGTTGGTTGTCCGATGAGAAACATTTTGCCACAAAAACTTTCTTGAATAGGTTCATCACGAGCGGATAAAACGGGTTTTTAGGGACAAAGCTCCTTGAAGCGGCACCTGTTCGTCCCTCGTAGTAGTCATAGTGCGTAACCAGTCTTACGCTTTGACCTGCAAGGTGGTGCCGGTGGGAAATTTCTCCTGTGCGTTGTTGAACAATAAAAAATTCGCAGCGTGCGCGTTCACTAAAAGCCGAATTCTCCTGTCTCTCATTCCCAATATGAGCAGCCATCGGCATGTACATTAAGCACTATCTGACAAGAAAGGGTTGCTAGTTTATACTCGCTGGGCGTAACCTCTTTGGTTTTAAAAAGGTTTAGCGAGCGTTGGGCCGTAGTGCCAAGAATACAGTGAACTAGTATATACCATGAACTCGAGGTGGTTAAAAGTGGGAAGTAGACACGAAGCAAAAGCCGAATTCTCCTGTCTCTCATTCCCCATTAGCAGCCATTGGCTTGTACATTGGGCACTATCTGACAAGATAGGGTTGCTATGTTATACTCGCTGGGTGTAACCTCCTTAGTTTTAGAAAGGTTTAGTGAGCGTTGGGCCGCAGTGCCATGAATACAGTGAACTAGTATATACCATGAGCTCTAGGTGGTTAAAGGTGGGAAGTAGACACGAAGCGCCAGCCGTAAAAAAGTATGCGTGTGCCACGTACCTCTCGTTTAGTCCTTAAAACGTCCGCTGGATGGCGGTGCTTCTATATGGGCAATACATGATGAAAAGATGCGAGATGGGGGTACTTGTAGTGTTGAATAGATGGACAAATGGACACACAGACAGATGCATGGACGGATGCACGGATGGCTGCACGGACAGATGGACGCATGGACGGACGCAGGGGCAGATGCATGGACTAACGCAGGGACGGACGCACGGATGGACGTGCGGACGCACCAACAGACGCGCGCACGGACGGACGAATGGACGCACGGAAGGTCACACAGACGGAGCAACAACGAATGGATGGACGGATGCTTCGCCCCACTCTCCATCATTCATCCCGTAGATATGCTGCCACTTTATTGAAGCGGCGCGAAATGAGGATGAGGGGAGGCGAGCTCGAAACCCTTGTCGCTCCTCCGCGTAGCCTTCGCAAGCCAAATCTCTTCCCCACACTCTCAGGCACCCTACTAAGAGGTCACGTGCTTATTACGTGCCCAAGCAAGTCTAATCCCCGAGCATGCGAGTGGCGTTGCTTTGTTGACCAGCGTTATTTTGTGGTCTTCTGCCTGTTTCTGCGGGATGGTTTGGGAACGTTGGCTTAGGTGCGGTAGAGTAGATGAGCACAATGAGTGTGCGAAAGCGTAGGAGCGTTTCGCGGCGGTCGTCTGCTCAATGCGCTGACCACGGGGATGGTGGTGGTAAAAAACATTTATTTCAGAAAAAGTCTACTAGAGAGTGCCGACGTGGCCCATCGGCATGCTAGAGTGGCCAGACCCTATTCCGGGACGCCAGTGGAGCTGGAAGCTGCCCGTGCGCGCTCCACCAAGGAGCGTTGCGCAGCCAAGGTAGAGCAGCCGAGCAGGTGCTCCTCCCAAGCCTCTCTAGTTGGGATAGGAAAAGGGGATGAGAAAGTGACGGGATTAACTGGGCACGATGCTACGACGTGATATGTGTCGGCGAGGACATGACAGGTCGAGCAGGTGCCATTGATTTCCGGCAAAAAGTGCCTGGCGACCGCCGGACTGATAAAGGTGTTAGTCTGCAGGCGGCGTAGCAGTCGTTCGTCCGCTTTCTCCAAACCGCGTGCGGGGTCCGGGTAGAGGCGGCGCGAAGCCCGATAATAAGCCAAAATTTCGCGAAAGCGCGTCAGGTTGGTATTGCCAGATTCCGTCTCGGGACATGGAGAGCAACGGCCCAGACAGGAGAAGCGCGGGCAGCGGCACTTGCCGCCTCGTTGCCGGGCAGGCCCGAGTGGCCTGGGGTCCAGACTATACGAATGGGATGAGGGTTAAAGCGCCAAGAGGCTGCCTGTAGTAGACTAGCCGCCAGCGGGGCAATGGAACCCTGAAGGTACTGAGAACAGGCCGAGCGCGAGTCCGTCAGGATGGTGCGTGAGGCAGGGTGAGAGGCGGCCAAAGCTATGGCAACCTCTTCAGCGTGTGTTACTGTGTCTGCTCTAAAGGAGAGGCCATCGACGTGTTTGCCCTCTGTAATCACGGCAGCCGTGAAGTGACCCGAGGGGAGGGACCCGAGACGTCCGCGTAGAAAACACCAGGACGATCGGAGTGTCGCGTATGAAGGGCCGCGGCGCGTGCTAGTCTACGGCCAGGATGGAGGTCGGGGTTCATATTACGGGGTAGAGGTTCCACCCATAGCTTTTGACGCCAGAGCTCTGGTACCGGCTGCAGAGGGTCTTGGTCAGGTATCGTGTTAAGGCCAAGTCTGTGTAGAAGACAGCGCCCTGAAGGCGTCTGCGACAGTCGATTGATTTGGTTAACGCGATGAGCTTCGCGCATCTCTGCAAAGGTGTTGTGTACCCCCAGAGCCGCGAATCGGCTGTTGGAAGTTGCAATAGGTAGGTCCAGAGCGCGTTTGTATACTGAACGAAGAAGGACGTCCAGCTGGTGCTCGTGTCGACGACGCAGGCGAAGGTAAGGCAAGGCGTAGAGGACGCGACTGGTCACAAACGCGTGGGCCAATCGGAGGGACTGAGACCCGCGGAGGCCGCCGCGCTTGGTAGACACTCGCCGTATCGTGCGGCTCACCTGCTCGCTGTGCGTCTGATGCCTGCTATTGTGCCCTTTGGATCCAAGGACGATGTGAGGTGAAGGCCAAGAACCCGAATATTTTGCACTGACGGGACGGGCCCGGACGGAAGAAATTTTTTTTTTAGGCGGCGGTAGCGGAGAGACTGAAAGAAGAGCCGATTTAGCTGGAGAGCACTCCAGGCCGCATGAACCAGCGTAGGTATCCACCAGAAGGGCAGCCTTTTGCAGGCGTTCTTCGATTTGCGCTAAGGAGCCGGTGTTGGTCCAGATTGTGATATCGTCCGCATATAGTGCGTGTTGTATTCGCTCGACCTCGCTTAGAAGAGAGGGGAGGTTCATCATCGCCAGGTTAAAAAGCAGAGGAGACAGGACTGCCCCTTGAGGTGTACACCGCGTGCCTAATAAGTACGGGCCGTGTTCGGTAGAATTAAGGCGAATGAAGGCGGTGCGATGTGATAGAAAGGCGGGAATGTAGTTGAAAGTCTTCTGCCCGCAGTTTGTGGTAGAGAGGTTAGTGAGTATAGTGCTGTGTTTGACGTTGTCGAACGCCCCGCGGAGATCGAGAGCGAGCACGGCTTTATCGTTATGGCGCATAGTAGTCGGCTCTATGATATCGTGTTGAAGCTGGAGCAGGACGTCCTGCGCCGACAGATGTGGGCGAAAGCCAAACATCGTGTCGGCAAAGGTCCTCCTGGCCTCCAAGTAGGCGGAAAGGCGTTCGCGAACCATGGTTTCCATGAGTTTGCCTGCGCAGGATGTAAGTGAGATGGGTCTCAGTGCCTCGATACTAACGGACTTTGCCGATTTGGGTATGAATGTAACGACCGATGTGGTCCATTCCGTTGGCAGCGGAGAGCCATCCCATATTGAATTTATAAGGTGGAGTAGCGAGAGGTGTGCTTGGTCGGGAAGATTTGCCAGGAGCGACACTGTGATTCAATGCGAGCGCGAAGTTTCCGATTAAGTTTGTTGCGTTTCCAGCGCCTTATGAGCCTGCGGCGAGCGTGCCAAAGATGTAGGAGGTGTGGATCGATTGCAGGAGTCAAATTAGAGGTTGCAAGGGTGCGAGTGTTCGCTCATTTCATATGGAGAGCGTATGATGCCCACGCTGCATATTCGGTCGAGGAGAGGACGGCGGGGAATGGTTGCATTCTGAACTGAGTCCAATCGGTGAGACGGGCTTGGCCCCAGTGTTGGCGCATTTTCTGCCGTGGTGTGAACGAAATGAAGAGTAAAAAGTGATCGCTGCCTAGGGTTTCGCCTAAATTTTCCCATGTAGCATCGCGGATGTGACGGGTGAGGGAGAGGTCGGGGCATGTGACTCGCGAGACCGAGTTGCCGGAACGTGTGGGTTGAACCGGATCGGTAAGAAGCGTCGGGCTCAGCGAGGAAATGAGCTCCTTGAGCTCTCTGCCCCGGGCCTTCTCGTAGTGGTAACCCCAGTGAGGGCTGGGGGCATTAAAGTCCCCGACAATCACCAGTGGTTGTCGGGCCGCTATACGCAGCGCCCGATGGAAGAGATGCGCAAACGAAGCCCTCGCAAGGCGAGGGGGACAGTACACGTTTAAGATATGTATTGATGGTTGGTCCCTCCGCTAAGACAGCACTGATATCATGCAGTAGTCGTAAGGAAGATCCAGATCGAGGTCAATCTGTATCGCCGTGTAAGCTTTATGCACGAGGAGGCATGTGGTGGTGCCGCCTACATAGGAGCAGTATTCAGAAAGGGAGGGAGCAGGGCCAGATTCTTGGAGCGCCGAAACGGCCGGCTGAGAGCCAAGTGAGCTCAGGAAAAGGGAAAGATGTGAACGCTTTCGCCTGTTCCCGAAGCCTCCAGGGTTCCACTGTATGATGTCGAATTTAGACGCAATGTTTGAACGGGACGTACGATTGGTAGCCATCGTGACTGTCTTAGGTTTTATATTTGGTCCTCCATGTCCCGCTCGGAATCCTCAGAGGCAGGGAGGGGCACGGAGGCCGGATTGTCCTACGGCGGTGTGGTGGTAGCCACCTTACGACGACGCCGTGGAGCTGTACCCTCACTGCTCACCGAGCAGGAGCGGGAACGCAATGCCTTGGGTTGAAACTGGGTGATTGCCCAGGCTTGAATAGCCTGGGTAACCTCTACTACTATGCGTTGGACCGAGAAGCTGGTGAGGAGGTGATTAATCGAAGCTTCGACGCGCGTGAGGCGTTCCTCTACGCGCGGGGCGCGCTCTTCGCTAGGGAGAGTTCTGTTAGCGGGCAAGAGAACCTGAGGTGCCCCAGGAGCCTCAGGAGCTTCTGGAGTAGATGCGGCACCGGTTCCGAGTGCTGGAGTACACATGGCTGCTTGAACCGGCGGTTTAATGGAAGTGGACTTAGCGCAAGGACTAAGCTTCGACGTAGCTGGCGTAGCCGCCTGGACAGCAGAGGCACTACCGGATGGTCTTGCAGTACACTGTTGTTGGGGTTGAAGTCGCTTATTTAAGAGTTCGAGTTGTTTAGTTAAAAGCGAATTTTCTTTTGAAGTGCCGCAACTTGCTCACGAAGGGCCACAAGTTCGGGAGAAGGAGGATCGACAGAAGGGGGTGAGAGAGGCTAGGCTTAGAAGCAGCATTCCCTGCCCAACTGCTCACCTGAGGTACCGCCGCTGGTGCTTCGAGCGGTGGGAATGCCTGAGTGTCGGCGTGGAGTGGTGGAGCTGACTGATGCAGGTTGGTGCCGCTGTCTGGCTGTGAGGAATATGAGGTGGTTCCTCGAGGAGATGTTGAGGGCTGCTTGCGTTTCCTATATTTTGCCGTGCAGCCACTGGTCCCAGTCTCATGGGCGCCGTGGCAGAGGAGGCAGTTAGGGTGGCAGTCATGGGTATTGAGACCTGCAGGTGGGGGGGTTCCACATTTGGCACACTGCGTTGGAGCGGGGTGAGGACACTGAGGTGGTCGATGGCCGATGGTACCGCACTTGGTGCAAACAGGGACCGTTTTCTTGTAGGCGCGGATATCCGTCGCCACGTAGTGGTAGAAGAGGAAGCGGGGTAACTTCGTGCCCTCGAAAGTCACCACCGCCGCCGCGGAATCTCCGAGTTTGCGGACCGCAAGGATAGTACCTCGAGGCCAATACAGTTCAGACTTTATCTTTTCCGGGCTTTCAGCAGGGTTTACGTTGATGACGCCCTTGCATGTATCCCCTGGTGCCTTGGCGTGGCCTCGAACGGGCAGCTGCTGATCCCCCACTTGCAGCTGGAAGTCCCCGAGGAGTCGCTGTGCCATAGGCAAATTGGTGGTGCTACAGACCAAGATGTTTTGTTCCCAGATTGGCCACACTTGAATTTGCGTGGTAGTCCGGTCGCCGAGGTAGCTGCGGATGGCGTCGCCCGCGCGATCGGCCGGGACGAATGTGCGTAGCTCGCAGGGAACGCGAGGTTTCACTACTACGATGTAGTCGTCGTGAGAGAGGCGAGGAGTTTGACGCGGACGCCACTTGCGTTGCTTCGCTGGCTGCAAGGACGGAGCAGAGGTAGGCACACCACCGGAGGGATGGCGCGCCGGCGTTCCTTGCAAAGCTGGGGAATGGCGGCCAGCTGTGGCGTCTCGTTGTTGTTGAGACGCGGACTTCGATTTCGCTTGCTTGCGTTGCCACAGTCTCACCATGTCGTCGAGGTATTCGTCTTCTGATGGCATAGTGTTTACGGAGGATGAAATCTCCATGGACAGGATTTGGCTTGAGGTAGGATCATAGCCCGTAACCACGTTGGCGGCCGCCATCGCCGGGCTGAGAGCCCTTAGCGAGGCGGCGTTGTAGCCGGGAGTGAAGGATGTCTCTCAAGTTGTCAAAACTGGACCCACCTGGATGAAGGTGTTGTCTAGGCGAAGCGGAGAACTTGGCGGTGGCGATAAACCCAAGTTTCAGGGGTACCAGGGTGGATGTCCGCAGAAATAGCGGAAAATCTACGGAGGCGATGTGGAGTGCGTCCGTCACCATCAAGCGCTCGCAGCGCCCCCCCCCCCCCCCCACGGGGACATGAACGCATGTGAGACGCCGACACATTAGCCCCGCATCTCGTTGCGATTCGCGGGAGAAAAATGGAAAAAAGACGCTCACGTTCCCTTATTGCGTCTGATTATTTATCTAGAGCTTCATTAATCTCTTCAAGCAACACATTACATAAACTACGCATGCTGTGTTGAAAAGTAGGCAGATCCCACGTGCAGTGGGAATCGATGATATGCGAATCAGGAATGCGAAGGGTTGATATGTCATTTCGAAATCAGTACAACGTTACGTGCTGGATGTAAATGATGCCGTACATCACTTCCATGTCATATTATCATGTTGGAATGTGTCGTTTACCTTCGTCATCTATTAACGTCACGTGATACCAAATTTAGTATGTGTGGAGCTAGCGAAACCGCCGCGAGCACGCTATATATGAGCGTGGTATGTTTTAATGTTCTTACCTGACACGCGTGTCAGGATTATCATGTTTGCACCAGTCATATACATTCGTCATCCATTGACGTCACTTAAAACCAAGTTTGGTATATGTGAAGTTAGCAAAACGGCCGCTAGCACATCATGAAGGGCCCAATATACTCCAAAGTAGCGTTGACACGTGTGCACGCTAAGCGCAGCTACGATACGTTAGCGAAACGCGAGCGCACTATATGATTTAACGCGAGGCGTGACCGGTGCGACCAGCGTCCGTCAGCGTGGCCTGACGACACCTGGCGCGAATTGCGACATGCTGCATTTCGCGCCGATGCGTTATCCAGGCTACACTGCGTCTCCCTCTTTTCGTGACGGAGGGACGCCGGACGTGCTGAAATGCGCACGTGTCAAAGCAACGCAGCGTGGCGCGCGCCTGCGAGTATGGAAAGGCCTGCGCCTGGCGTCGCAACACCGGCACAGCGTCACGTCAAAATGTATTCACGCCTTCACTGTGGCATGTAGTCATGTTCTCACATCACACACACCTCATGATTATCATCTTTGCATCAGTCACATATCTTTGTCACCAATTAACGTAATATAATACTAAATTTGGCATTCGTGAAGCTAGCGAAATTGCCGCGTGCGCATCATGAGCGTGGCATGTATATAGTCATGTTGATACCAGACACGCATGTCATGTTTTCATGTTGGAGTCTGTCGCTTGTGTTTGCCATGCAATCATGCCACACCATACCAGTTTTGCGACATCCGTGCGAACGAAACCAACGCAAGAGCTTTAGGATAATAAAATTTAAATCATCACATTCATGACGTACATGTCATGATTTTCATATTATGATTTGTCAGATATGTTCTTCATACAGTCATGGTATGCCATACAAAGTTTGGTATCTATACCATCATTGAAACGGCCAGGAGAGCTAAAAGTCGCATAGGCGGCTAGATAGATAGATAGATAGATAGATAGATAGATAGATAGATAGATAGATAGATAGATAGATAGATAGATAGATAGATAGATAGATAGATAGATAGATAGATAGATAGATAGATAGATAGATAGATAGATAGATAGATAGATAGATAGATAGATAGATAGATAGATAGATAGATAGATAGATAGATAGATAGATAGATAGATAGATAGATAGATAGATAGATAGATAGATAGATAGATAGATAGATAGATAGATACGCTCAATGTCGCCGAGGTTCACTAAGAAATGCTTCGTGTTTAATAATTGTTGCCATGTCACGTGCCATTGTTTGCAACATCAGAGCAGAGTCGTCTACGTTGAGGACAAATGTCACTTCATTGCCGTGTACGTAGGGCCATTTATACGCGCATGCCATGCCCTCCTCCTCTAGGCGTGCGCCCCCAGAGGAGAGGGGAGCAGCGTTCATCTTGAAACTTGACCCATTTTTGCGACGCGTAACGTTGCAAATTTGGGCGGACGTGATCATGAATGCCTCGTCTACGCATTGCACTTGTCAGCTCAAAATTGTCAAACCTGGTGAGGGGCCCTTTAACAGACTCCCGCCTTCCTTTATGCCGCGAATCGGATCTTCAAACTCTTTGAAAACGCTCGTTCTCGGCGTGATTTTTGTCGTCCGCAATCAAGTGTGACTCTCAGGGGATGGGGTTACGCCGTCCCATAGTTGAGTACCTGGTACTCTAAATAATTAAAAACTTTTCTTAACACACATAGCAGTGTATACTGCACTGTAAGTTGTCGGACATGTGTTCTGAATACATACATGTTGAGCAAGCAGAGCCAACGGCAGGGACACAAGGAGGAACACAGAGACGAGACTGGCGATCGTCTGGTCTTACTTTTTGTGCACTGATTTTCGTGATACTTGTGCAGGCTACGAATTACTACAATCTCAAGGTAATGTCCGTTCTCGTAAACGTATAGATGTTTCGCTTAGTCGGGATATGACACCCCATTTTCGCTCATAATATAATTTTTGGGGCGTGACGTCTCAAAACCACCACATGATTGTGAGAGACGCCACAGTGGAAGGCTCCGGAAATTTTGACCACCTGGGGTCACTTGACGTGCACCTTAGTCTAAGCACACGGGCCTCAAGTATTTTCGCCTCTATCAAACATGAGGCCGCCATGACTGGGATTCGACCCCACGTCGTGTGCGTCAGCAACCGAGTGCCTTACAGCCACCGCTGTAAGTTAATCCTTGGGTGTTTTCATACACATTGGCGAAATTTCAGCGCACTGGGTCGAGAGCGTAATTTATAACGACCGTTCGAATGAACACGCGAGCGGCTCGAAAGTCTGATGACAGTGGCGCATTCACCAGCCGTGACGTCACAAGCCGCTTGTCTCGCACGCGCCTGCATTCTGCCAGCGATATCGTTTCATGGTCAACTCCGTGTGCAATGGCGTTATCATACTGTATTCAGTTCGGCTTCGAAAAATGAACGATTTTTAGCGACTGTAATTTCGATAGAAGACCACGGCTTCACTCCGTGAAACACATTACGTCAACTAAGCCTTGACAAAAATAGCGGTCGCGTGTGGTGAGCGGGGTTTGTAGCAGGCGGCTTGCAGAGTTCATTTTGCAATGAAATATTACTTTAGCCCCTTTTTCATACATGCACACAGACAACAGACCCTCTACTTCTACATTTCTCCGAAAACTACAATTTGCTTTGTCATGGTGTCATAATCCCTTAGAAAAATGGTAGCATATCGACGGAGTGAATGATGAGGAGTGGGGCGAAGCATTCGTCCGTCCATTCGTTCTTGCTTCCGTCCGTTCCTGCGTACGTCTGTGTAACCGTCTATGCGTCCATCCACCCGTCCGCGCGTGCGTCTGTTCGTGCGTCCGTCCCTGCGTTCGTCCATGCATCCGCGCCTGCGTCCGTTCATGCATCCATCCATGCATCTGTCTGTGTGTCCGTTTGTCCATCTATTCAGAACTCCAAGTACCACCATCTCGCATCTTTTCATCATATATTCTCCATATAGAAGCACCGCCATCCAGCGCACATTTGAAGGACTAAACGGGAGGTGGCACATGCACACTTTCTTACGGCTTGCGCTTCGGGTTTACGTCCCACCTTTAACCACCTCGAATTCATGGTATATACTAGTTCACTCTATTCATGGCTATGCGGCCCAACGCTCGCTAAACATTTCTAAAACCAAGGAGGTTACACCCAGCGAGTATAACGTAGGAACCCTTTCTTGTCAGATCGTGCTCAATGTACATGCCAATAGCTGCTAATGGGGATCGCAGCGTGCGCGTTACCTAAAGGCCGAATGCTCCTGTCTCTCATTTTCCCTTAGCAGCCATTATTATGTGCATTGAGCACTATCTTTTATTGTTCAACAACGCACAGAAGAAACCTTTCACCGGAACCACCTCGGAGGTCAAAATCGTAAGGACCGCTATTTCGGGTATGTGCCACTAGGGGTTGCGAACTACGAAAAACGCACAAGCCACGTTATAAGAGCTTCGCCCCTAAAAAAATCCACGCATCTCCGCGATGTGGGTGAGGATGAGTGGCTCAAGCTATACAGGTCGTAAGATCCATAATGTCTTTGTTGAAGTCGGCCACTGGCACAAAGCATGAACGGATGGTTGGACCGACGGACGGCACAAGTGGTCACGTATTGTGTAGCAATATAATTAATTGATGTACTCATAGAGTAGTCTTTTTTTTCACACAGATCTTTCCGTTTTTCGTTGTACAGATGTTCAGTTTCCGTTCTTGTGGAGCATGACGGACGCTGTCGACGAGGCTCGACCCGTTGGAGCTTCGTCCTGTAAACCAGGTGTGTGCGCTGCAGTTCTACACATGTGATTCTTGAAGAAAAGAACAGAAAAGTGCCCCCTAACTGTCTTCATCGCAGTGCGACACCTCAACAGTAGCTCACGGGGAGTAGGGTGAATGAGGTACTAAAAGGTGAAGAGAGAGAGAAGAAGAGAACCAGGCGCAGGGAAGCCGAACGACAGAAAGCAACGGAAGTAAGGAGACGATAGGAAAGATGGGCACGGTCGCTCCATGGAGTCCGAGGACGGGGCACCACTCGGCGAGAGCTCTTGTCGGTGTCAGGAGATGGCGTAGGGCGAGCCCAGTCGACCAGAGCTGCGCTGTCGTGGGAGATCGCGGGGGCAGAACCAGTTGGCACGAAATCCAGCGAGTGAATCGCGGTTGTTTCTTGAGTGGAAAGGTGTACGAATGTGTGAGTGTTTCAAGGGATTTCCCAGTTGCTCTATGATGTTGCTTACATTTGACGCATTACCAACTAATGCTCGGTGTCTGCCAACCCTATCAGCTTTTTTTCTATTTTTCTTTCATCGCATTAGCCAATACTCTTTGTTAGTGGGCCACTCACCAGGCCCCATACCAAAATTTGGTTAAGACAGTGGAAGTTGTTGGTTGTCCGATCAGAAACATTTAGCCACAAAAAATTTCTTGAATATGTTCATCACGAGCGGATAAAACGGCTTTTTAGGGACGAAGCTCCTTGAAGCGACACCTGTTCATCCCTCCTAGTAGTCGTAGTGCGCAACCAGTCTTACGCTTTGACCTGCAAGGTGGTGCCGGTGGAAGATTTCCCCTGTGCATTATTGAACAATAAACTATTCGCAGCGTGCGCGTTCACTAAAAGCCGAATTCTCCTGTCTCTCATTTCCATTATAAGCAGCCATCGGCATGTATATTAAGCGCTATCTGACAAGAAAGGGTTGCTAGGCTATACTCGCTGGGCGTAACCTCTTTGGTTTTAGAAAGGTTTAGCGAGCGTTGGGCCGTAGCGCCAAGAATACAGTGAACTAGTATATATCATGAACTCGAGGTGGTTAAAGGTGGGAAGTAGACACGAAGCGCAAGCCGTAAGAAAGTATGCGTGGGCCACCTCTCGTAGTCCTTAAAACGTCCGCTGGATGGCGGTGCTTCTATATGGGGAATACATGATGAAAAGATGCGAGATGGAGGTACTTGGAGTGTTGAATAGATGGACAAACGGACACACAGACAGATGCATGGAGGGATGCACGGATGGCTGCACGGACGGACGGACGCAGGGGCAGATGCATGGACGAACGCACGGACGGACGGATGGACGCACGGATGGTCACACAGACGGATGCATGGACGCACGGAAGCAAGAACGAATGGACGGACGGATGCTTCGCCCCACTCTCCAACATTCGTCCCGTAGATATGCTGCCACTTTTTTAAACAGCGTGGAATGAGGATGAGGGGAGGCGAGCTCGAAACCCTTGTCGCTCCTCCGCGTAGCCTTCGCAAGCCAAATCTCTTGCCCACCCTCTCAGGCATCCTACCAAGAGGCCACGTGCTTATTACGTGTCCAAACAAGTCCAATCCCCGAGCATGCGAGTGGCGTTGCTTTGTTGACCAGCGTTATTTTGTGGTCTTCTGCCTGTTTCTGCGGGATGGTTAGCAAACGCTGGCTTAGACGCGGTAGAGTAGATGAGCGGGAGAAAAATGGAAAAAAGACGCTCACATTCCCTTATTGCGTCTGAATATTTATCTAGAGCTTCATTATTCTCTTCAAGCAACAAATTACATAAAGTGCGCATGCTGTGTTGTAAGGTTTGCAGATCCCATGTGCAGTGGGAATCGATGATATGCGAAGCAGGAATGCGAAAGGTTGATATGTCATTTCGAAATCAGCACAACGTTACGAGGTACATGTAAATGATGGCGTACATCACTTCCATTTTATGATTATCATGTTTGAATGTGTCGTTTACCTTCGTCATCTATTCACGTCACGTGATACCAAATTTAGTATATGTGGAGCTAGCGAAACCACCGCGAGCACGCTATGAGCGTGGTATGCTGTCATGTTCTTACAAGACACGCGTGCCAGGATTATCATGTTTGCACCAGTCATGTACTTACGTCATCCATTGACGTAACGTTAGCAAAACGCGAGCACACTATATAGTATAACTCGAGGCGTGACCGGCGCGACCGCAGAGTCCGTCAGCGTGGCCCGACGACAGCTGGCGCGAATTGCGACATGCTGCATTTCGCGCCGATGCGTTACCCAGGCTACGCTGCGTCTCCCTCTTTTCGTGGCGGAGGGACGCCGGACGCGCAGAAATGCGCATGCGTCAAAGCAACGCAGCGCGGTGCGCGCCTGCGAGTATATGGAAAGGCCGGCGCCTGGCGTTGCAACACCGGCACAGCGTCACGTCGAAATGTATTGACGCCTTGACTGTGGCATGTAGTCATGTTCTCACATGACACACACCTCATGATTATCATGTTTGCATCAGTCACATATCTTTGTCACCAATTAACGTAACGTAAAACTAAATTTGGCATTTGTGAAGCAAGCGAAATGCCCGCGAGCTCATCATGAGCGTGGCATGTAGTAATGTTGTTACATGACACGCATCTCACGATTATCAAGTTTGCACCAGTCACATATCTTTGACATCCATTCACGTACTGTAATACCAAACTTGGTATACATGACGCTAGCGAAACGGCTGCGAGCGTGGCATGTAGTCTTGTTGATACCCGACACGCATGTCATGTTTTCATGTTGGAGTCTGTCGCTTTTGTTTGCCATGCAATCATGCCTTACAATGCCAGTTTTGCAACATCCGTGCGAACGAAACCACCGCAAGAGGTTCAGGATCATAAAATTTAAATCATGACATTTATGACATACATGTCATGATTTTCATATTAAGATTTGTCAGATGTGTTCTTCATGCAGTCATGCTATGCCATACAAAGTTTGGTATCGATACCATTATTGAAACGGCCAGGAGAGCTAAAAGTCGTATAGATAGATAGATAGATAGATAGATAGATAGATAGATAGATAGATAGATAGATAGATAGATAGATAGATAGATAGATAGATAGATAGATAGATAGATAGATAGATAGATAGATAGATAGATAGATAGATAGATAGATAGATAGATAGATAGATAGATAGATAGGCAGACGGACGGACGGATAGATAGATACGCTCAAAGCCGCTGAAGTTCACTAAGAAATGCTTCGCATTTAATAATTTTCGCCATGTCACGTGTCATTGTTTGCAACGTCAGAGCAGAGTCGTCTGCGTAGAGGGCCAACGTCACTGCATTGCCGTATAATTGCCGTGTACGTAGAGCCATTTATACGCGCACGCCATGCCCTCATTCTCTAGGCGTGCGCCGGCAGAGGAGAGGGGGAGCAGCGGTCGTCTTGAAATTTGACCCATTTCCGCGAGGCGTAACGTTTCAAATTTGGGCGGACGTGATCATGAATGCCTCGTCTACGCATTGCACTTGTCAGCCCAAAATTGTCAAACCTGGTGAGTGGCCCTTTAACAGACTCCCTCCTTCCTTTATGCCGCGAATCGGACCTTCAAACTATATACGGGGCTCTTGCAGAAGCGCAGCCCTTCATTTGCTGCGTGCAATGTTCATTCATCCCCGTCTTGGCAATAATTAAAACAAAGAGACGTAAAACACAAAATTACTTTCATAAAAGATCGGATTGTCGTATTTGAAGCGGCTGATTGCAAGCAAGTTCATTATCAAGGTAACCTTAGTTGTTTGAAAACGGTGCGTGAAAATGCGCGTAACACCAGCGCACCTTTGAAGGTCTGACTTGTTGACAGTCGCATCTCGCCTAGATAGGTTTCCGTTCTTTGCAATTTTTAGCAGTCTATCGGCGTTAATACTGGAGGGACGGCCCAGTGTTCTCCCATAGTCGAGTACGAAGTACTCGTAATCGTTACACATTAATAATGAGCACACTCCTTTGTGCATAGGGGCCCACGAGACGGCCTAGTCAGTGGAGTTACATGTCCATAGAGCCAATGGGGGAAGCGATTAGGAAGCTGGTCTTAGCACATGAATTATGTTCGTGCTAAGCTATCTAGATCTCTTGCTATGTTATGTAGGCTAAAATATTTATTGCCGCTGCGTGTTAGAAAACAATTGTACTTCGCTTTTATTCATTCCCACTTAACATATTGTCACCTAGTCTGGGGTATACATGCAACAAGACGGATGCTGAACGTGTTTCCTCTATACAAAAAAGGAGCCTAAAAATGATTTCTTCTTATCCTCCCCCATCAACTGACTCTCTGTATAAAAGTCTGAACGTACCACCAATCTCAGAGTTATATCAGCTTATATCAAACGTGATCGCACCATGTTCTCAAGCAATTATCTAAATAGACAAGTGGCATATGACTTTCGCACTATCTCATTGACGGGATCAAGACCAAGAACTAATTATGGTACTAAAACTATAGATTATCAGATTATTTCATTGCTGAATGCATACCCATCCCTAATCGAATTGGCTAATCAGAACTCAAGTATGTCTCGTTTTAAAAAACAAGTAAAGCTACTTTTCCTGCCTCCTTGAAATTACAATTATTTTGATTTCAACATGAAAATATGTAATTATGTATATTTATGTAACTTTATAAAACTGTTAAACCTGAACAATTGAAACTTTGTATAGATTTTGTCCTAATGTGTTTTTTTACTGTTCGTTTTTTGTTTATGTAAGTTGTGCGATGAGCATTGTACTTATTTTCTCTGATTTTGCTCCTGGCTGTCCGACGTGTAAGTCCGGTGTGAAGGCCTCGTCAGGAGACATACGAGTCTCCTTTTGTCTTGCCTCGCGGACATATTTCATGTCATGTAACTATGTCCGAAATAAACTGAAACTGAAACTGAAGCGACGGTAGCGACGTCTGGGTCTTGTAGGGAACCGTAAATATATAGCAAATTGACTATTTTACTAATACATGAAAAAGGTTTCGTTGCCTTCTGCACATAAATATACTTTTGAACGAAATATAGCTAAGAATATTGTTTGTATAACTTATAATTGTATATAAAATGAAAAAGGTTTCAAAAGCACCAGGGTGTTTAGCAGACGACATCGTCGTCGTCTGCTTCTGCGTCATGGCTCAACCCCGCTCGTTGTGGCAGCCCCCTTTCTCAATTTCTATCATTTCCACACAGTACATTGCAGTAAACTGCGGAATATATGCTCATAAGTGTCTGGCATACTCACTTTCGTAAGTTGAGATGCCGCATACAGGCCGAGGGAAATGACAATGCTGGTCACACAAGCTTGCAAAAATAAATCGTTTTATTGCAAGTCAATCGGTCGATGTTTACACAAAATAAAGGCCACGTATAAGTAACAGTAAGAAACCTTTATCCTGCAGTGGACGTATTCAGGCTGATGATGATGATGAAGTAACATTTTTACACGTACATCATGCAGTGAACAATACGCATGCATCAGCGTTCATGTGCAAAGCAGGTACACGTGGCCATAACGCAGATGCCCGGAACACAGAAGGTGTCCAGCGCTGGCTTATATATCCAACGCACTGCACGAAACCGTTCGCCTCAGTAAGTATAAAATGCATACCGCTTACTTCCCTGCACTTGTGTAGCTCAACATTTTGCAACAACTCGTACAGTATTCGGTAAACTTTTCGATATTGGTATCAACAAAATTGCGTGCCTTTCACCAGCATGTACTGTTTACTTCCTGGTCCGCACTGCCAACTAAAGTGCGTAAGTTTTCAATTTTCTACCCTTTCGCACTTTGCATGCTTCTAAATGCCTGAAATAAATGAGGAACGGTTTTTAGTGCTTACCAGTCCGAAGTCTAACAAATAAATTCGAAAAATAAATCGAAAAGAAAGGCTTCGCTCGGTTTCGTTTACCTACGCAGTCAGGTGCGCTGTCCTCGTTTCGATGGTGGCGACTCCTCACGCTGTGGTTGCAAAGCTCGCAACATGCCACGGGCCTGCCCTAGTGCTCTCCCATAGTAGAGTACCAAGTACTACGAATCGCTCACTAGTTTTTTTTTTTTTTAACACAGTTCTAGTTAGGTCAAAGGATGGCTTTCAGCTCTCCCATAGTAGAGTATACCGAGTACTCGAAATCGTTAACCACTCTTTCTAAACGCTCGTTCACGGCGTGATTTTTTGTCGCCTGCAATCAAGTGTGACTCCCATGGCTTTACGCCATCCCGTAGTTGAGTACCTGGTACCTTAAATCGTTAACAACTTTTCTTAACACACATAGCAGTGTACACCGTATACTGTAAGTTGTCGGACATGTGTTCTGAATACATACATGTTGAGCAAGCAGAACCAACGGCAGGGACACAAGGAGGAACACAGAGACGAGACTGGCGATCGTCTGGTCTTACAGTTCTTGTGACACTGATATTCTTGTTACTTGTGCAGACTACTAATTGCAACAATCTCGTCGTAATGTCCGTTTTTCGTAAACGTATAGATGTTTCGCTTAGTCGAGATATGACACCCCATTTTCGCTCATCAAATATAATAATAATTGTCGGGGCGTAACGTCTCAAAACCATCATATGATTGTGAGAGACGCTCCGGAAATTTCGACCACCTGGAGTTCCTTGACGTGCACCTTAATCTAAGCACGCGGACATCAAGTACTTTCGTCTCTATCAAAAATGAGGCGGCCGCGGCCGGGATTCGACCCCGCGTTGTGCGGGTCAGCAGCCGAGTGCCTTACAGCCACCGCGGTGTTATGTAAGTTAATCCATAAGTGTTCACATACAAACTGGCGAAATTTCAGCGCACTTGGTGGAGAACGTAATTTATAACGACCATTCGTATAAACACGCGAGAGAGAGAAATAAATAAATAAAAGGAAGAGACGGGGAGGTTAACCTAGACGAACTGGTTTGCTACCCGGTACGGGGGTGAGGAAAAGGGTCGGAAAGAGGATAGATATAGGGAGATATAAAATAAATTAGAAAAAAAAATCACATGCGCACACATTCAGGGAGTTCCGATCACAGTCGTTTGGGCAGGCCGGTTGAACGCAAGAAGCGCAGGAGCGTCTTCACAGCCTTCTTCTGCGACATAAAGTCCTGTCGGCAGCGCATGCAGGATTCTTTCTTCCGAAAGAGGCTGGTTGTCCAGTTCATCTAGTGCATTGCAGAGTGACTGTGTCTGCGAGCAGTATTGTGGGCATTCACACAGAATGTGCCAAGTTATTTCATCACTGCCACAATGGTCGCATGCAGCAGTGTCAGCCATTCCTATGCGGAACGTGTACGCATTGGAAATTGCGACGCCCAACCATAATCTGCACAGCATAGTAGCGTCTCGTCGGCGTGATTCCGGAGGAATTCGAAGACTGAGAGTTAGGTCTAAAGTATAAACACGCGAGCGGCTCGAAAGTCTGATGATGGTGGCGCACTCACCAGCCGTGACGTCACAAGCCACTTGTCTCGCACGCGCTTGCATTCCTGCCAGCGATATCGTTTCATGGTCAACTCCGCGTGCAATGGCGTTATCATACTGTATTCAGTTCGGCACTGAAAAATGAACGATTTTCAGTGACTGAAATTTTGATAGGAGATGGCGGTTCCACTCCGTGAAACACATTATACCACACGTCAGCCTTGACAAAAATAGCGGTCGCGTGTGGTGAGCGGGGTTTGTAGCAGGCGGCTTGCAGAGCTCATTTTGCAATGAAATATTACTTCAGCCCCTTTTTTCATACCTGCACAGAGACAACGGACCCGCTACTTCTATATTTCTCCGAAAACTGCAATTTGCTTCGTCACGGTGTCATGATCCCTTAGAAAAAAAAAATCCACGCTTCTCTGCGAAGTGGGTGAGGATGAGTGGCTGAAGCTGTACAGGTCGTAAGATCCATGATGTCTTCGTTGAAGTCGGCCACTGGTACAAAGCATGGACGGATGTTCGGACCGACGGACGGCACAAGTGGTCACGTATTGTGTTGCAATATACTTTATTGATGTACTCATAGAGTCGTTTTTTTTTCCCACACAGATCTTTCCGTTTTTCGTTGTACAGATGTTCAGTTTCCGTTTTAGTGGAGCATGACGGACGCGGTCGACGAGGCTCAACCCCTTGGACCTTCGCCCTGTAAACTGGGTGTGCGCGCTGAAGTTCGACACATGTGATTCTTAAAGAAAAGGACAGAAAAGTGCCCCCTAACTGCCTACATCGCAGTGCGACACCTCAACAGTAGCTCACGAGGGATGGTGGTATAAGGAGGGAATAAAAAGATAGGAATTAAGGTATAGGGATAGAGTGAGCAGGAAGGAGAGAGCGTTGCGCAGGGACAGCGACATGCGGAAGTAAGAAGAGGATAGGAAAGATGGATACGGTCGCAGGAGTCAGAGGACGGGGCACCTCTCAGCGAGAGCTCTTGTCGGCGTCAGAAGATGGCGTTGGGCGAGCCAGTCGGCCAGAGCTGCGCTGTCGTCGGAGATCGCGGGGGCAAAACCGGTCGGCACGAAATCCAGCGAGCGAGTCTCTAAAGTTCGACACGATGCGGTATATGTACGTAAGAGAAGGCTTTCACGTCCACTCGCAGCTGTCTCGGCGTGGTTCGAAGGGCGCACCGGCGCCGAATCTCCCCCGCCCCGCCTCCATCCCCTCTTCTCGCCTTCAGCCCGTCGTCCTTCAGTCCTGCCTCACACCTCCTGCTACTCCTGGTTTTATCTACTTTCGTTCGGGCCACGTTCGCTTCGCGAATTTTTCGTTGTGTCAGCAGCTCTGAAAGTGAAACAAAACGCAGAATAGACAAACTAATGGGGCCGGCGCTACCACTCGAGCCAAGGGGGCAGAGCGTGTTCAAGAGCACACCGTGAGGAAACCATATACCTACCTGTATAGGCTGGAACGAATTGCGCGAGGTAGTGGCTAAAGGGGGAAAGAGGGGGTGGTGTCTCCCGTGTGAAAACAAAATGTAGACGGACCAGTCGACATGACATATCCCCGCCTAGCTATTTTTTTTTCTTTTCTTTTTTTTTCGATAAGCGACAACGCCCTTCTCCGCCCCCAACTGACTCTCTCTCTCTCTCTCTCTCTCTCTCTCTCTCTCTCTCTTTCTTCTTTACCGCCGTCTTGGAGTAATTTGCCCGTCACGCCTGCGTTTGCAGTAATCTCTAAACACAAATGGCGTTGCAAACACGGCTCATGGTCGCATTCTTTCATCACAAGACTGGTAGTCGTTCGTTCATTAGCATTTTTTTTTTTTGCTGCAGGATTTGCAGGCAGTTTCGGGTATGAGCCGTCGCTCTGGTACAAGTGGTTACCGTACGTGGATGCTCACGTTCCTTCTTACTGCCCCCTTTTCCCGTGTAGGGCAGCACACCGAGCCACCACTTGGTTAACGTCCTTGCCCTTTCTTTCAGTTTCCTTCTCTCTATCTTTAGTTTGAGCGCCTGCGTGTTTGTTTTCTACAGGTCCGCCCATCTCAAGTAGTGCAGTGGAAGCTGCGAATGAGTGTATAGATAATTATGAACAACGTCACGTCATGCCAATGCTTCCCGCGTAACGTACACAGTCACTAAACTATTGTTCGAACTAAAGAAGAGTATTATCGCAAGGTCAATCGCCTACGGTCAGTTTTAGCGGGATACGTACAAGGAAGCCAACGCCTTCGTCCGGCTTTTAAACCTTCAACCCCTGGCTCGTTCGTTGTTGTGAAGAGGAAGCTAAACTTCACGTATACGTCACCACCGTCAGGGCCAGTTTCTCCAGACGCACCGATACGAATACAACAGAGCACGAAGCCAAGGGAAACAAAAGTTGATGGTAGCGCTTATTTGAATAGTAGTCGTTATGCGTCACGACGGCGTGCTCGACCACTCGTTTCTTCTTTCATTGTTTAACACACAGTAAACTATAAGAAAGCTGTAGAGCCAATGTGGGCTGCCGTTCGCCTGCTGCATCTTCTTGTATTGTGCGCAGGAGGATGTATTGAGTCAGCTATTTTACCGTATCGTGCCATAAAGAAGCCAGACCAGCACATAGACTTGTACTATATATGGCTCCTTTAGAGGTGTCCTAAAGGGACCCTATACAGTAGCTCCTTCACCCCTTGACACGCAGAGCCCTGTAACCAGTATCGCCTCCGCTATATGGATGAATAGATGCATTTTAGGAGCACCCCCTTTGAATCTTGAGGAGGGGTTGCAAGTGCCACCTAGATCTTTATCAGACTTGTTAGCATCTGCTGCTTGTGCAACTAACGAATTTCCAGGTCTGATTTTTTGCTTCCGTATTTTTACGCCAGTGATTCTCTGGTTTTTCCTTGTCTCTGTGGTAGATACACTTATGTTACGATATAGCTGTCCGTTAATCTTCAGAACTCGGGCAGCATTGCTTCTTAGTAGGATACTGATTCCCGAAACCTTGGCATTCAACTAGTATACATTCCACAGTTTGTAGTCATTTCTCATAATAAGCATGACTGTTTTTTTTTTTTGTTGGGAGGTGGGGGGGGGAGGAGATTGGATATTTTTTTCGGTAGCTTCACGTTCTCAGGCATCATGATCTGGTCTCCAAGCGGAGGGAACTTCCTCTGAAATATCATAAAACATTTCTCTTAGTCAAATTATAATTTTTCGCGGGATATACTTGCACCTATTCTTTCGTCTGCATGCCTCTATATTCAGCACTCTGTTTCTTTTTTTTTTTGAGTTCATGCTTAATCCTATTTTTGCTATTATCATCACCTGCCTCGTAATTTTAATCTTTAGCTTTCTTGCCTTTCCTTCCGTGCATTCTATTCTTTTTTTTTCGTATATAGGCACTTAAATATACCAGCTGCCCACCACTTTTCATTCATGTCTCCCACGTGGTTTTCGTAAAGGACCTTCCCTTGAGCTTCGCCAGCTTCAAAGGATGCCCAACCTATACCCCCTTGTACCCCTTTCTTTGTGGTCCTCCCATGAGCACGAGTTATACCTGCATGCTTCCCAACTGCCATTGATTTATTTCAATTCTCCTTTGTGCTGCAGATCTCGTACGCAGCACTGCATCACGAAAAGTTGGCCCTTGCACCATTACTCACTTCAAGACACTCGTGACCACCACAAACGTGTGTCCCCGCAGTGCTATGCGTTTCATTGTGGCGTCATTCTCTTTTCTTTTTTATGTGATTCCATCTTCCTGTTTTGCCACGTACCGGCTTTCTTCTTTGATTCACACTCGTAAATATTTATATTTCCCTATTTTTGGTATATATTCTCCTTGTATTGTGAGAGAATGATCCGTCGAATCATTGAACACCATCAAACCACATTTCCTAAAGCTAAATGGAAATCCTAATGCCTCTCCGTCCTTGCCACATGCATTCGAGAGGATTTGAAACTCCGACTTTCCACTAATGTTATCAGCGTACATTAAACCCGGTGGCTCCTAGCTACTCCGCGAGCAGTTTATACAAAAGGTGATACTCTGCGACAATTTAAAGGTAGCAGCTTACTAACTTTTGTCTGGTTGGAACACACACACACAAAAAAAACATTGATAAGGGGACTCCAGTGTACTCAAAGCATAACTTATCTTTACTTCAAAAAGAAAAATTGCGACGTTACTTAATTCGAGCTTTCTGTACATTCCTATCACCTATGCATATTACGAACAGGATTGTTGACAGTGGGTTGGCTCCCCTGGTGGAGTTCCTTCTGAATTGCTACTGGTGCTTCATTAGTTATTAGACAGTTATGGTTTACGGTTCACGTAATAGCGGATGTTAAAGGAATGACGTTACCGTGCAGCAAACGTTCATTGTGGCCAGCGTCTTATAGTTTAGCGGGATAGCGTTTACGTTGTTTACGTGTCACAGCTGGGACGGGGGTGCCACCTATCTGATGGTTAATAAGTTAAAGACAGTGAAAAGGAAAAGAAAACGAGAACGTTTGCCTATGCCACCGCGCGAAACATTGTTACAAGCTTATTTTACTAATAATAAAAGCAAAGAAATATGAACCACGCACCAAACGCGACAAAAAAATATGTTGCCGAATTGTTCACATTGATCTTGTAGTTAGACCTAGACGCATTCGAAATGGAAAGCTACCTAAAAAACTACGCCAACTGTTCCTTAATACTTGGTCGTCGAAGCTAAATGAAGGCAAGCGAAGTCACTTTAAACAGTCGTTTGCTGTGAACAAGGTGAATCGTTCAACAACTACGCCAAAATCACTTCGATGTGGGCGTCCGAAAGCAACGCCATCTTTACGTACACTACGAACACGTAAACGCTACCACGGTAACGTCGAATCTGACAAGTACCGCCCGCACGGTAAGCGGTACGGGTAACGTACGTATCTGCGCATGTGCACTTCGATCCCGGTAAGCCCGGTATACCATAACTGCCTATTCTCTCCCATGTCACCCGAACGGTGCATGCCCGTGCACGAACCGTGTCCCCCTAGCGACGAGTGTCGGTTGCAATACTGCAGAACGCCATATACAAGCTTGAGCGCATCCCCATTTTGTGTGCTGTCCTCGTCTTTTCAAGCTCGAAAAAAAAAAAGATGTAGTGAACAATGTATCTGGGTAAATAGGAGAGATAATCCTAATCCCGTAAGTGATAGCGCTGTATACGAGACGCTCCCAGCCCCAACCGCAACGCGCAAGTTGAGCAGGTTGAACCACCAGCTATTCTTCCTCACACCCTCCCGCTGCCAACCGCTTCAAACCGCGCTGCCGGTGGGGACGTGTACACATGTATACACAAGGTTGGGTTCCCATTTTTTTTTTTTTTGCTAATCCTGTAAGAACCGTTGCCAGTCGTCCGATATATCCGTGCACTCATAGGTATACCGCCGTCTTTTGTTATACCAGCCACTAATGAGGGTTCATAACAGCAGGACCTGTGACGACAATGATCTTTTCATACACATACGCGTACAGATATAGCGCGCGGGCATGGCGGGCTCTTTTTTTTTTTTTGCACCATGGAAGCGTGAACCAGCACTCTTTGTTCCCAAGCGCCGCTGTGAAAGCGGTGTAGCTGCTGCGAAATCGCTAGCGTAAACAACGTCTCTAAAAACGTGTGTCCAAGCAGCTTCTCCATGCCCCGTGTGAAAGACTTGTATAGCTAGTTGACCGTCCCTCCGACCAGGTTGTGGTGTTCCAAGCTGTCGACGGTCCGGTAAGTGGACACTCCTGATATCACGCGGCTCGTATTATTGGTGGAGCTTCTTGTATTCGGGAGAACTTGTTTGTGACCGAGTTTGGTTCTTGCTGCGAGGAATATTTGCCGCTAGAGATGGACACAATAATGCAGAGGAGAGTTGGCGTTCCTCTCTCCGTCGCTGTCGCGTTTTTCAGCGGCGAACGTCTCGGGATTCTTGATTGTGGACCTTTTCTGCTGGTTCCCTTAGCCCTCGCCAGGTTTGTTTTTCTGCTCTTCATTCCAGTTTTTTTTGAAAACCTTTCTTACCCTGTATATAGATAAGCGTTCGAGTATAGATCGCTAGATCTGTAGCGGTGAAAGCGGCCTGTACCATGGCGCCATCCGTCTTTATTGGTTGTATAGGGCCACCCGTTTTCCTTTTGCTTCGGGCGGGAGCAGCGGAAGCTGTAATAAACAAGAAATTTCAAGCAAGGTAGAAGAGCTGCCCATTTACATTCGCCAGAATCCGTGAAAGCTGGGCTTAAAGACGAGAATTGCCTCCGAAGGAGCAAGAACATTTGGTTAAACGGTCGCAAAAGCGACCGGCTTGTCTCATATATAGCGATGCGGTTGCTCGGTGCGTCTTGAAGAAAAAAAAAAAAGCAGTGCGTTCTGCTTGCCGCACTTCCGGCCACTGTATACGTTGTCGCGTTGCTTACTGTAGGCGCGGGTGAGCTCGCAGAACCAGATTCAGCGATATTTACTGAAAACAACTGATGTTGACTCCATGTAAAGGGCGTCAGTTGGGAGGGAGTATGAAAATTGGAAGGAAACTTGTTACAGACCAATTACAACCGTCTGACTATAGCGACGCGCAGCGCTCGGTACTTGGGATGGACAAGGTATACGTTATAAAGTCACTTTACTGTATTTCCAGAACACCGAATTGCGCAGTAGCCTGGTCACGAGCTCAGAGTCCTCAGCGGCGCCATTTCGTTCTCCTCGTCTTTCGCTCGCTTTTCCGAAAGCTGATATATAATACTTCGCCCCCCCCCCCCCCCCGTAACCCTTATGAGCAATTCTCTGCTGTCAATTCTCTGCCGGTATCTTCCCATGCCCTGTCGTTCTAGTTCCTTCAGAATATATGACCATAGCGATTGCGTGGCATATAGTCTGGAACGAGTTGCGAGCGTTGGGTGTGCAGCGTTTTTTTCCTGACGGTCCTGCTTCAGAGGCCTGATTCGCGTGCGAACTTAGCGGGCGAACGAAAAGCTGCGGACGCATGCTTCTGTCTGACGCTCGACACCTGAATTTAGTCTTGCAGGAAAACGGGTGTCTTCGTGGTAATCGCCTCCTGGCCACGGATAATAAGGTGCACGCTTCTTTAAAGGCGGTAAGAAATGCCCGTTAGCCATAATCTTCAAATACTACAGTGGGTAGGGCCATGCGGGGTTGTCACGAAATTCTTAACTCACACCTTGTCGCCTGGCGCCTAATGTCCTGCCATGTCATCCACCTGCCCATTTTGGCTAGGTTTTAGCGAGTGTAGCGCATCCAGGTGGGACGGCAGCTGCCTTCCAATCATTAGCTCTGCAGGCATTTTCTGCGTTGTGGTGTGTGGTATCGTATAGGCTACTTGAATAGGAACCTTGACAGCCGGCAAGAAAGGCTTCCCTCGATCGATTTCTTGCTAGCCAATTTCACTTATGCCCGGCGGTATACGGGCCACTTGCCCATTTGTAGCCAGGTGATATGGAGCTGATGTTATGTGCTTGATCATGTTCAGCTTGAAAAAGCGGATGAAAAAAATACCGCTCCGTTACGGGAAACTATATGATTCGTGGTGTGCCAAGAGTGGCGAACAGTGATCAAAGTGCATTCGTTGAGGCGGAAGTGGATGCTGACGGAACTTGCCTTACTGCTAACCACATGGATAATGCATCCACTACGATTAAAAAAAAAAAAACTCTCGTTGTGCACCGGCCCAACGAAGTCAACAGGAACGACCCTCCATGGTTTACTTAGGCGGGGCCATTCCGGAATCGATAACCATGGAAGGAAGGCGGCTGTGCAGTTGACATTTGTCTGGTATAATCACACCTTCGACTCTATGTCGGCGTCCAAGCCAGGCCATCACAAGTGACGGCGAGCGTCCCAATCATCACGCAGCCCAATTTAAAGAAAGATGAACGGCGTTACTCGAAGAAAATTTAGTGCATAGCGTTCCCAGTTTACTGATACGGCCACTGACATTTTTTTGTTAATGACTAATTAGTCTTATTAATATATTTATATTGGTAACTCAAATGGTACTTACCCAATTATTAAAATGTCAAAGAGACGGGTGTGCACAGCCCCTTCTTGCCTTCCCTTGCACACCCCCATGCGGTGACCTTCCTTCGGTTCCCTGTTTTCCGAGCTCTAAATGCGGAGAATAGGCAGGTACGGGTCACTAATCAGTTGACGGCAGTGATCCGTATATACTGTCTTAGCTGTGGTACGTTAGAAGAAATGAAGTTTATTTTGTAAGAGCACCAGGCATATACAGAGAAAAATTAACCTGTCTCCAGAGTAGATTATTCTGGAGACAGAATCGCTAAAGACCTGGAAAAGAATTCTTGGACGCATACGTCTTCTCCTTCTCAGCGAAACGTCGAATTTCGATTTTCTGTTTAGGTTCCTCGACGACATTTACTTAAATAATGAGCTGAGAAGTGTATGATGCCCCAACTGTTGAGCTGTGACGTGCGGATAGCATGATCGTGCTGTATTGTTCATGTGGCCAAACCTGAAGAACGAATAAGCAATATAGATGACCTTACTGAGAAGTTCGCCGAAGCATAAGAACAAAATGTGATGTCTCCACGACAGGGGCGACAGCTTCGTTGTCAGACCGTTCTCGTGAGTTGGAACGAACTGGTACATTTTTTTTTATTTTTTTCAATGCCGTTATTGTGTTAAAGAAGTGCTTCTAGTACTATAGTAGCGCTGCATGGCTTGAGGTACATGCACGAACGGGGCGATCTGCTGAAACAAAATCTAATTATAACCGTTTGTCATTCCAGTCTGCGAAGCAATCACACGGGCATACATGTGCTGTCGGTGAGCCAGCCGGCAGACTATGTATACACAGCCCCGGAGGCACAAAATTGATAACCGGATCGCACGGAGGCTGTATTCGCGCGTTTTCATTTCTGCCAATCTGTCGCGTTGTTATCACATTTTATCTTCAGTACATGTACTGCTGAACCGGACGTTATCTCATACCGAGGCACACATATATCAATCGCCCGTGCAAACAGGACCACGGCGTTTTTTTTTTTTCCTGCACGGGTATTAATCCCGGCTAGACAAATTTGCATGGTGTTTTTTACACGTGTAGCTGCAAGTTCGTCTTGGGAGAATTGTTCAGATGTTTCTCGGAAGTGTAGGACTTCAAAGCAGGCGTTTCGCATGCACTTCCAGCTAAGTGAAAAGGCAAACAGCGCAATTGTACAGATATTCGCTCGGCATCAATATCATCAACGTGAAAAAAAAAAGAATGATATTCGACTCATCATAATTGTCTTTTGTGGTACGAAAACACGCGCGTGATTATTTCTTTGCTGGCCTGAGGTGTTTGGCCATCGCATTGCCCATCATAGCTTGTCAATCGCATTTGATTGAATACTTCTGTGATGAATATTGATTAATTGATTGATTGATTGATTGACTGATATATGGGGTTTAACGTCCCAAAACACCATATGATCATGAGAGACGCTGTATAGTGGAGGGTTCCGGAAATTTCGGCCACCTGGGGTTCTTTAACGTGCACCCGAATCTGAGCGCACGGGCCTACAACATTTCCGCCTCCATCGGAAATGCAGCCGCCACAGCCGGGATTTGATCCCGCGAACTGCGGGTTAGCACCCGAGTACCTTAGCCACTAGACCACCGCGGCGGGCCTTCAATGTAGATTAGCTTGGATAAGTTGTGCTTAAGAGTACTGATAATTAGGCTGAACGTGGGATTATATTTTGGCGTGACTTAAGAGACCGCGGATTGGAGTGCCAGATTCAAGCATGTTTTTTGCTATTCAGTTAAGACTGTAATCTTAAATTGCGCTTATAAGTTGCATGCACAAAACGAAACAGCATATCGCGCAGACTGCACCGCGAACCATATTGAACCCTCAAAACCCTCAAAGCAATTTGAAACATGAAAGAGTCCTTATTTTTTTTTCCTCCGAAATTCGCAAAAATAGGGGTGTTCAATGTGTCTTACTTCCCCAAATCACGTTCAAGGTGTTATGGTTTACCGAAATCACCTTTTAGAAACTAAGAGTGTTGTGGGTTATCTGAACACCTGTTACCACATGATAGCGCGCCAGATGGACGACTGCAGGGCTCGCCCTTCAAATAGACGTCAGATATTAGGCGAGTTTAGATTTAAAGTTCGGTTTCTTTTGAGGCCTATCCGCAAGCACTGAATAACTTAGGCATGTTCTGTAAATGTGTGATGTTCACTTATACCGAACAGTAATATCCTATATAACTGAGTATGCGTACCGGCAGCTTTTTTTTTTTTTGGATGCATTCAGTCTGGTTTAGTTCACTGTAGCCAGCATTCGCAGAAATCGGCCTTAAGTTGTCCATAAAACAGTGCAGGGTGAGGTTTGCATCTACAGAACCTAATCATAATATATTTCTCTATGACTTAATCACATGGCATTGTGGGAGAGTCTGTTGACTTACCTTCGTTATCGGCCCACAGATGTTTTTTTCTTTTTTTTTCTTGTGGAGCGAATTGGGCATACTTATATATCATTACAGGATGTTTATGAAAGAGAGCTATATATGGGAACCTATCGCCTTGGCTATACAGAAAAGCCGACTTCTGTTACACATGCAACAACGTTTTTTCTTGTTGTTGTTTTTTTCCCAAGAGTAGATTGAGTTCGTCACACGGTCCATATTATTTTTCTTTTTTCGGCCAAGAGAGACACTGAAGCCCACAAGCGCGTTGCCGGTGGGAATGCATGGGTAGCAGCAATGTCACAGAATCGCGGGAGCTGCACCGAGAGCAATTGCTACACCCATATATAGGCTGTGCTGCTCAGGGGAACAATGTCGATTGCGATGCGACCTTCCCGTGTCTCTTGCTCTCTCTCTCTTTCTCTGGCGGTGTCTGTGTGTGTGCTCTCGTGTATGCGCTCTCCTTAGCCTTCGTGGGTGCTCCGTTCGTGCGTGCGACCTTGTATGTGTGCTCTCATGTGTCTGTGCTTTTGCGCTTGCGTTCTCCTATGTGTGTGTGTGTGCGTGCGCTCCCGTGACTGTGCACATAGCAGCAAAACGCTTTCCTTGGGTGCGACAGCGCCACCAGGGTGCGCTGAACAGAGACACAAGGGCGCATCCCGCTTATTTACTTTCTCCAGGTGTTTCTTTTTTTTTTTTGCTTCTTGCCCCTCGTCGCGAGAGATGTGATTACACTCGAGATCCAATCGTGCCTGATTAGGAATGTCAATAGCCCACTTAGGATATTCATCAGGTTTCGTAAACAGAGGCGGAAAGAGGGAATGCACGACGCTCGGGTCTTTTTCTTTGTGCGTTTTTCTTGACACGTCATCTGTAACAGCTTGTGGGACATGTTTGGAATCTTGCCTGACAGTGTGTACTTAATCTTTTTTTATTTATTTATCTTACCACTTTTTATTCTGATCTGGATGCCTGCACAAAATAGCGCTCTTTTGTGTCTACGTGAATTCATCGATATTGCCTCAACTCTGGATCGAACTCACAGATTGTAGTGAAGAAAATCTTGTGCAAGTTACCGAAGAACAAGAAAGACAGCTATTTATTCAGACATAACGGGCAATGCGAATGTTATAAGGCTCAAACGTGAAGTTTCCTGCACGAATATGGCGCAGCCGGTAGGTCTGCACATGCCACTACGCGATCATTGACTGGTAAGAGAGAAAACGGTGAATCAATGTGCGCGCGGGCGATCAATGTGGAGAAGTGGTTTGAAGCGGTGACTAATATGAGTGACGCGCACGCTGGACAAACAAGTTACGAAATCTCTTGCCCTCATACAGAAATTGACGGGCCTGCAGATGGGGCGTTGCTAGACAGTGAGTGGGCGATTGAGTGACAAGCGAAAGGGTGGTGCTGTAGAGAGTACTATACGCGGGTGCGAAAACTCGAGCCTGTGAAGTATAGGTACTCAAACGTGACGTAAATGTGAAAGGCTGAAGAGGTTTGTTCTATATATTATATGGAGAGGGGGGGGGGCGAGATATATCGGGTCTGACTTAGACCTGGAATGTAAGGTCATGATATCAAATATCCTCAGTACTATGTCTTGATAATAAGGCGGCTAAAATATTTGTTCGACAAAGCATATATATATTGTTTTACATGTTCCATGTGTCCAAACGTGGCACTGCTGCAGTGCTGGTATGCCAAGAGCTAAATACTAGATTGCTAGTTTATTTTTAACGCGGCAGCGTCGGCAGGGGAGGGGGTAATGTAGGGAAACGGTGAACTTTTGTCGGAAGGTTACCGAATTATCGGTTTGGTCAATTCAGTTAAGCGTGACTATAGCGGTGGCGACTGTTGGCTCTCGAGGCGATATATAGAAGGTAATGAAAGATGGCACATTCAATTCGCATTAAACATCAGTTGTGAATCTATCTATCTATCTATCTATCTATCTATCTATCTATCTATCTATCTATCTATCTATCTATCTATCTATCTATTTGTCTGTCTGTCTGTCTGTCTGTCTGTCTGTCTGTCTGTCTGTCTGTCTGTCCTATCTATCTATCTATCTATCTATCTATCTATCTATCTATCTATCTATCTATCTATCTATCTATCTATCTATCTATCTGTCTGTCTATCTGTCTGTCTGTCTGTCTGTCTGTCTGTCTGTCTGTCTGTCTGTCTGTCTGTCTGTCTGTCTATCTATCTATCTATCTATCTATCTATCTATCTATCTATCTATCTATCTATCTATCTATCTATCTGTCTGTCTGTCTGTCTGTCTGTCTGTCTGTCTGTCTGTCTGTCTGTCTGTCTGTCTGTCTGTCTGCCTATCTATCTATCTATCTATCTATCTATCTATCTATCTATCTATCTATCTATCTGTCTATCTGTCTGTCTGTCTGTCTGTCTGTCTGTCTGTCTGTCTGTCTGTCTGTCTGTCTATCTATCTATCTATCTATCTATCTATCTATCTATCTATCTATCTATCTATCTATCTATCTATCTATCTATCTATCTATCTATCTGTCTGTCTGTCTGTCTGTCTGTCTGTCTGTCTGTCTGTCTGTCTGTCTGTCTATCTATCTATCTATCTATCTATCTATCTATCTATCTATCTATCTATCTGTCTATCTGTCTGTCTGTCTGTCTGTCTGTCTGTCTGTCTGTCTGTCTATCTATCTATCTATCTATCTATCTATCTATCTATCTATCTATCTGTCTGTCTGTCTGTCTGTCTGTCTGTCTGTCTGTCTGTCTGTCTGTCTGTCTGTCTGTCTGTCTGTCTGTCTGTCTGTCTGTCTGTCTATCTATCTATCTATCTATCTGTCTGTCTGTCTGTCTGTCTGTCTGTCTGTCTGTCTGTCTGTCTGTCTGTCTGTCTGTCCTGTCGGCCTCCCTGCCTGCCTTCTTTCTTCCTATATTTCTTTTAGATAGCCGATATAGCCAGGCTTTAAAGCCCGCTCCTTAGCACTCCTCAGTGACCAAGGCCTCGACGAAAATTCTCATACTCGTTCACGGCGATACGGTTTCTGGTATGCACAAAGCTCTCACACTCTCAATAAGCGCCGCATGACTGGCATGACTGGCAAGACTGACCGGCAAGGCCTGCGGCGCGCGGTCTGTCGTTCACCGCAGGGCTGCTTCCGCTTGTTTCTTCGACCCGGAGACACAGTGACACGGTATACAAGCCCCGTCCAAAGGAGAAAGTGCTGGCAGCCACGATACGTACGTTCCGCGCAACAAGCCACCCGCGCGTGCCCTTTCCGTCGCGTCGTATATTTATACACGTCGAGGTGGGAAAGGTCGGCGCGCAGCAAGATCATCTCCTACGCAGGGGCCATGCCAGTTGGCTGCGAGTGTGGCATCCACTAACCATCGTACCGCAGGACGGAAATGTAGGAGACGAGGGAGACGGTAGACACGTTCTTAAGCCCGGGCCGTATAAATAAAACTCCCGACTTCGATTCCTCCTTCGGTGCCAGTTCTCGGAACGCTCTTTTAGAGGAGGCGCCCAATTGAAATAGTGGACTGGGTGGCGGGAGTATGGCTGCTTCCAGACAGCTCCTTCGTTCGAGCGTGTCGCGGAGGGGTTTTTCTTGGCGACGACGCATGGCCCGGAGTGGCTTGGTCATACGTGGCTTGAAATAACGGCTGGGGGACGCTCGGATCGCAGAGGAGGATCGGGCGCAAGCGTCGAGGAGCTTGTTTGGGGTATAGTTTTTAGATAGTCGATGACGCAATACGGAAAGCTGAACCAGTTGGGTGATGTTTCATAAAAGATAGCGATAACGAGAAAGGGATATAGAATGGCACAGACGCTTACTCAGTACTGCAAGGTTTTTATTGCATCATAAAAAAAAAGCTGTATACTTATACCATTACTAGATTGTTACCCATCATTGACCATTCCCTTGTGACATAAAAACTGACCATTAAACGGCGATAAAAACTAGCCAGAAGTTAATCTGAGAGCCAAAACTCGAGCGTGAGAAGTTGGACAAATATTTCTCAGATTTCATTGTACCTTTGACGTAAATGAAGCGGGCTCGTGAGTTGTGCAGGAATTGCCAACCATTTTGTTAAAGTAGTTTTGTTGCTTTTCAAAAGTAATACGAGTGTACTGTTCCTGCGTTCCGCTGGCTTGTAACGTGTAGCTTAATTATATTTTTCGGCAATTTTAGAAGAGTAATCAGTAAGGCAGTGAATTTACGGTTTAGGCGCGACATTGTCATCTCTGTTCTTGTCGTCTCTGTCATTTCTGTAACTTTGTTATCTCTGCCTGCACGCGTGGAGTAGAGCATGTTGACTGCAGAAATAGAAAACAGAAAAGAAAACAATAGTTACGTAAGTTGGCCGCGAAATGAGATGCAGTATAATACGCGCAGGTTTATATGTCCTTAATTATTATATTTAGCATGGCCTCCAAGATGGCGGGTGCGTTGCTCTGGAGCACCGTAACCACTATAGACCACCCTGCCCGGTGTTGAACGAGGCACCTCACAAAACACATGGCCTCCGAGATGGTGGGTGCGTTGCTCACCGCGCACTCGCCATCTCGGAGGCCATGTGTTTTGGGAGGTGCCTCGTTCAACACCGGACAGGGTGGTCTATAGTGGTTACGGTGCTCCACGGCTGACACGAAAATCGCGGAAGCTAATGCCCGCCGCAGTGAAAGCATTTCTAGGGAAGCGGAATCCTATAGACGCCCACCTACTTAAAATTAGGGGGCGAGAACCCCGGTATAGTTGATATTTCCGGAGCCGTCCACTAGACGACGCCCCTCGTAATAAAAAAGCGTGGTTTTGGGACATGAAAGCCAACATTTACTATTACTATTTTGCCTTTTCGGTGGTTTTTATTTATTTTCGGTGGACTCAGTGGTGTTTTTTCTCTCAGTGGTGTAACAGGTTTTGCCATAATTGTAATTACGGTGATTAATCTACCCGCAACAGTGGTCTAATGGCTAAGGCACTCGGCTGGTGACTCGCAGGTCATGGGATCGAATCCCGGCTGCGGCAGCTGCATTTCCGACGGAGGCGAAAATACCGTAGGCCCACGTGCTCAGATTTGGGTGCACGTTAAAGAACCCCCTGCAGGTGGTCGAAATTTCCGGAGCCCTCCACTACGGCGTCTCTCATAATCATATGGTGGTTCTGGGACGTTAAGCCCCGCATATCAATGAATCATTATTGTTTCAACATTACCAGTGTCGGAGGAAAGAAAAAAGGGTATGCGCGTTTTTTGTCAATGTTTACTCTCAGAGTGCTAGCGCCCCTGGTTAATGTTTCCTATCACCGGCTAATAAAGCTATTTGGGGCTAATATTGGTTATCAAGGTAACTGAGGCAATCAGGGCTAATGAAATATAAGGCTAAGTCACTGTTGCCGCATATCACGAATCGTCCCTTCACATATCTGCATGATTTAGTAACGTTGTAATTATAGTACTGTTCTAAATATTTCTTGCAAGCTGGTTGAAAAACTATACTAACGCGAATTTCGGAAATTTTTCTAAAGTTGCTCTGAATAAAAACAATACTGTCGAGCACCGAAAAAAAACAATATTGTTGGTCGTGGTACAGATATAATATGTGTTTAATAAACTATTTTCACAAGGAGATTGCCATTTTTCCGCCGCAGCTCCATCTGGCGTCTGTGAGTTTCCCCCACCATGCCAGTGTGCGCTGTATCCGTGGTGGTGTACGCAACGTACGCTCTCAGTACACAGATTGTTGCTGTTTTTGTCGTGCATGGTCTAAACACTGCGCCACTTCGCGAGTGTAAAGGAGCTATAGTAAGTCATCGCTAAGCTCTCAGCCTCGAAATCGCTGACACCGAAAGCAGCGGCGACCCACGAGACGTTCCCGCAGCGGTGCCAACGATATACACTAGAATTTCAATGCACCTTGAAAGCAGTGCGTGTAAATGGGTAAATGGTTAGCACACTTTGTTACAGCTGGCCTTGTTGGGTTCTGAGAGCATGCATAAGCGTTACATTTTCGGACGACTCTCTAAGTAATACAGAGGGTAACGTAAGTGGAGACGAGTGAATACGTACGCCATTGTCCAGCTGCACTTTAAGTGCGCGCATTAGTCTTTATGTATAGTGCGGGGTTCCGGAACGTTTGACCATTTCGTGTTCTTTAATGTGCACTTACATATCACTGTACACGAGCCTCTGCCATCTCCCCCCCTCCCTCCCCCCCCCCCGAAATGTGACCAAAGGGGCCGGCATCAAACCCGCCACCTTTATGTCGCCAGCTGGTCACTGTAGCCACTGGTTCACCGGACCGAACGGAGTTCTGGTGGTAATGTCTACAGCGGTGGAATCGGCTTGCAGATGCCGGATGCTGGAAACTTAAAAGTCAAAGTGAAATTATTTTATAAGAGTTTTTTGCCCCCGCCTTGTGAAGAGCCTTGAGACTGCATCTCAAGAAAATTAAAAACGTGTCATTTTGAACACAGCCCAGCAACACGAGAAAAATACAATGGAACGCGCCAACTCGGCCAATCTTAACCAACTCTCATATATCTGTTTTACCCAAAAATGTTCTCTTTGTAACACTGCGAAATCGCCTCAGTACACCTTTGAGAGGACAACTACTTCGCCCTTGAGGGTTGGCCCCGTGCCAACGGTTGAAAGCTTGCTAAGCACTAAGAACGCACGGGGGCTGGGCGCGTCGCCGACCCGCAAAAGCAAAAGAACGGAGATTACTATCGCGCCATTTCGTTTCCGGCGCCTCGTCCCAGCACCCCCTCACCCCCTCCCCTCAGCTCCTGCTGAGTGCGGTAGCCACGTCGAGCCAAAGACGAAGCCGCTGCTGTCCCCAAGCATGCGCTGCCGGCACCGTCCCCTCCTTCGGCAAACGCCAGGTGTCTCTCGCCACGCGATGGTCGACCTTCCTCGGTCTGCCGAACGCTCGCATGCCTGTCTCAATTGACACGCCAGACTGACGGATGCGTGTAGAGGGTGATGTGTAGAAAAACAAATGCAAAATGGCTGCATTAAAACAACAAGAGAATGCCTCGAGTCAAGTGTTTGGAGGTGGAGACTAATGAAGGAAAAGAAAGTTCGCAGCTGGTATATAAAATAATCGGTGTTTTTCCCGTCATCAGCAGCAGTTTCAACACACCAGAGGGCGTCTACTGAGCTAGACAGAAAGAGGGAGGGACGAAGGGTGAGAGATCACAATTTTGCATGATTCGAAACGAAGCAACGCGAATAGAAGCAAGATAAGCAACGTGAGCGAAGAGGGCAGCTGTCCAACTCGTGGTTCTCATTCACCTCCTGTATTATAATAGTGGCCTCTAACCCAGTTGAAGAGTTCGGCCGGGATTGATGTAGATGTAGATCCTAGACTTCTGTCTCACACTCATTCTGGGGGATAGACCAAGAATCGGATATCTTAAAAAAAAATTTAGATATTAGAAAAGATGATAAAGTTTTTTTTATTCCATCCCATTAGAAAAGCAGATCGTCTGTAGGTTGTTTCTATACGCTCTTTTTGATCTCTCTTCGATAACTTTCACTCTTCTGACCTTAAGCTGAATGTTTAAGCAAAATGAGCCCCTTGGCTCGCACTTATTTCGCTAAAGTACAATGTTATTATTTACTTATTTACTCCTAGTGTATGAAGGTAACATGAATATCTTTCAACATGCCGCAGTACGTAGACTACACCTACTGCTTTTAGTGTCATAGAATACTAATGTTCACCCATGTCTCCTACTTCCTGACGAGGCGAGGTCCCAAAATCGGCATTTCTGCGGCTACTTATAAAGGTTAGCGCAATGTATGACCCCTTCAGGCATATGGGCTTTGAAAGATAATTTGAAATATGAACCATTCTTCAATGTGCTCCGTAGGCCACTCTATAGCGTTTGGGCTACGATTCAAGGAGTGTTTCGTTTTATGTGCTTGCGTGTTTGTTTCCGAAGGATGAGGGCGTATTTAACGTGTGTTTATTTAGATAAGCCTCAGTGTCTTGGGCTGATGACACACACACACACACACACACACACACACACACACACACACACACACACACGCACACACGCACGCACGCACGCACGCTGTTGCGAAAGACGGCGTCGCCAACACGGTCCCGAAGGCGCCACTGCTTCGAACTCCACCGGGAAGGTCACCAGCCGTTTTGGTAGCGTAGGTTTCTCAGCTCGCGACTGCTTCTGCGCAGAGCTGATAGACGAGCGGATGAGACGACGGTGAGTTAAACAAGGTTTATGTACAGCATATATACAGAGGCGTTACAAATTCGGCACTGGGGCCGACAGAGACTCGAAGAGCCGAGCTCTCCTCTCTAACACATAGGTCTGCTCTCAAACGGGTCCGCTCTGACACACATGTCAGCTTTCACCTAGGACCGCCGATCGCGATGCGCCGCAGGGCTTCTTTTATATGCACCGGGTCCAACTGAAATGTCCAACCAGAAGCGCCGCTGGTCGTCAGGGCAGATTCCTCCAATGGGGTCGCCGCGCAATGCGTCAGACCCCCAGACATGAAGACGCCCGTTGTTTACTCGACGGGCTCGCTGGCACGTGCGCTGACTCACTGCACGTGGGCGCCAGAGAGGCGCCGACAGAAAGGTAGCGTGGCGTGCTGACGCCGTTGAGTTGTTGATCGCGTCAGGCGGGCTTGCGGCTGGCCTTGACACAGATTGCCTTTTTCAGAGGCACGGCCGTTCGCTGTGGACTCGCAGGCATAAGAACGCACACACACGCACGCACGCACACACATCCACACACACACAAACACACGTAAGCTACGCGTGTCTGAGGTGGAGCTGTCGTCTCTGAAAGAACATCACTTCAGTCATAAAAGGTCATTCTGGTAACTACTTTTTGCGTAGTAAGTCGTCCTGAAGCTAGCAACGCTGGCTACGAAGTATAATCCTAGGCTACGTTTTTTACATGACTTGGTCATTGTATTCACGGCGAACAGATTCTTCTGAAGCTGGCAACGGTGATTGTACGGCATAAATTTATGCAACATTTAATACCCATTTTGATTGATTACTGATGTTCATGGTACCGTTGTGTGAGTCTGACAGCAAGGCACTTCCGAACACCTGCCTTGTCAGTCACGTAAGTCATAGATTTCTTCAAGAATCCTCGATGAAAAGACATTAACTCACAATGTCACGTCAGCAACGTCAGCCCCTTTGGTCATATCTTTCTACAACACAACACGACCAACACCTCTACCTCACTAAATTCGAAGAACGGCTACAACGACTGGTGTCTCCAGGCACTTCGATGACTCAGCCTCACTGACCGGATCGAGGTGGAAGGCCACGTGGTTCACGTCCAGAGCCAATGAATTCACCGCCATTCCCAGAACGGTAGCTGCGTTTCTGAACACGCTCCAGATGACCTCCGTGGCCGGAGCGTTGAGAGCATCTTCTTGGAATAAAAGCACCAGGGAGTCCCTGACGCTGCCAAACTCTCTTCTAACGCCTGACAGATGTCTGGACACCTGGACGTCTGTCGCGGATCCCCGGTACTTGACGGAGGTGGCCTTCGTCTTGCTACCGAAAAGAGTGGTACCCCAGCAGATGGGAACGCCATACCGACTGCCTGTGGAGTGCTTGAGCACCCTGACGCGCGTAGTGCCCAGAACGCAGGTCGGAACGTGGTACAAGCTGGGTGGTCTCCGAAACGTTCTCCGGTTGAACACGCTACTGGCGTAAAGGGCAAACCGGGTTGGCTGGCCCGTCCTCGGGTGACGGTACGTGACTTTCCTCGGACCACAGGTGCAACGCCGACGTTTGACGTTGACGAGCGACGCCACGTCTCTCGAGGCCATCGATGCGGCTTCGGCGTCCTCCACCAGGTGATCTCCGACGCATGGGAGCCACTCGCACTGATATTCGGTGCCGGGCCTCTCGAACAACACCAACACGCAGAGGCGCCCCGCGCGCCTCTCCTGGATGCCGCGCCTCTGGAAGTGGACAGGACAGAGGACGTCAACCTGGGTGAAATTTTACATATGTGAGTTTAGTTGTCTACTTCCAGCAGAGTCCAACGCGTGGGCAGAGCTGTGTGCGCCAACCGTGCTCGGCGGTGAATCCCTGCGCCTTCAAGAATTTCTGGTTGCACTGTCGAACGAAGTATAGGCACTGGAGGTTGAATCATTAGGCTACAGCCGATGCGGAATGCAGTCAAGAACGTGCTACACACACGCTTATGTGCCTTTGCACATCTGAAGGAGGATAAGATCGAGTTTAATGAACGTAGCAGATATTAGCCTTTATTGTAAGCAGTTCTACAGCAGGGGATAACTCTTACAGAGACCTGTGAGTGTAGCGCTCCTCGTGCGTTGTATGGCCGTACGTCTTGGCGCTGTATTTGATTCATGTAAGAATTCTGCGCTCCATCTGAAATACACGTTATCCGCTTGGTCTGAAAGACAAGTTATTGCCTTCATTAATAACTCATTCGCCTTTGTGGCATTGCCATGCATCTGCAAATATGACATGCTGTATGCTGACCAAAATCAAGAATTTCTTTTTACACTGTATCTGATCTTCACTACTGGCAAAACTGCCATGTGCAGTTGTGCATATGACATACATGTATACCCACCAGAATCAAGGATATAATTGTGCATTTTTACTGGCAAAGCTACCACAAACTTAAGGCTGGGTGTTTAAACGGCTCACGACAGTAAGGGTTAATTCGCAGAGGGCAAAATTCGGGAGAACTGAGGATAAGCAATCAAGTCCTCGAGGCTGTAGACGACAAACGATCAAAGAATTTCGGTCAATCCTGAGTGGCCTTAAACACGTACGCTTTCAGCATCATCTGTGAAAACCATGCCTTCTGCTAGTTAACTTGTTAACCTGTTCGTGAACGTGAACCTGCGAAGGTTAACCTGTCCCTGCAACATGCTGACGCTACGTTGTCCCTGAAAACTTTTTAAGTAGCTTGTATACCGACCTAACTTCCTCCACCCCAATTACGCACTCGTTTCTTTCTTGGAATCAGGTTGGTTGCTCTAAAACGCACCCTTTGCTTTTGTATTACATATCCTCCCATGCCAATTTGTTCATCTTGATTTCGACTAAGAGGTCTTATAGCACCCGTTTGTTTGCCGACCCACTCTGCTGCCTTCCTTGTTGTTTAACGTTACACCTACAATTTTCTTTCCATGGCTGGCCTGGCCGAGCACTATTTATGTCCTGCCCTTCTTGTAGACCTCTATGCTTCGGTCATGTAATTAAGTACCGGTGTAGAGTGCAGTGTTCACATACTATTATTGTTGCTGCTCTATTCTGTCTTATGGTTCGGATCTCGTCACTTACTGCAGATTCAAAGATACAGCGTATATTTTAATAATAATAATAATAATAATAATAATAATAATAATAATAATACTTGGGGTTTAACGTCCCCAACGCACCACGAAATTATGAGAGACGTCCTAAATAGAGTGGAGGTCTTCTGTAACTTCGTCTACGTGGGGTTCCTCAGCGTGAAACTGAATCGAAACCATCGAAAATGCGGCCGTCGCGGTCAGGAGTCGAACCCGCGACCCTCAGGTCAGCAGTCGATCACAATAACTGCTAGACGTATACGCGGCGGGTGCCTTGTAAATCAAGTAACGAAGTACTCAGGCAAAATTAGTCTTAGATGCTTCATAAAACGGCAAAAGGGATGGAGTGGTGCACATAATCATCAGTACCTAATGACGTAACCACCCGTCGTCATCGTGAAATAGCAGATCGCCAAAATTCGTCATGACGTCACGTTTGTTGCGTCATGAGATAACGTCATCACAATACATCATCATCGGGACCACTTGGTCAAACGTGGGCCGATCACGTAAGCATTGCAAAACCAGGTGAGGTACGTGCGGGAAGCTTGCGACACACCCGATCCCGGGGGCCGTGAAGATTAACAATAGGCGCGGAAAGTTTTCGAAGGAGAGCTGGATAGAATTGGTGTTCGTCGTCGAGTCGTCTTATAAGATCAATGCATAAGGCAACTTTCTTGTGGACCTTCGACGCAAGAATTTTTATCTGTCTGTACATATGTCTGTTTGTCCACCCTAACAATACTTCAAACGGCACCAAACCAATTGAAAAAAGCAATTATTGCGCATATCCGAGTCACCATAACAACACGTCAATATTATGTGTGTCTTTTTACTATAAAAGGCATACAAAGTAATTCTAAGGACCGTAGCGCTTATCACGCTGCGCTGACGATGCAACGCTTGCACGAAAAGGCAAGAGTTTCCAACGCTTTTCTAAAACGATACGGTGGTGGCACCTACCCGTCGCCTTGCGTTCTACACCTTATCGCCTCCGAGACGGGAGCGCACGCCGCACGCTTCGTTTTCCAATGTAACTGCCAGATAGCGCTCATGTCTCACGTGTGACGTGACTTGATGAGCTAGCTCTTTCGGCTCCGCTGCACGCTCGAGGAACTCTAACGCAGCGCCTCCAGAATACCATTCACCGATTTTTATTTTTTTTACAGAACATCAAGTAAACGTTTTGTTCACTCTCTCCAGACGCAAGACTATTGTCTTTCAACGACATTTGCAGTGTAGCATGTTGCCCCGCCACGGTGGTCTAGTGGCTAAGGTACTCGGCTGCTGACCCGCAGGTCGCGGGATCAAATCCCGGCTGTGGCGGCTGCATTTCCGATGGAGGCGGAAATGTTTTAGGCCCGTGTACTCAGATTTGGGTGCACGTTAAAGAACCCCAGGTGGTCGAAATTTCCGGAGCCCTCCACTACGGCGTCTCTCATAATCATATGGTGGTTTTGGGACGTTAAACCCCACAAATCAATCAATCAATGCAGTGTAGCATGCAAGCATGGGGCAAACTTTTTTTGTTAACTTCTCAATACGAGACCCGTACCTGGGCAACGCTCGTACCATCGGGGAAGCATGACGCCACAGCGCGCGCTTCGTAAGACTTGTCGCAGCAGCTGAACAAGATGGCGGAGGCAGGTCGGCGGCAGGCCCTCTCGACGAGCCCGAGGCGCCAGCGAAGCTCTGCGACCAGCTGTCGTTCCTCCGAGGTCGCCATGCCGACATTGCCGTCCTGAAGCAAGGCGAAGAAGCTGAGCTTCCGGCGGAGCAGCGTTGAGGCGACGTGTTCCCAGAGGTCGTCGTAGCGGGCGCACTGGAAGAGGTCTTCGACGGGCAGCCGCTGGAGGACAGCGCGCACCACCGTCGGGCAGCGCAGCGCCGCCTCGGCCGCGGCGCCCATCTTCGTCGTTGTCGCCGTTATTGTTTTCATTGCTGTTGATTGTTGCGTTAGGAGTAAGTAGTACATGCCCACTATGGGTGGCATAAACAGGCGGACACACACTGACTGAAAGGGGGCAGAGGGACCGGCCATATACCCCTTAATCGTGTCATGAAAAAGTTTGACGAAGATTTAACCTTACATGATTTGGGGACATTAGGGGCTTTTAGCGTATACGTATGCTTCTTTACGTTAACGTTTTACCGAACACCGGCTTGCTCCTAGGATGGTTTGCTTATCCATTTCTTTAAACGAAAAGCAGGAGACCAAAGGTATGGGGCGCTGTTGGATCCATTGCAAGCCTTGTTTATTTTCAGACTTGGGGGAAGGGGCACTGCCATATTTATTCTATATGTGTTGTTGTGAGGACCAAGAAAAATAAGATATAAGTATACGTTATAACAGCGTAACGAAGACGGCACATAAACTGGATAAATTAATTTTATGGAACGGAAACACGATTGGGACGCGTTCTCAGAACTTTATAGATCGAGAGCTTCCGTGATGCATAATATACCATGCTGTTGACTCTGTGCTTATGTTGTCTGCTGTTGGCTAACTAATGCACAGTTGTGTTCACTAGTATTTCCAGTGCATTGCACGAGCAACTAATTAGCGGCTCATGCGGCGCACTGGAAAGACTATAATAGCCCGTGTTTTACGTATACCACCCCTGTTTCTCTCTTGGAAGACGACTGCAGTTTTTCTCGTGCAGAATGCTTCGTGGTTTTTGCTCGAAGCAGCAAGATTGGAAAGCGGAGCCCACAAAAAAACATGTCGGGAGCTGGTGTAATCCACGTGGATTATCAGCGCGAGCGCCCGCTATGTGCGCATTATATCCGCGGCTCCAACGCGCGTATCAATTACCATAACAATGGCGCCCACAGATCCATTTCTGCACCGTGGGATGAATGGGCGGGTATCGTCATGAAGCCGTGAGAGCTTATTACCGCGTATAGCAGAGGGCGCTGTGGTCTCATCCTACACTCTGCGTATGATAACGTGGCCCGTAGATCCGCTTATAACGGCACAGATCACCACCGTGGTCTCGGTTGGTGGTTTAGAACATTAAGCGCCGAATAAATTTGTTTACTTTGCGTACATCTCTCGTATACATTTCTTCTGTGTGTTCTGTTTTTTTTTCTTGAACCCGTCTCTTGCTTTTGTAGTAGTCCCGTCAGTGAAGAGCACACAGGGTGGCTTTTGTACAATCTCGTACAATCTTCTCGGTAACGTATGTATATGTGCGAACGGTGTCACCTTCGCATTACGGGGCATGCTTCGAACCAAAGAATATCCGACGCTGTCTCATTCACGTTGTGTCCTTTACATTTACTTTTTTTCTTCTTTAGTTTCGTGAAGCTCGTATTTCACCTCCAGCTTTGTGTATGTACAGCGTATACGCGGGTGTCGTCTGCTATGCAAGTGTCGTCTGTTCGAAAAGCTATCTGCCTTCTGTCCTAGTTTCTGTACACATTATTCCCGTTTTTTTTTCTTTTTGTGATGCTTGCGTAACATTTAATAGATCATTGACGTGGCTTTGGAGGGCTGCGGACTTGCGCGCCTTCTTTTTAACACCTGGCTTCCAAACCCGTTGCCATCTTTTGTGTTGCGCAGTCGCCAGAGGTGCCCGTATACAGCTGCAATTCATAGCCGAGTGTGTGATCTATAGCCCCGCCGCGGTGGTCTAGTGGCTAAGGTACTCGGCTGCTGACCCGCAGGTCGCGGGTTCGAATACGGGCTGCGGCAGCTGCCTTCTCCGACGAAGGTGGAAATGCTGTAGGCCCGTGTGCTCAGATTTTGGTGCACGTTAAAGAACCCCAGGTGGTCGATGTTTCCGGAGGCCTCCTCTATGGCGTCTTTCATAATCATAACGTGGGTTCGGGACGTTAGACCCCACAAATCAATCAATAATGTGATCTATAGCTTGCCTCGTGTGTCTGCAAGACGTGTTTCGCGTGACCCTCGGGCTGCAGCAGTCACCTTTGCATGTGTGTAAATGTTTCGATTGTGCCTCTTATTTCCACCGTGTCAAGGCGTACCTTTGTTGCGGGACTACCCTACTTTGTGAATTAACGGAGCTGTACTATCGGCGTCAAACGAAACCCAAAACTGCGGCAAGCCTTCTTGAACCTATAGTGCGTGCCCTCCACTTATCACCATGAACGGGCACACATTTATGCGCAGAAATGCCGAAGATGATGCGCGCACCTGTCAACGGTGATAACTGGACGGTACGCACTATACTATCGCAAAAGCTTTCCGCTGTTCGGGTTTCATTTGACGCCCATAGCATAGAGAAATATACTAAAATAAGAGTGGCCCCTGGAGCCTTTCCGCAGGCAGCACACCAAGAGAGCGTCAGACCAACTACTATACTCGGCGACAGCTTTTGTTGACAGCACTCTGGAAGCTATAGAGCCGAACCGCCTGCATGCGCGCGCGCCAGGAAATAGTACCTATTTTATTTTCTGATTCTAATAGCTACTTAGTCCGAATAAATAAAACTTTCTTCATTATAAGGATAGAACATGTATGGGACGCTGTTCATGGAAAAGAAGTTATCGTGCGCCCTAGTTTTTTTTTCTTTTTTATTTCTTGGACGGCACCACGTTTTCCGCACGCCGGCTGCGTCTGCTGCTTGCTCTTGCAGCGGCGAGCACAGCATCGGCCGTGCAAAAGCTGCTCATCATTGGGACGCGCCGTCTTTTATACATCACGCATCGAACTTTCCAGCCTTATCACTGGTGGCCGCGCAAGCTCTGAAATAAGCTTCACTGTTCGCGTCTTGAGCGCAATCTTAACAACGATCCACAACAATTGTGAGGCTTCTCGAACGCCGAGGCGCAGTCTGCGCCGATCATTGCTGACAGCCTTTGAGGGCGTAAACCGAATACAGCAAAACTGAAACAAGACAGGCCCGCGGCCGGATCGTGCCGCAACCGGCCTTCCGTTTCGCCTGTACCAGGGCTCAATACCGTAAACGTTAACATTCGATCACGTGTGGCGCGTACCCGTATATACTGGGCTGAACACGGAACCTAAACTTCACTGTTGTAAAGGCTATTGAATAATGCTGGGAAAACGTTCTGAACAACGGAAAATTTTATATGTACCAGTACATAAACAGCACAGTAACTAGCTGCATGTATGCACTCTCATCAAAGTTTAACTCTGACGTTCCCATTTTGCATGCATACATTTTGCTATAATAAACACACTAGCGCAGCGAGCAAGCGAAAACCGAAACTGGAACCGAAATCGGCTGCAAGCTGCCGGACTACTTGCGTAGTAACACGAATGTGCGCAGGCCCCGCCTCCGTAGCCTTCGCTCCAATGTCAAGAAAAGCTGTCGCCGGGTATAGATGGCGTACCCAATCTCACTTTTACTCTTTTTTCAAGACATGTAATAGCCTCTTCAGCAGGACAAGGAATACCCAAGTTTGGCATCGATTTTTTTTTCTAAGTAGAAATTTTATTAATTTGTCCAATTTTCTATATCCGCTCTAAATCATGCCCCGCTGAAGACCTTTAATGCCTTACAACAAGAAACAGTATATGACTAGAAAGTGTTATATTTCTGCATTTGTTTGCCCAAAGAAGCACATTCATGGGGTTTATATGTGCTGTCTATGCATTCCCATTGCGGAAGTATGGGTGTTAGTTTGTTACGTTGGGTTTTATGGCGCAAAAGCAACAATGGCTATGATGCGCCAGACACTGGGTGATTATGATAATATAGGCTAAAATGTGAGGTCTGTTTACAGTTTGTTTCGAACACATGCGGCGTCTGAAGCATGGGTATGTAGCCTGGTATTGTTAAGACACTCGCTTTCGGAGCATGAGGGTGTGGGTTCGAATCCCAGCGTCGAAAAGGAGAAAATTTAGCTATTTTATTTATACTGAAGACATTATCGGGTCTGAGAAACTACTCGTGGCGCTGAAGGCAGCGCAGTAGCTGGGCCGCAGGGCCCTACGGGCATGTCCGCTCTTTATTAGTATGTTTCTCAATGCCGATAGTACATTCCACCATGGCTTGTGTGAGTATCCATTGTGATATACGGGCGTAACCGGTGACATTCGTGCAGTGTTCTCGAAGCGGTCGGCTTTGTCTCCGCTGCTGTGTGAGTAATGTACCCACAAAAGTTATATTATAAACACGCTGACTGGACGTAATACCATTTTATCTGCGCCTCCTTCGGCTTAGTGCGTCCGGTGAGATTCGTGCAGTGTTCTCGAAGCGGTCGGCTTTGTCTCCGCTGCTGTGTGAGTAATGTACCCACAAAAGTTATATTATAAACACGCTGACTGGACGTAATACCATTTTATCTGCGCCTCCTTCGGCTTAGTGCGTCCGGTGAGATTCGTGCAGTGTTCTCGAAGCGGTCGGCTTTGTCTCCGCTGCTGTGTGAGTAATGTACCCACGAAAGTTATATTATAAACACGCTGACTGGACGTAATACCATTTTATCTGCGCCTCCTTCGGCTTAGTGTATATATAGACACGTCTCGTGTCGCTTAACTATACTGTACCGACAGCACGTGTGATCATAGTTCACAAAAACCCTTTGTTGCGTACTTTATGGCATATATATTTAAACATAACTTAGTATATATCAGAATTACTGTTGAATAATTGATCACTGATGGAGAACAAGATGCAAGTACAACTATAGGAATATCATTTCTTATTTTGTTAAGGCGTATTGTTAGTTATCCTTTTTTTGTTTGCAGAATATGTTGATTAATTGTCTTCTCAGTCGTATTTATCAGGGTACGTTCACTACATGTGTAAGTGAGCCCAATATCTGGGAGCTCATGAAGCTGTTGTGAAGCACTTCTAATTACATGTCATGCTTGCCTAAAGTTCATTCATTAAGCATTTCAGCATTCAGTTGATTCAGTACATTTCATTCAGCTATTTTCAGCAGGATTGGGGATGGTTGGAGTACCATGGTCTATTTTGCTGAAAGGATCCAGATGAAATTTCTAGTAAGGACAATTTTTATAGGAGATGAAACCTCAATATTTCTCTCTCTCTCACTCTCTCTCCCTCTATACACACACACACACACACACACACACACACACACACACACACACATATATATATATATATATATATATATATATATATATATATATATATATATATATATATATATATATATATTATTTTTTTATTATTTAGAAATGCGTACTTTAATTAAAAAGTAGAATCAGAACCGAAGACCAGATAAAAAAAAAGAAACCACATTTTCCACTTCCACTTCACGGAACGGTCTTGGCGGTGACGCTGCAAATTCCTCCTATTTCCTGCAAAAAAAAAAAATGAAAACAAAACAAACACAAAAAATTGCTGCTGTTTGTGCCCGAAACTTAAAAAAAAACACAAACACAACAAGAATGGTGTGTGCACCACGATCGTTCTCGTTGCTGCCCTCGAGCCATATCTTCAGCTTCCGCAAATCATTAATGACGTCATCGTTCACACAAAGCAACCACTCTGCGTGCCTTTCTCGCCCAATCGTCGTCCTCCGCTGAGATGTGGCGTTATATCTGAGCTAGAAATTTCAACAACAAAAAAGTCATTCAAACGTATCATAAGAGCCGCGCGAAGACCGACACATTACGGGGAACTGGGAGATATAGCTATAGATATTCTCGAATGACGCCAAGCTCCGACCGAGGTGTAGGATAGTACACCGCCCATTATATCCCCCACCTCGGGATAGGAAAAAAAAACCGAGTTTGTGAAGAAGAAATTACCTTTCTGATTGCAAATTGACTCTGATCCAATAAGCTTTGTCGCCGCAATTCCCTCGTCTTTTCTGCTTTTTCTCTCGTGGCTTCCATTACCGTCCCCTATACCTCGCGAAGGCTCTGATGATGCATGCGAGCGTCTTTCCCTCCCGCGAATTCGGATCGCCCCAAGCGTTGTTCGGCGGTATACTGTTATATAATGCGAGCTTTTTTTTTTTTTTCTGGGAAAAGGGTATACTATCCATTTACGCGCTCTCCCGGCGATTGGTGGCGCTGCTGCGGTATACGCTCGCAGCGAATCGTCGTAAGCGGGGTGGTTCCTCTCCAATCCACCAGGAGGCGAGAACGAGTCTCACTTATAATTTTCGCTCGTTTAAGTCGGTATATTCTCGCCCCTTTCTTCAGACACGATCGCGGGAGCTGGTGTGAGAGAACACATTTCAGGTTATAATGCTGCTTTGCGCGGGGGTCTGTTCCGTGGGGAGACAAACTCGTAAAAGTTATATTGAATGTTTAATAACGGTAGACGGCTGGATCAGACTTTGCTCGCTTTCTTGGTGTGGCAACAACATTCTCATCAACATTTTTTCCACGCAGCACGTTCTATGAGATTGCCATTTCTTCATTTCTATTGTAATGACGAAGTGCACGTTGCAGAGTTCTTGATATTCTATTGGGCGATCTTAGGGTAAACTTGAGGATAGATAACGGGCTTTCTTTTTTTTTCATTCGCAAGAGTGCCCTTTGGGACTACATGTGTGCATGTTATCACGATATAGGCGCTTCACGTGTAAAGGAATAAGTACACACATATGGTTGCTTTAATTGTAGGCTTCAGTTACAACGCTTTTTTTATGTATTTACAGAGATACCTGCAATGCCGTGTTGGCTTTACGCAGGAAAGGGAATGTGTAAAAAAACAACAAAGGAATTCAGGTAAAAAATAATGGTGAATAAAAAAATATAATCTACAGGTGAAAGATGAATGATAAAAGTTCGTACATCATTTTCGAGTTGACTCACTTATACCACATCACGGAAAAAGCAGTACATATAACACAATGCCGTTTGCAACAGTAGTTACGGTTGTCACGTGATTTATTCAGGGTTAAACGCTCTCGGGCGACGAGGCACGTCAGGAGACCGAAATCCGAGCAAGCGCAAGGATCGGGTCGCATGTCCACCACCAATGCTGACGCTTGCTTTCCTGGCGGCCGTATACGGTTGTCTTCAATAATTCAGTACGCTGATTACTAACTATGATGTCTGCGAACTCTCACTAAAGAAATGTGATTGCAATTTCCAACGATTACTTGTAATTGTATTAGTGGATGAATACTTTAAGCAGAGATCAATGTGATTTCACTCTACTTATATCACAACCATTTTTCCTCAGCACGATGTAGGTGGCTGGTATGACTGTAGACTCAAATAATATATGTACTCTTTCGTTTGTGTGCTTGCTTTTCTTTTCCACCCAATTGTTTCTTAATGCTCTACGAGTTTAAAATTTCAAAACAACAATTCTTCGCCAATGCTCCTGTGTGGGTACGAGCCATTTCAACATTGTCATCATTGTCATTGCTCCACTGCCGGATCGCTTAGGGTCGCCAGCGTTACCCAACTGAGAGGCTGGAGATGGATGTTGTTGCTACTGTGACCATATATATACTGTCAAGTCTCCCAGTCGGTGTTGTGCGCGTTGTGCTGGACTGTATTGTACTTTATCACATCGGCTACAGTTTCGCAAGTACATTCGTATAGTTGTACATCCGGACAAAAGTATATATACATGTGGACTTCTCAACCTAATTGACGCAGATCAGGTGAGCACCCAAAATATGTATAATCGCAAGAAACTCCCCAGTCCGCACGCTGATGCGAGTGTACCGTATGTCGATCTCTTGAACTGAGTGCTCGTGACGCAGTTTTTGCCTCTTTCATTTCGTAATCTGAATTTATCGGGACAGTAACACAGTGTCCAATTGCGTGATGAAGGTGTAGGGGCCAGTCTGAGCTCTAATACTAGCACGACAGGTTTAATACTTTAATACTTTTATAGCGGTTCAACTACATGAAATAAAATTAGTTTAATAAGTGAAACCAAGGCGTACGAATATGCTTAACAGGTTACATAGCACTTGTAACACAGACAGACAGACAGACAGACAGACAGACAGACGGACGGACGGACGGACGGACGGACGGACAGACAGACAGACAGACAGACAGACAGACAGACGGACGCACGGACGGACGGACGGACAGACAGACAGACAGACAGACAGACGGACGGACGGACGGACGGACGGACAGACAGACAGACAGACAGACAGACAGACAGACAGACAGACAGACGGACGGACGGACGGACATGCAGAAGGTTAACAATTTTTTTTAAGTGCACCTGTAAACGTTCTCGCCTCGTCCAACCACCGAAAACATTCGTCCTATACGTAATTGCAAGAGATATCGTGAACACTTCCCGGCTATCGAGAAAATTGATTCAGCGAAGCATTGAGCCTTTCCTGCCAGACATAGTTTCTTTTTTTTCTTTTTTTCTTTATTTCTTTTTTCGTTTCTTTCTTTCCTTCTTTCTTTCTTTCTTTCTTTCTTTGTTTCTTTGTTATTTTCTTTCTTTCTTTGACATTGTGAAGTGTCCCCTGCTAACTTTCCTCGACTCCGAGAATTGAACTTTCGTCCAAGTGCATACCAGCGCAGCACTTCAGTTGCTAAAGGCAACAACGTTGTCCATCTGTTCATAAACAGGCAGCAAAGAAATTTGGCAGTGTGAAATGATCAGCGACCTCGATAGAAGGTCAGATCGCCATATCAGGAATGACTGATGGCCGACAAGTCTACGATCGAGAGAGAATATAATATAGGAGAATGACACGAACAAATGCGCATGTAAGCGGCTAACCTCGGAGGGCCGCATTTTTTTTCTAGCTCGCCAGTCGCCAGGTCTACAGTGTACAACGCCGCCATTATACAACCGCTACTGAACGTTCGCCGTAGTTTTTGTGCATCTTTTAACTTGGGTCCTTCGGCAGGGATCCCACCATGTTATTAAGAATAAACAAGTGCACAAATAAAAAGGGCCCTACGTATATGTATATGCAGTATTTAACGTCGTACGTGGTGACAGCTCGCTTATCGCGAAGTGAAGGAGGGGACGTACAAAAGAACGATACATACGAAACAAATAAATGTGTAACCCTGGTGGTATCGAACAATGGAGTTTCACTGGAGCGCACCCCGCGTCGCATCATTATCATTTTCAGCCTCGGGCGAACGGCGCGACGAAATCGACCGGATCGTTCGCACCGCAGGTGTGTATGATGTAGACGTCCGCGCGGTGGCGCTGGCCTCGCATGTATGGTAAGCGCGTATTACCACACGGGAGCGGGGAAGCGTTATGCGGAACGAGAGCCCTGTTGTGTCTGCATCAGTATGCGCGTATCGGTGTTCCCAACGTCGTGCCCACGGCGGTTCGCGCGGTATTTTTGATCGTTTCCTATACGGGTGCCGAAACCTTCTCTCTTGGGAGAGAGTTGACGCTCAGTGTAGCCGACACCAGCGCCGCCAGGCAGAATTCTCGATCGTTCCGACGTGTCGCCGACACCGACGCTCCGTGTAGCGAGCTATCGCCTTTTGTTACGCGGCTTTCTTTATTTTTTGACACCGCTCGGTCCGTTTTCGAAGGGTACATGCGTCGTCACGGTGTGGTGGTATACCTTTTAGTAATAAGAATTCTCGGAGAGCTCCGAAGACCGGTATAGTTTTGCTGTATGCAATAACATTTGCGTATACCTAACTGATGATGATGATAAACATTGTTCGCATTTCCATTCTAAACGGGGAAGAGGCCAGCAGCTACGCAGAGGCTGGTTATAAGGCTTATGTGGCTCATCAAACGCTACAACTTACCGTCGGGGGCGGCTTCAACGCGAGTGATGAAACAAATCATCATTGCGTATGGACGTCGCCATATATCACTCAAGATGACAGCTGCATCTTACCGATAGTTACCTATCGGAAGCAGAAATCCGGACACTTGCCAAGATGGTTCACTTTAAATTAAGGACGACGCAGTGAGCGACGGAGTGGAAAATTATAGGTGTAACCTTAGGACACGGGAAAAGAGCAGAGTGCTTGTGTCAGAAATCAAGAAGAAATGTACATGGCCCGTAGCGCGTAGGCAGTGTAACCGCTGGACATTTAGAGTAACTGACTGAATTCGAATAGAAAGTGAACGCGTGATGGGGAGACAGAAAGTTAGGTGGACAGATGAGATTGAGAAGGTCGCGGGTATAATAACGTGGCTGCATCAAGCACAGGACGGTGGCTTGATTGGTGGAACATGCATGGGAGACCTTTACTGTGCAGGGGAGGCAGTAATGATGACGAATATTGTATCACATCGCGTTACGTCACGTGACGTCGTCGCTTCGTCAAAGGCCGGCTGATCACGGAGGCAGTGCAAAACTAGACGAAGCGTAGAAAGTATGAAAATGCCGTTCATCGTGGAATGGAATGGAATAACGTGAGCAAAAGGCTCTTGAGAAAGTTTGTGGGCGACTTCCTCACGGACGAAGGCTCGGACTTGCTGAAGCAATGGTGAATTGTCGGGCGTGGTGTCGAAACTGGACAGCGACTCACCACCACGCTGAGGTTGTCGAGTCAAAGAGCGTTGCTGCTTCAACTCGTCGTAGCTCTGACATAAGCTGATGACTTCAGAAACTGTGCTCGGATTTCTAGCCAAGAGCATTTAAAATGCGCCATCGTCGATGCCCTTCAGGATGTATTTGACCTTGTCCGACTCGGGCATGGTGTCATTCGCGCGTCGACAAAGGTCGACGACATCTTCAATATAGCTGGTGAAATTTTCGCCAGTCTGCTGAGAGCGGACGCGCAAGCGCTGTTCTGCCCGCTGCTTGCGGACAGCCGGCCGACCGAACACTTCAGCACATGACGTATTGAAGACGCTCCATGTGGGGATATTGTGTTTGTGGTTGTTGAACCACAATTCTGCGACGCCGGTGAGATAAAATATGACGTGTCCCAGCTTGTCGACTTCATCCCACTTATTATTGGCGCTCACCAGCTCGTAGTGCTCAAGCCAGTCTTCCACGTCGGTCCTATCCGCACCGCTGAAGACCTTCGGGTCCCGTAGCCTAAAATGGCCGGGGCAGTTGAACTGGGGCGACGATGCCGATGGGTTGGCGTTGTCAGTCATGACGGGCGGTAGCGTGCGGCTTCGCAGTTCCAGGGTGTAGCGACGGGGATAAACAGCACCTCCACTAAATGTGACGAGGTTTATTAGCCGATAACGACAACGGCAAGACAGCGTCAAGAACCGTCCAGCAGAGATCAGCACAGCAGCGAGCCGAAGCACGAGCCGAGAGAGCCGGGCGTTGGCGATGCTGCTCGCCGCAGGCACATCTTCTTCTTCACACTTTATTTAGGCTGTTTGGGGTGGAAAGGCGGTTCTCACGAATATAGGCACAGATAAGCCTAGTCACTCTATCCCGACTGAAACCCGTTGGACTGCCTGTAGTTAGTTTTAAAGTGTGGGCGGTGCAGTACAGAGTCCCATTTGGATGACGTAATCCTTTCGTCAGCCCATAAGGCAGGGAACCGCCAAAGCATATGTTTCATATGCTGGCAAAGTATAAACAAAGCACGCAGAGTCTTTGACGGCTGAATTCCGGGATAGATCCTGTGCAAGAGTGTGGGGCTTTTTGTCCTGGCGTGCTAAAGTCTGAGTGTCGGTTGGGGCTAAGAGCACGATAAACACAGACACAGATTAGAAGTGGACTGGGAACAGCGCTGACTTTTCAAGTGTAATTATATTCCTGAAAAAAAATTGGCAGTTCCCACGTGCCTTGGGAATCGATGTTATGCGAATCATGCGCATCGAAGGTGACTGTGTTGTCACTTTTTATTCAGCGAATTGTCGCAAAGTGGCGCTAATGATATGTACAAATGCACGCCCAGACATACGTTAGCAGCCACACATGTTTCACATAACGAGTAATTTGCAGTTCCGAAACGATGCCAACAGCAAGATGAATATTGGCAACACCAGAAGGGGTAAGCCGATATGAAGGGCCGGTGTTCGCGAGGATGGTAGCCATGGGCACTGATATGTAAATCTACTCCAGTGGATGGCACCTGACTACAAATGAGGTTAACCAGACGTGACGGCTGTATCATATATGATACAGCCGTTTATGATATATGTACTCCTATAGGAGTACATGTGTAATGTTTAGAAAATTGGATAGCCAGCACTTAAACCGCAATAAGCGGTTCACGCACATTATAAAGTCTATTTGAAGAGTAGTTCCGAAAACTCGCGTGGTTCTGTGGTAGAATACTTGATTGCCACGCAGAATGCTGGGGTTAGATTTCCGCTGAGACCCGGACATTTATTATTTGCCTTCATCGGGTGAACACTGCCGATGTCAGCTTTTTTTTTTTCATGCTTACGCGTTAAAATTACCCATGTGTGTTCTCGTCGTTCCTGGGTAGACGTGGCACGTACCCGTATACCAGTGGCACACCCCCACCCGTGGGTATGTGCCACTGTTCGGCGGAATGTATTTGACGACGCACGTGATGAGATATTGATATTATTCATGTGATGACCAGCGCGTCGTATTCGTCGACGGATTTTACCCTCCCGTACTAATTTTGGTTTACCCCAAGTTAACCCATGTATGCCCAGTGTCGTACAAGTAGGGCGGTGAAACTTTTCAATGTAACTCGAATGTTTTTCAGTAAAAAAGGTAGCGCCACCTAAGTTGTGTTCATGATGCCCTGTCCCTGTCACATACAAGTCTATAGGTGATCGCTGGGCTACAGAGCGCCACGTGCTTCCAGACACGAAATGACTATTTCACGTTCATGTAGCTGAGCACCATACCGCCAAAAATAAGTATAAGTAATATAGAGTCAAATTGTTCTCGAAGCTGCTGACATTTTTGTCGATTCTTCTTCAGTTATTGGGTGTGCAGTTACTTTCGTGTGACAGTGATAGGCGCTAATGTTTTCTGTTCACAGTTGTGTCAAACATAGGTATCCTATACATACAGGATGGCTCTAAAATCATCGTATGAATTTTTAGTAAGCATTATTCTGCTTTTTGAGGTCGTAGAAGCAATAAATTTGAGGAAGTACATTAGTTTTGTTAATTTTCCTAAATTTGGACATATATGGGTTAAGGGGATGACCTCGACCACACCCAGACATAGGCGCGTCGATGTCTGAGGCTGGTTCAGGCGGGGTGGCGGATACTTCCACCTCTGATAAAAGTTCTTTGTCAGTCCATTGCTTCTGGATCAATAAAACAGACGAGGGAGAAAAAGAACATTTCTGCCTGCGAATCGTCTTGGGCGAGTGCATGTGGGTGCCGTGATTTCTCCGACTTTCTCATTTTCGTTTTTTTAGTGGGCTGTGGTCTTTCTCTTTATCAGTCGAGCCGCTGGAATTAAATTATGAGTTATAACTTTGATCTCTCTCACCTAAATCACAATAGCATTTTCTTCTACAAGACTTTATAAATGCCTCCCATTACATACATTTATGTTATACATCACACACACATCAGATGTCTCACCTCATAAATATGTACTGTAAGTAACTGTAATGCACTCTTCTATAACGGCTTGAGGTGTTTTAATCTCCTCCCTGTTTTTTTTTTTTCGTTCTCCCATCAACACTGCAAATTAGCCTTGCATGCTATACTGGTGAACGGGTTAGTTCTTGAACTACTCTAAAACACACACATATTTCAATATAAACACGTCCTACGGATCCCAGTAGTTCAATGCATACTCATATTACATACACGACCTTTTTGAATGGCTTCCGTGACATTGTTGCAACAGGCACATGCCTTATCTGGTTGCGAACTCAATTCACTCGGGTGTGTTCTACGTACCGGACAACCGGTTCTTCAATTACCAATGTGCTGGCCCGTGCATTATAACTACATTATTTTTTTCTTCAGCCTTTGTAAATCTCACTGGTATTTTTATTTTTTCGTTTTTTCCAGTCAGCCTGCTTACTGGAATACTGAAAACCGGTGTTTGGTAGAGGGAACAAGGGCTGGTGTAACTTGTTAGTTGTTTGGACGGAGAGAGGGGTGGGGGAGGCAAGTGTCCCAACTGCAGACCCCGGCCAAAAGCCATGTACACGATTATTTAAGCTTTATTTCTTTTTATTTTAACGGGGTCGTGATTGCTCTTTTGTTCGTTTAGTTTCCTAATCACCGGTATGACTACGCCATTGCGTAATCGACGCTATTTGCGAATACGATAACCCGTCGCGTGAGGAGGACTACGCCGGCAGCGCTTGGAGTGTCCGAGCGTGCGCACTTCCGCTCCAGTGCCACACTTGGCACCACGTGGAGCCCAGTTCTCGGTGGAGGTATCCGTCGCAGCGCCCCCATAAATAAAACAGTGGCTCGCCGCTCATCGCCCGAGGCGTCAGTTATGACACGATCTATGGAGCTGGCGCCGTTCCATTCCTGAAACACTGAGGACGATTTACTTCCCTTCTCTTTTTTTTTCGCTTTGCGTCTTTCCATATGGAAAGGAGGGGAAAAAGGTGGGCTGTGCGCTGCTGCTTCTTCGCTCGAACAATTCTCGAACCTCGAGTGACACCCGCCTGCATGTAAGTTCGTCGAATCACGGCCGCGGCGCTTCACTGGGCGCTTTCTCGCAGGCACCATTTTCTCACGTTATTCCTAAAGAGAAAAGAAGAGAAAAGTGAGCCCCGTAACTGTCTGCATCAGAGTGCGACACCTCAACAGTAGCTCACAAGGGATGGGAGTAAGGAGGGATTAAAATGATAGGATTAAAGATATAGAGATAGAAAGATGGGGGAGGAGAGAGCGTGGCACCGAGACAGCGACAAACAGAAGCAAGAAGGAGATAGGAAAGATGGACACGGTCGCAGGAGTCCGAGGACGGGGCACCACTCGGCGAGAGCTCTTGTCGGCGTCAGAAGATGGCGTAGGGCGAGCCAGTCGGCCAGAGCAGCACAGTCATCGGAGATCGCGGGGGCACAACTGGTCGGCACGAAATCCAGAGAGCGAGTCGCAGGAACTGCGTGTGTCACCCGCTAGTTTTGATGGGCTGTGCGTCTCTTTCACCGACTCTGTTGACCGCGGGTCATGTTGTAAAACGGAAGGGAGTGGCTAGGTCTTGTGGTCTGGTTCCACTATATAGAACCCGTTTCACGGTGACTCGAAGCTGCAGTTTTTACCGAAGCTGCTCAGGTGCGTGGCTGTGCGCAGCGTTCGGCAGGTGCTCGGTTTTGTTGTTGTTGTTGTTGTTGTCGTTGTTGTTGTTGTTGTTGTTGTTGTTGTTGTTGTTGTTGTTGTTGTTGTTGTTGTTGTTGTTGTTGTTTGCGGCAGCTGCCAAGCTCTTCCGCTCTTGCCACCGTATGCTTTGGTAGGCCTAATCATATGTACAGTCAACAGCAAAAGTTTGCGGGACGCGAAACGTACGATTTTCGCTTTGCCTGAAATCATAACCTTCAAGTAAACGTTCCATACTGCAGTAGGCATTCCTACCTATACCGTCACCTTGATTACAAAAATTGATTGATCGATATGTGGTGTTTAACGTCCCAAAACCACCATATAATTATGAGAGACGCCGTGCTGGAGGGCTCCGGGAATTTCGACCACCTGGGGTTCTTTAACGTGTGCCCAAGTCTCAGCACACGGGCCTACAGCGTTTTCGCCTCCTTAAAAAATGCAGCCGCCGCAGCCGGGATTCGATCCGACGACCTGCGGGTCAGCAGCCGAGTACCTGAGCCACTAGACCACCGCGGCGGGATAATTACAAGAATTAAGCACTGATATAACAGGAATCCACATTTGTTGTCGATTGAACGCCCCGCAATTGTTTGCTGTTGGGTGTACGTATTGTTTCAACGACGGAGCTGCTTAGCATTCCAAACCACTGGTTCGTCTCGATATAGCTCGTCATCATCGTGAAGGCGAGGTTTTGGCGGAAGCCCGTCAGGAGGATAACGGAATCGAATGAAGCTCGCCAACCATCAAAATGGGATGCGCAAGAACACGTTCCCATGGCTCTCTTCACGTAACCAGGTTTCATTTATATATGCGAGCCCAAGCGGGTTTCTGCGTATTTGATCTTTACGATCGGTGTGTTCTTTTTGATTCTATACGATGCTACGCCGCGGTGGTTTAGTTGCTAAGGTGCTCGGCTGCTGGCCAGCAGGTCGCGGGATCGAATCCAGGCTGCGGCGGCTGCATTTTTGATGCAGGCGAAAACGCTGTAGGCTCATGTGCTCAGATTTGGGCACACGTTAAAGAACCCCATGGAGGTAGTCGAAATTTCCGGAGCCCTCCACTACGGCGCCTCTTATGATTCGTGTGGTAGTTTTGGGACGTGAAACCCCACACAACAATCAATCACTTCCATATGATCAACGTGAACGGTCACTGCCTTATATGGCATGGTAAAAAAATATAAAAGAGCGATGCCGCGAAAGAAAGAGGGGACGCATGCGGCGCCAGTCGCAAATTTCAAGTTTTGGCCAGTTTCAAGTTCAGCGCTTTGTTCGACCTCACCACCCGGTCAATTTGCCTGCCTGCTTCAGTTTATATGGCACCTTGCATCGCATGTAAAAGCTGGCACAGGTGTGCTAAGAACGTGCAACGTAATGAAGGGCTTCAGCAGCTGTTGCTCGTTGCTTTTTTTTTTTTTCAAATTACCTAAATGTGATGTTCATTCTTTTAACGGGACGGCTCAGTATGTATACTCTCCCATAGTTGAGTACGATGTACTCGAAATCGTCAAACATTTTTTTCTGAACAGAGCTTCGAGTGTCCATGCCGTTCCTCCCCTATTGAGGAGGTGGGTTAGAGCTTGTACCACTGCGACATTACAGCGTGTATTTTCCTTTGCTTCTTTAAAAACAAGTCTTTTTTTGTGTAATGTTGTTCTTGAGCGCGAGAGCAAATTGTCCTCACAGGTGAATGCAAAGCATCACCAACATTGTGAATGACCCCTCCTTGTTTGTTCATATAGCCTTACTGTTTATTTAAGTTTAATCATATCGATGGTCATGAATGTCCTGTCTTTGTTGTACAATTTTTTGCATTGTACGTCACTGCATACGCAAATAAGTTCTTTTCGCTGTATATAACAGCTTGCATTGTACATACGCATTGATCACCATTGTCCATTTTTCTGTGTGCACATAAGCTGTGTAAGATATATCCGGAAATAAAATTATCTTAATCGAATACCCACGCTAGGGCGTTGGCCAAGAACGATTCGGCCGTATAGAGAAACATACTTACAAGAAGAGCGGACACTCCAGTATAGGGCCCTGTGGCCCAGCTACTGCGCTGCTTTCAGCGCCACGAGTGGCTGGTCAGACCCGATAATGCATTTTGCATAATTATTGTAACAACACTTTTTCTTTCTGATGCTGGGACTTGAAGCCGTGCCCTCATGCTTTGAAAACGAGTGTCTTTACCACTATAGGCTACACGTCCTTTTCTCTTCTTTATTGCAGCTATAGGTTACACATCTATCCATGCACGAAAGGAATACATCTACAGTAACCCACATGAATTTGTATCTTTGTGCGAAATAAATGCAGAAAAACAACACTTTTCAGTCAAACTTTACTGATTTTCGTGGTGAAGCATTAAACGTCCTCAGTGGGACACCTCTTAAAGCGGATGTGGAGAAGTGCAATAATCAATAAAGTTTCTTCTCTGCAAAAATTTGATGCCAAACTTATGTTTCCATTGACCTCCTGAGGGGGCTATTATATGCCGTGACGGAAAAGTAGAAGCGAGGGTGGGCGCGCCGTCTAGCGGTTGGTCAGAGCCCGTATTGCTGGGCCGCGAAGAGGCTCGAGTGGCCCCTCTGTATACGTTTCTCTATGACTCGGCCGGCTCGCTCTAGCTTCGTACCCCTCTTCCGTTCGCTCCCCGAACAAGTTCGCCCGCCTACAGTGTTCTGCCGCTTGGCCGATTTGTCCGGCGTGGTACGAAATAACTTCAGTTGTCGATAGAACGAGTACAGAGAGATAGAAGAAAGGAGAGAAAGCAAGACATATACAGAGATAAGAGAGATAAATATAGGAGGAGGGAGCGAAAAACGTAGAGGGAAAGGAAAGTACGAAAAAGAGGGAGGAACGAAAGAACGAATAGATGCAGAAAGAAAGAAAGAAATGCAAAGAAGCAGCCGGGACAAATCATAGATGAAAAAGAAAACTGAGAACGAGAGGGAAAGAGGAGAGAGAAACGAGGAAGGCTGTCCAGCTCCGCGGTTGGTTTCACCCTTGCGCCACTAGCACGACTGTGTAGACGTTTCCTGTTTCAACTAAAGCAATATTAACTATTATTATTATTATTATTATTATTATTATTATTATTATTATTATTATTATTAACGGTCTCTGAAACGGTTGTAGCTGAGTACCATGGCTTTAATTCATCGAACGCTCAAATACTATAGGGGTCGGTCATCACTGCCTCTACTACACAAACGGTCCCTATAACGTCCATGACTCAGTACGACTTGTTCAATTCATCGATCGCTCGAATACTATATGCCGGGTCGCTCATCCCTCCAGAAGCGGTCCCTGAAAAGTCCATGGCTGAGCATACCACTGCTATATGATTCATCGATCGCTCGAATACCAAAGGCTTTGCCGAACTATACTGGTATCACCACGCTTTATGTTCTTGAGCAAGCGGCTTTTTAGTTTTCAGAGTCGGCGAAAGTGTCAAGCGGCTGCCGACGAAAATACACGAGGATTATTGAGAGCGACAAAACGTGTAAAGAATGTTTATTTGTGGTGACGCTGTATATATGTCTTCTCGTTAGCGCATAGAGGGTACCGCACTTGGACTGCGGAGCGCTCCTTCCTCGAGTTTGGTGTATCTTGCAGACCGTGTATACCTGCAAGCAACAAAAAAAAGAATAAGCATATAAAGTCAGACGAATAACTTTGTGATCATATTCAATTCTGCGCGCTACTGAAATGACGCATCGAAAAAGAAAAAAAAAGAGGGTTCGCCAAGTTGTTTCGAGATTACATAAAGTTTTCAAAGCGAGATAATGCGTGAATTATTATTGTTAGCAGTCGTATTATTTGGTTTCTATTGATACACGAACACAAGGACACCGGGAGAATGTGGTGGGAGGAAGGCCTGAAAACGGCCGCCAAGTGGGAGCGCAACACCTTCGGGAATCGCGAATATACGCCTAACAATGTCCCTCGTAAAACTGCTAGATATAGCCGGGAAATTAGAGCATCTTCATGTGCATAGTTTCCTGGATATATGTATCACTTCACGAACGACGACGCGATGAAGAGTGCACAGAGGGAAGAGAAATAAGTGTAAGGAAAGATAAAAGAAAAAAAGGTAAGTAAGCAAAAACACAGGCATGGAGGCATATAAGTATAGTAGCAGGACAAAACGGTTATACGTGCGAGGCCAAATCAGTTTTGTTGAAAAGGTAACAAGGCTCAATAGGCCTGGTAACGCTATAGCGCACGCTCCCGAAAACAGGCATTCGTCCAAGGTGGCACACATGAGCCCAACAGTTCCCTTGATGAGCATTGCCCTTTGAATAACAAATACGTAGTGTGTTTCACAGTTATACCTATAAGCCCACCATAAGTTTACGCCCATTCCGTACGTGTTTATTGATTAATCATGGAAAACTGGAAACACTACTCCGGCACTGAGTGGCTGATCAGGGTATGAGCACTGTGAGATAGATGGTCGTTGCATGGCTGTTTAGCGCGAGCGGTCTCTCTGTGGGGAGTTTTACTTTCCTATGTTTAAATGTACAATTGGGCGTGTGTGACATTACGTCCTTCCTGTGACATTACGTCCTTCGACGCTGAAGCAAGTGGATGTTCGCTGACAACGACAACCTTTGTTGTTGTTTTTTCAGTGACAAGCGTGCTCGTTATAGACCCTGCCAGACCCCCTAACGGGTGCAAAACGGTGTTAATGGGTGTAAGGTACCATGGTACCTTACACCCATTAGCCTCTGGCAATTCTTCTCTGGCAACTCTGCGGTAGCCTCTGGCAACTCTGCTCTCACGTGCATGCATGCACATGAGAGCAGAGTTGCCAGAGGCTATACCGAGCTAACAAACGAAATATTATCACAAAAGAAGGCCCAAAAGAACCAGCGCGAGTTCCGCGAAGAAAGCCTACATTAGGCGGAAACTATAACTTCGTCGTCCCAGTCTTGAAAATATCTTGTTATAATAATAATAAAGCCATTCATATCAGTTGAAAAGACATCACAGTAATTATTTTGTACGGCAGAAATATACGCAACTATATATCAGCGAAAGGATGCATATTTTGTTTCAAACGTTGTCTCTGGGATATATCTTCATCAGCATGAGTGCACGAGTTGCTAATGCATGATAAACGTTCATTTTTTTTTGTTCTCCAACAAATATCTTGTCTTCAACACTCAGCCACTCGATAAGTAACTGAGAAGTGCGTTATCGGTGAACTCGATGATGATGAAGTAACTAAATTTGATCGAAAATCCAAAGAATCCCCCCCCCCCCCCCAAAAACACGACAAGCGGCTTGAAAATTCTACTGTATAAAGACCCGGCAAAAAAAAAACAAAGCACAAATATGCGCTTAGTATATAATCAGAACTGACAACTCTCCGTGGGAGTAATTAAAACAGATCCCTGTTAATTAACCATCGCATGCTTGTGGCAGTCATGGTTTCCGGTTTCTTACGCCATTACTAACATTCTTTCTTTAGAAAGAAAAAAAATTAACAATGTACAAAATTGTATAGCCTCAACTATAGTATTCCTTTGCGGGAGTGTTGTCAGAAGGGTGTGTTTGCAAGACCACGTTAAAGAATATCATACGGTGTAAATTTTTGGAGCGCTGCATAAGGGCCTGCCCCCATCATCATATTGTGGTTATGGGACGTAAAAACCGGATATGTATTTGCTATTATCACTGTTGCGAGAAGCTAATGAGAGAATTAATGACATATGTGTCGAGACGACAATATTGATTTTTGAAAGATACTAATCAAACCGCAGTTGCAGCGAATTGAGTGAAATGTTTTTTTACTATATCGACGATCTGATTAGCGTGAAAAAAAAAAAACTTCCCATTTAGGCATTTGTATACACATTGTGTGACAAAAGGCGAAACTGAGCATTGGGAACCAATAAGCAGATTTCCCGCGTATATATGGATAACAATTCAGACATAGTGCGAATGATGATTCTCTCTCTCTCTCTCTCTCTCTCTCTCTCTCTCTCTCTATATATATATATATATATATATATATATATATATATGTCTCTAAAGTTGGCTCATTGAACTAAGTACAATTTTAATTTGCTGCGGAATGCAAACTACAGCTCCAACTTCATTGTTTGATTCTGTGCGTATTAAGATTTCACGTAATGTGCACAGGATCCGCCACCTCAGTCAGTTAAACAAATGTTTTCTAAATATTATTTTCTATGAATCAATATGATGTCAGAAAACGTCGAGTGAACCGACGCAACTGTTTTCGTGCATATGCGTCTATACCGTAGACTCTTAATCGAGTCTCGCTTTAGCTAGATATAGCCAGGAGACTGGGCATTCTTCGTGTAGTTTCCTGGAAGTAGCCATCATTTAACCACTGATCTCATTAACAGTGTGGCACTGTTCGTTTAATTCTTACCGATACAAAATGGCAAGGTTAACAGCCCAATATTTAGGCGCATAGGTCCATCCGTCAAATATTCAGGTGCGTAAGTCCATCCGTATTGATGACTTATTAGCACGCCCGCCTTCAGGCATGAGATATGTTGTATACATAAATATTTGCGCCAGTTATACGAGTTCAATTGAGAAGTTTGGACGATTTCAAATGTGTGTAAGCAATCGAAAAAAAAATTGCATAAATAATTGCGAACGGAGGTTACTTTATTATACCGGACGTGACGTATGCACGCTTCGATAATCGATATGTTCAATTATTTTCTCACAGAATGAACATGGTACTGATTTAGGCGCCTGACTTTGCTCGGCGTTGCCATTCCGCTACGCCGGTCCAGATTATAGCGTAAGTAATGTGCAATATTGTTCAGTAGTTTATCATGAATGGATGGCGCCGTGTACAGGTTTGTACAAATTTCACGAGGGACTCGCGATATGGCATAACGAAGGCGGGTCGCTTATACGTCAATGGACTTCGTCAACAGGTGATAATTCATACGGCTTAAATATTTGGTTGTACTTTTTTGTTTGTTTCCACAGTACAACTTATAGAATCGGCGTAGCTGAGGTGATACTATAACCTCAACCTCCCCACAGCAAGCTACATAAAACAAAACAAATTTACATTAAACCTCCCCATTGGAGCTCTTTCGTGTTTTTTTTTTTCATTTCTGTCATTTCGCGAATTATATTATCTGAGAAAAGGAATATCCCGTGCTCTAAAGGAGCTCTAACAACTCCTAAACACTATATAATTTTAACAAAACACACATACGATACAATAAAAGGGGCTGCCGATTCAGAACGTGTACGATGCTATATATGGGCATACATAGACACACGCTTCGCACTCCCACTTGTAGCGGGGAAGACATTGGGGTTGCATGTATAATCATTTGGACACATCTGTCACTATGTACTTCTATATATAGTATATATTTATATACTATATATTTATATACTATATATTTATACTATATTTATATGCTATGTAATTCTATACAGTCACTCTGCACAGAAGTGGACGGTTCAGTGTATATACACTGCGTGTGCATTTGCAGTATAGTTGAAATAGGGAACAGTGGAGAACGCCAGTGAAAGCCAGGCTGTTTGCGATGTTGTAGAAGCCAACTCTCGCCACTCGACGTCCGAGACGCACCACCCGAGGTGGCATATCGTAGAGTGGGAGGCGGAAAAGTGCCGCGCCGCTGTGCAAATAGCGGCGATTGACTTACTCGCTGATCGCTTGAATAAGGAGTATACACGCTGTAGACGTTCCGGTATAGGCTGCGAAAAAACTTATATTTACAGGCTCTACAGAATTTACGTAAGAACAGACATCAAAGTTACGAAAGAAAAAAAGGAACACTTTGGAAGTTAACCAACTTGTGCCACCCTATATACGGGATTCGGCAGAGCCGATGGTGCCTAACATTACAAGCCCGATTCAAGATCCCTGCCAGAGCTCTAGGGGCCTCTTCTTATTTCCTCGGTGCTCCGCCTTTACACAACTCTCGGCGAATAGTCGCCTGTTTGTCCTCCTATAGGACAGTATACACATGCACGGTCGATCAAAAACTTGCCGCAAGGATGTCACCTTCGAGCACCTGATGGGCTCATGCCCCTCGCCCCAAATTACGCAACAACCAAAATGTAAATAGAACAAACGCTCTTCGTTCGTATGCAACCAATGTTACTATGGCCCGAAGACGTGTATACAAGGTGAATATTCAGACGGCGCGATGGATACCACTTGTAGCGCTGTCGCATGCGTGTTAAACGCGCAACTCGGCGATTATATTACTGCTCTTCGCTGGACTGCATGCATGCTAATGGCACGCTGACCTCACTCTGGACCGAGGCACCCTGTTAATCACGCTGGATTTCTTGACGTACACGTCCAGAAACCCGGACGTTGCTGTCTTTGCACGAGACGTGCTGTACAGTGGGAAAAAAAACAGCAAATGCTAACGGGTGACATATACATTGCTCCATAGCATAAGGGCCATCGGAAGTGTTTGATTGATAGACGCCGTTTCACGTGAATTTTCGTTAAATCACGTGGACACCAACGCGATGAAGGAGACTGGCCTATACAGACTCCAAGAGATGCCAATACAGTAAAAACTCGTTCATACGATCACGGTTCGTGTGAATTTCAGGGTGATACGCATTTTTGTGATCCCGGCCAATTAAGGCCCTGCAGAGTAGTGCTGTATACAGTTGTTGCGAACCGAATTTTCACCCCGTGACGTTTAACACGAAAGTATACGCTGCCGCGCAGGAATATACGCACAGGTGCTGCCTGCGCTCTCGTGGAAGACGCTGCAATCGCACGTGGACACGACAGTCCCGAGACGCAGCTAGGGCGACGCACTTCGCGCCGCCAGTTTGTCAAAGTGAGCGGCACACCGTATATACCCCTCCAATATTGAGCGCGCGGAATTGGGAGGCCTTATTGCGCCTTCGAAAACCTTCGCGCTTAGATTACAGATGGCGTTGTTATCACGTTCTTTTTTTTCATTATACATAGGAGTGAAGCTCCGCCCTCCGCCGTCGAAGCTCCCTGCGCCGGGCAAGCGCGCCGAGCGAAGCAACGGGTGCGCGCGCGCTATAGCTGCGCAGCGGGAGCGAAGGCAGCTGCGGCGGATGGCTGCGCCGCTCGTACCACACGCTCACTCGCTCCCGCCACCGAGCGCAGAAGACGCTCTCCCCACCCGCTCTCAACTCTACCGCTTTCGTGACAGCCAGCAGCGAGACAGGCGCGTAGTTTTCTAACCCCCGTATTCACAAACGCTCCTTCACTCAAGGACTCTCCTCGACTTGAAAAAGTCGATGGAAGCGCCGTCTCTTGGCGGAACAAGTCACTGCATATCGGCAATATTCTGCTGCGATTCTTGAGAAGTGCAGCATCGATTTCAGTCGAGCGGCGGCGCAGTGCTCAACTCAGTCAAGTGAAGGGCGGAATTCGAGTCGAGGAGCGTTTCTGAATACGCGGGTAAGAAGCTTTGCTCATCGGTTACAGTCGTGCATGGAACAACTTGTTCTCCGTCGCATCGGCGCGTGCCGACGACGTCATACTGGGCTCACACACGCATTCAAGTCTATGCAGGCCATTTCCTCACAATCGGACATCCTGTGAAAGGTGGACGAGCACCGAAAGAAAGAGATGGACGATCCTGGCGAAGGAGCTATAGGCTTCGCAACGTCGACGTGCACAATTATTGGGGAACGATCAAGCCTGCCAACTCTCCGATTCGGAGACACCCGAATTTCGGGCAAACCTTTCGATTGTGAAGGCGTGACCGTTAATCTCTCGAAAAACATCCCCGACTTCACCGCGATCAGAAAATTATATTAACAAAGGGCAGCAGCTCTAAAACTTTCTGTCCGTCATCTCTTGTGTACAAAGCAACTTTTTTGTTGTTTACGTCCGCATCACTCAACGGTTGTGCGGAAAAGCATACGAAGGTTTGGAAGGGGTCAATAGTTGTCACGGATCTAAACACATCCGGTTGATTAATTACACGAGGCGTATATTTACGAGTACTGGCATGATCGTTGATGTCAAAAACACTTTACGGGCATTTATTCAGAGCTGTTCAAAATTTGATGCCACCCTGAGGGAAAAAAAAACAGTAAATGAAAATGTACACCAGCTGTGTTCTGTCGCATACTAATTTTCTATGTTTTCCGGTGACATGAATTCCGGATAATGCAAATATCATTTGCGACCCGCTTTGGATTCATGTCACCGAGGTTTTACTGCATCTGCCTTCATCCAAAAGGTGTGAAAAAGGCGGGGGAATGCACGTATATACTCTGTATGGCCTCCGTCAATTATGTGATAATTAGTGACATAAAAATTAAACTAGACACTGACATACACACATATTTATTCTAACGAGTTCGTTTGCTTCGAATTTCTTTTGCCAGAACCTTGTCATCACGTTATGTTAATTTTACACATATATATGCAGTCTATCATGATGCGTGTTGCAGAGGGTGATAAGTGGAACGGATAAGAATCTGCCACACATGAAGTTTCGATCTCGTTTAACGCAACATAACCGTGTATGCGCAGCAAGAGCTTAAGAAAGAAAAGGAGCATATATACTGGACTATATAGGGAGGGGGGGGGGGGGAGTAGAAGAAGCGTCGACACTCATCTTCTATGCATGCGCTTGCAATGATGCTTAAACTACATGCTGCGAAAATGCGGTCACGTACACCTGTCAGGTAAGTGGCTGAATTCGTACGCTTCAAGTCGAGGTTGCGAAATGTGTGTACAGACCGTAAACATATAGCAAGATTCTCGATTACTGTTTTTTTTTTTTTTTGTGGATTCTCACAGGCGTGAAGAACTTGTGAAGCGCACCGCAGTCAGAAGAGCCTTCCCTGATACACGGCGTGTCAACCACAGTAAACAGGGAAGTATAGCCGTCCGTTCATTCGCTGCTGCTTTGATTAACCATTTTCACGGAGAAAAGAAACGCACGCTTCATGACCGAGTTACAGATTTAGTTGACGCGAGTATATAACGAAATCGTTTATAGAAGCGTCCAAGACTTTTGCGGTTACATCATGGAACAAGGGCAACCGTAAAAACATTCTTCGAATTTCTTTGCATGTGACATTGCTATCCACAACATTCACGTGCTTTAAGATAAAATAGGCTCGCTATGCTTCGTGACGCACAAGGTTTGTTAAAAAAAGATGCTGTCAGCACATTAAAATGACAAACGCTTGACAGATGATTGATTTGATTGATTTGTGGGGTTTAACGTCCCAAAACCACCATATGATTATGAGAGACGCCGTAGTGGAGGGCTCCGGAAATTTTGACCACCTGGGGTTCTTTGACGTGCACCCAAATCTGAGCACACGGGCCTACAACATTTCCGCCTCCATCGGAAACAAAACGCTTGACAGAGCTAATCATTTTCGCTGGGTATAAGCCGGCCGCTCCAAAACATAATCGATGAAGCAGCTTCGATCGAAGGCGAGTTTTCGCGTTCTATAGCTGCGCCTAATCTTCTGCGAAGGTTTTCGTAGACAGAAAACTAAAAAAAAAAACAGTGTCCATCTCTCTTGTCCTTTCCCTCACAAATAATATCGTGACCTCTCGGCAGTATACCGTTTTTTTTTCTTCTCTGCATGACCACAAACAGCGCACACACCAGCAAAAACACAGCAAACATGGTCTATATGCGCAGCGGCTTCCACGCGCAACCAAACACCCGACGACAGCGCCACCGCAATTTCGGGATGTATGTTCAATGTATAATCGTCTATAGGATGTCCTCACTTCATATTAGGCTTACGTACAAACTTTGTCGTATATATATATATATATATATATATATATATATATATATATATAGACTACACGATTCTGACGCCGATGCTTCCAAAAATGGCAAGAAAAGAGACTACATTCTGATAAATGTCGCGCTTGCCGATCGTGCCTATATATATAGACTGTTCATGCAAGAAGACTCGATGGTACACTTCGTTCAGGCGCAAGTTATGATAAGCAGTCTCCAAACTGTGTCAAACTATAGCGCAACATGATTATAACGCATTCGACATTAGATTCCGAGAAATCAAATCAGGTATATAGTGCGTCATTTTCTGCGACTTTCAGTTAGAAATCCTAATTAACGTGTAGTTAGAGGTTTGTTTATTTTGCAGGCAGTCGTGCTTAATTTTTTTTTTACACAAGAAATGTCAGATAACCGGCACACTTTTTTGTTGTTGTATTAATTTAGAGTGTAAAGAAGAGTAATAGTTTTGAAGTTGGCTCATCAAAGATCGTGTCATACATTCCCCAAAGTGATCGGCTACAGACAGCACACTGAGCTTAAGTCAAGACACACTGATTATGCAAGAAGGTTAAATTTATGCTATATGCGCAATGTATCGTATGCTCTTTCTCGGCCAATACTCCAAAGAACTGGTTAAGCAGGCTACGCCCACACATATAGACAATGCACTTCAAGGGAATATAGCTTTAAGTGAGCTTTAGCCTATATGACTCGAGGCGCTGACTGACACGCGGTCTCATATTGTCTGCTTCCTTTGCCGTGAAAGTACTATACGCATGTCCAAATTGGTGCAAGTAAGACGATGAAGAACACTCGCATATATTTACTACTATGTATGCACTTCTTAGTCTTCTCGAAACATAGCCTCTAATGCTCAACGATAGCCTATAATGTTCAAAATAGTGTTCTGTATGTATATGCAATCAGTATTGCCAAGAACGAAAAGAGGCGTTTCAAAAAAGAGTCCTTTCTTTTGTTAGGCACAACCAATTCAATATATATATATATATATATATATATATATATATATATATATATATATATATATATATATATATATATATATATATATATATATATATATATATATATATATATATGGTCTGCTGCGTATGTATACACTCAGCCTCAAAAGCTTATTTGCAGACCACACAATCGAGTACTGTTGACGTACAGTGAGTTGTGGCCCCTTATAAAGCGCATTATATATGTGCGGTTCGCATGTGCTATGTACGGGCTATATACTAATTAACGCGCTGAGTAGCGAGGCTGTGTGCATGAATAGCGAATTCCTTTCATCCCACGACCAGCCAACATGTGCAGTCGATTGTGTGTAGCACACGAACTCATCAAGAAAACTTTCACAGAGCTGCTATACTTCACCAACTACCTCGAAAAAGATCCTACACGCACTTCACGGACTATACTACAGTAATCGTAATCGCTAGCGCGTTCACCATGCATGCATCGTCTCCGTGGATACCTAAACCATGTGTGAAGACAAACTAAGGTAAACTATATAGTGATACTAGTCACACAAGTTAAGGAGAGAGCAGAAAGTTGGGCCGTGGAAAGTTTCAAGTCACGACTTTTGTGCAAGCCACCGTCGCGCAGAACTCACGTCACGAGTCAGCGTTGATACCGAAGTGTGCAAATGGTTGAAACGGGTACCGTCTTCCTAAACAGATCTATGCCTGGCGTATAATTGCAAAACGGGTATTTAGCATCAATTATGAGACGCAAATCTGATTTGAGGACAACTATAGGGTTCTCAGTGGCGTGCTTGTGCTGTCAGAAGGAATGCTCAGGTAACGTTGCCGTTAAGAACACTATAGAAAACAATGAGCTCAAGATGTTTCATGCAGAGTTCACAAACTGTTGCCTACCTGCTCTTTTCCCGGGTAGTTGAGCAATGTCGACAGACGAGAAGCCGTTGGACGAGCGTTCCCATCACTCACTTCAGAGGTGAGGCTCCACATACGGAAAGATGACCGCGAACGCGGAACACAACGCGCGTGCCCTGCACTGACCGCCGGCACTGAGCCGTCTGCGTTCTCGGTGCGCGCGCCTCATCGAAAACGCAGAGCGGAGCATATCCGGGCTCTACTGCGCACGCGCGGAGAGCGCCGCGCCGCGCAGGCGCAGTACGCGTCACGCATTCCGGTACGGAACGACTACGGCGCGGCCGTTTTCGAGGCAGCGGCCTGCGTTGCCTCGAGGAGGGCGTACGCCGGTTCGGCGGCGCTGGAAAGAGAGACGCGTGGAAAGAAGGCACACCGGAGGGGGGTCATCTCGCTACGCAGTGTGATATGCCATTGGCGGTAGAAGGAGGAGGGGGGCCGGTATCCACGGCGACGCTGGTTGTACGCTCCCGAGGAGAGGGGCGGCGCCACCGATGCCTCGATGAGCCGGCTCGCCTACCCCCAAGCCCGGCCCTATCATCACCGGCACAGTGGAGCGCGAGCCAGCGAGCGGGCCGCCTGCGCGTCGAGCCGGCCATGAGCTGATTGGCCCCGCCCGTAAAGAAAAAAAAAGTATGGTTCCCCCCCCCGCGCCGTCGATTCCGCAACTGAGCCGCCTCGGACTCCTCCAGTCGGTTCGACAACGCACACTGTGTGCACGCGCGCGCGCGCGCTGCGCATTCCGCGAGTGAGTGAGTGAGCCGGCTCGCCGTTTGGTTTCTTCGTCCCGTCTGCTAGTTTCTGGCAGCAGACGAAGCCTTCCGCTGTGAGACGACTCCGTGCACCCGCTCCTGCCGGCTGTCTATATCGTTTGGAATGCACCGCTATTCCGCAATCCGGGAGCAGACGAGACGTACCGCGATTCCGTGCTGCTCCCGATCCTCACTACAAGCAGGCGACGCCGTCGACTTCTGTGCGCCGCTCCCGTGTAGCAGTCAAGAGCAGACGACGCGCTGACTTTGCCGCTCCCGCGTGTATAGCCAACGACCAAATCATTTCCTCTCGCTGGTGCTAACGACGACACACCGTTATTCTGTGCTACTACCGATCCTCGCAGGAAGCAGACGACGTCGTTGACTCGTGTACTCTGCCCCCGAGTTGTCATCGAGGGCACACGACGCTGACTCTGCCACTCCCGAGAGTAGCCAACGGTCTGGCTGCTCCCCATCTCTGGAGCAGACGACGTGTTTGTTTACTGCGCTTGTGAACTTGTAGATCTGTGTGTTTCGCGTTCCCGGCGATGGCGCTTGGGCCCGCGCCCGCTCCTGCGGCCGTGTTTCCCGCGTCGGCCGCGCCGCCGCCGATGCTGATGCTGCCGACGCTCAACTTCTCCGTCGGCCAAGTGGCGGCCGTCTGCGAGACGCTCGAGGAGAGCGGCGACGTGGAGCGCCTGGGTCGCTTCCTGTGGTCGCTGCCCGTGGCGCACCCGAACTGCGCCGAGCTGAACAAGAGCGAGGCGGTGCTGCGCGCCCGGGCGCTGGTAGCCTTCCACGCGGGCAACTTCCGCGAGCTCTACCGGATCCTGGAGGGCCACCGGTTCGCCAGAGGCTCGCACGCCAAGCTGCAGGCTATGTGGCTCGAGGCGCACTACCAAGAAGCCGAGAAGCTGCGCGGCAGGCCTCTGGGACCCGTGGACAAGTACCGGGTGCGCAAGAAGTTCCCGCTGCCGCGCACCATCTGGGACGGCGAGCAGAAGACGCACTGCTTCAAGGAGCGCACCCGGTCGCTGCTCCGGGAGTGGTACCTCCAGGACCCGTACCCGAACCCGACCAAGAAGCGGGAGCTGGCGCAAGCTACGGGGCTGACGCCTACCCAGGTGGGCAACTGGTTCAAGAACCGGCGCCAGAGGGACAGGGCGGCGGCCGCAAAGAACCGGTGAGTCGATGTGTGTGTTTTGATTTCTGTGGATTATAGTTGTGTTCACGCCGAGCTCACTCTCGAGCTTGTTGGCCGACTCTCACCACCGTTGATCGCGTCGATGATGTATTTAGTTGCACCACCATCTCCTCCGAACGTGTTTAAACGCTCCAATAGTTATTCTTTTAGCTAATTTCAAGTCGCACGACACATGAACAGTTTTATATTGGAATGCACAAAAAAAAAAAAAAACGAGAAAGTCAATGCACACGCATGCACACACAGCATATATTGTTTTCAAACCCTTATCTGTACTGAAATTAAACGTCTCTTCTTTGAGGTGAAGTATACTTTTTATAAGCTTCCGTACGTCGTTGAAGCATCGTACACGTAATGCCGAAAAAATTAACTTGCTCGTCGCATTCTTGTGAACGTTAGTTTTCCTTAACGCTACGTTTAAATGAAACAACTAAATGAACTGCTGCATTCGTGTTTTCCTCTGAGGTTTGGCGTTGTTGGGACGAACAAAAATGAAGCACCTCGTATCTCGGGAGTTACACGACCTGTCAAGCGGAAGTAAAACCAGATGAGAATGTTAAGCAGACATCGAAGGCTTGCACTGGACGTGCATTTAAGTGCGTCCACGTGATGGTACGTCACAGAATTAAGTATAGCGAACTAAATCTCGTGTTACATTTATTCATGTTTACTGATTCATTCAGTGAGTTAATGACTCTTTCACAAAGGTAATGGAAATGAATTATGGTCAGCAGAGGATATAAACATGCTGCAATTTTATCATAAGCATATCTATAAACAGCATGCAGGGTGTATCCTTTATTCAACATTTTTTTCGAATATATAGTATAATTCTGGCTTGCTTGTGCTTGAACTTATGAGAAAAAAGCTAAATGACTTCCGTGGAATTCCCAAGAAGAAGGTTCCAATATAACAACGGCAACTTCTGTGGTCATATATAGTCTTGCTGCTCTCTTAAAAATATGTATATTTCCACAGAAACTGCACATATATTTTTTTTTAATTTGAAACGAGGAGAAGAAAATACTATAGCCAGCTGTTACGTTCGAACTATGAAACTATAATATGCTGAAATGAAGGTTCTCTTCATGCCCGTACGTAAAGTTGTGTTCGTTGAATTTAATTTTCTGTTCGCTTGCTTGTTGTTATGTAACACGTACTGAATACCTAATAATAAACATGCTTAGCCTGTTAACACCTACCGGGTAACAGTGACTATTCAAACGCAGCCATTCCATTTAGAGTAACTTGTTGACGGCAGTATTGAGAATCAAACGTGCATCACAGATTTTTCCATGCAAGAGCGTTATTAAGAGTCTTCGGTAAAGCTCTTTGAGGTTATGCACGGTATCAGCTTTGGTATAGCAGGCAATTCAAAACGTTTGTATACACACCCAAATGTGTAGCTTTCGCCGCAATACGTCAACGGTCGTCAATAAGTCAACGCGCTATATTTAGTAAGCCATGACAATGTTATTCCTTTGGATGAACTCAGTACTTTATTATAGGTTATACATGGGCTACATGAATGTAAAACAAACTCAGACATTTAAGATTCCAGATGGAACGACTCACTCTTACCATACCTGTTTAAGGGTTACGAAGATACACAGCTGTCCCTGCTTGATATGCATTAAAGTCCGCTTCTTGGTCAGGTGCCATTGTGCTCGCGTGGGTCACCTCAGCAGCGCACACACACGTACACAGTTTTATGGAATGTAATATTCATAACAGATGTCGTTCAGTTTCTCTCTCATTTATATATGAGCACTCTAAATAGAAATACGGGTTAATGCGTTACGCTATCATAGTGTGGTATACTTTCATACGAAAGAGGATCGCGTGATGAACTTTATTGACAAATAGAGAAACTATATGTGAGACTATATAAGAGTATATTTCTCTTCCGAAATCAAACCGATGTACAATACGGAAGTCGTTGCGTATGCGTATACCATTAAATTGTATCCTTAGACAATATACCAGAAGCGCTATACTCTTGCCACGTGGGGATGTTCGTCGGTAGAAAAAAAAAAAAAAAACTCGCAAAAGTAGAAGTGGTTGGCCGCGCCTCCCACGACTTTCCGCACCAGCTTGCAGTGGCTTATTTTTCGATGGCTTCTATACCTACGCATGACGGGTCATAGGTGAAAAATTAATTGTATCGGGTTTTAAGGTATATAGCCGGTGATTTACATGGCATGTTTCGGGATATCTTATTGTAGCCGATGCAGCCACAGTATAAGAAAAAAAAAAAGGCTTTCAGACCCACGATGCCAAGCGGGCATCCATGGGCTGAAGATTTGGTGCGAAATGAAAAATAATAAGATTAATAATATAACAAAATCATCTCCTTCGTTTTGTTTAATAATAATGGACCCTACGATGGAGGATTCCAGCAACAAAGAATCCTTAAACGTTTCATCGGTCCATGCTCTTGTATCGTTTTACGTTTGGATTCCCTTAAATGTATATTCATAACGCAGGAATAAGTGTGTCGACCTATACGCCAGCCCGTTTCTGTATACATGCATGGTTTGAAGAATGCACACTCGATAGTGCGGGAAGAACACGCTGAAAATGAGCACCGTTCATTTAGTATGTGTACACTTTCTCACTATATCGAGAGAAGTCGGATGGTTAACAACCATGGTTTGCCAAGCGAGACGAAGGATGTGACCGGTAATTTGTTTAACTGACTATAAATAACCACTAACGTCGAGAATAACAGGACTCCATTCGGCTCGCGTTTATAGAGCACGCATTTTGGGGTGAGGCTTGTCCGCAAATAACTCCAAGTAAAGTGTATACCACAAAGTTCAGCCAATAGCACTATGAAGTCCATTCCAGAGGAGCATCAAAAAATGATTTCTTATACAGTTTGCAAGTATGGCGGTATACGCAAGGCTTCGAGAAATTGGTACCGTGTTCACAAAAATTCTTTCGCAAGTGCTGTTTCCTCATTTGTCGGCGGGCTTCGCTAATAACGAGTCCCGCATCGTGATTGGCTGAGACGTTTTCTGACGAAAAACTTTCTCGGAGCAAGGCATCTTTTTTTTTTTTTTTTGAGTGCGGGTCTCAGGTGCTTAACGAATGTTCATACAAATATCATTCGCATTCCCTTTAAATGTAATAGTGTTGTACATATGAAAAAAAAAAGAGAGAGAGAGAGATCCTAATATTTTACGGCCGAATCTTCATTTGTACTTTAATGCTAAAGTTCTTGAATACGAGGAAGCGAATATTGTTTTACATTATTTCAAAGATGGATGCTCAATACTGGAAAGAAAAAGAAATATTTCAGAAGCTATTAAATTGAATTCACCTTTCCAAGGAACTCTTCATAATTGGTATGAAGTACGTATACACGCTATACACAGAAGCGCTGCTGACTTTCTTGCGGGCCACAAGCCTGAAAGATACTTTTTTAAGTATATAGTGTATAGCCTTTGTGCGAGACTGTAAGCCTTATGCGATAATCACTGTATATGTCATAGTAATCTCGGAGCACCTGGCGTATACAGCATGTCAGCCGAAAAGCCAGACAGTCATCTCCAGAATATGCATATATATTTTCGGCCTGGAAGACCATTACTCACCCACGCCGGTGAAAGCATTAGCGAAGAAGTGTTCAAATAGACCGGGAAACTAAACTCAATATGCGTTCATAAGATGACGCGTATATAATATGTCAACCGGAGTAATAATCGATAAAGACTATAGTCTCTTTAACGCAAAAATTTTGGCCTGTATATGTCTGTCTGTTGGTGTCTGTCCAACGATTCAGTCACCCCGTGAAAGTCGCCCGTGCTCAAAGCCCACCCATCTTGATCCGGTGGCATTCGTTGATACTTGCGAACATTGTCAATTGAAAAGCAAATATTACGCATATTTGAGGCGCGGCATCGTTACGTAAAGGTTAAAGGGGGGGGGGGGGGTATTTTGAAATCGCATATATAAGTAATTCTAAAGACCGAAGTGTTAATTACGTCACACTGGCAATACGACGCAATATGAACAAAAAAAAAAAGGTGGTGTTACCTATAGACGGTTATAAGGTCACATGTTTTGTACCCCCCCAAAAAAAAAATTCCGGTCACCTCACTTACCAGCTCCTATATATAACGTCGAAACTGAAATCACGTTTTCGATTTCTTTTCAAGTGTAAGGAAACTGTCTTATTTGTTTTTCACATTAATGAAACGTGCGTAAAGTACGAAAGAATGTTTTATCATTTTTTGTGTAGCTCGAAAGAGCATTTATTTGAATATATTTGGCCAAATAAGGGAAGGAAACTGTAGAAAATCGGCGGGATATTTTCTATAGCTCTTGTGATCCAGCAATGCTATGAAATCACATCGGTGGACAAAATCGGAAGTCATCAAGGGGCTGTAAACCTTGGAAGTGTCTATACGCTTCGCTAAAAAATTCAGGGGCTTCAACTGTAAAGTGACCTGGTGCTGCCTTGCAGTGGCTCGGCGTTTTAAATAAACTCTCTTCTTCCAACAACTGCAAGATGGCGCCACATATCATGCAGCGCATCCGCACAGACGGCTATGGTATTTTCGATGTCATTTGCACCGAAGCAGGGAGATACCAGCCAATGTTTTTTTTTTTTTTTTTTAGAGTGTTGCTCGGTACGATTCGGGCATATTACGTCCGCCGACAATAGACGCGCAGACCAACGATTTTCGGTGAACCGATTGACTCGACTATATAGTCCAGCATTCTTGCGCCGAAAAAAAAAAAAAAAAAAAACCCCGCCGTGGCGTAATAGTATAGACTTGCAGGTGCGTGATTTTGTCGAGGTGTGAGAACGACGAACAATTTTGCCTCATTCGCGAGACCGGTTGCGTATAACATGTTTCTGTAATGTAATATTTGTATACTTTCGAAACGACAGGGTAAACGTCTGTCTGCTACGTGGTTTCATTTTGTGACTATACAATCGACGAGATAACACGATTGTGCCGAAGAAACGTTGTAATTTTGACTGTATATGCCATTGTTCACTGAGCTTTGTCATTAAGGATAATATGCAAATTCACTACGGAAATAATAACTGCACCAAACCAACCGTGTATACATGTAGTCGCGCAACTTCGCTGCGACTTTCGTATTCACAAATAGTGAGAGGGCGCTGAATTTTTACTCCCCGGCCGATGTCTGGTAAGATCAATGAATTTTAGTGAACTTAATCACGTTTTTCACTGAAACGAGATATAGGTATATGCAGAAGCGAGGCATCACCGGCATTTCTAAAGCTTGCGTGTAAGCTTTAGAAATACATTAGGGTATACAGGATCTCTGAGAAAATGCATATATACGTAATTCTAAAGACCGAAGTGTTTGTAACGTCACACTGGCAATACGACGCAATATGAACAACAAAAAAAAAAAGCTGGTGTTACCTATAGACGGTTTCAAGGTCACATGTCCTGTACCCCCAAAAAAAAAGAACAGTCTGCAGTACAGTGTTCTGTACTGCAGACTTGAACGGCGTCCCGATGATGATGATCAAAACTTTATTACTCTCAAAAGAGGGCACTGGTTGAGAGGTCGGTTACCCATGGGACACCGCGGCCTCCAATGCGCGTGAAACTATCCGGCTTTGCTGGGCCGAGTCGGCGATAAGGGCCGGACTCCCTGGTATCTTCTGGGTGAGAAGCGTCAGCGTGTATACTGTGGACACGTCCATGCCATGTGTGTGATGCATGCCCACACCTCGTGACACCACACTGTAAATACTGCTCAAAATCGGCGTCCCGACGTCCACGAACAATGGAGTATGCGCGAGCAACCGCGTATACGTATACTAGATGTATTGTGGAGCAGTATCCCTCTTCTCAGAAGGAACATCTGGAGCGCCTGTGACCAACATGTACGCACTCTTAGTGAGGTCCCACTTAACGTGCTGGATATATGTCGAGCAAACTACATCAAAAACGTCTAGTGTCCCATGGCTATGAGCACCACATTACGCCGGGCATGATCAATTTTCACACTTACTGGAGGCTTTCCTGTGAATAATAGAATTATAGATAGATAGATAGATAGATAGATAGATAGAGATAGATAGATAGATAGATAGATAGATAGATAGATAGATATAGATATAGATAGATAGATAGATAGATAGATAGATAGATAGATAGATAGATAGATAGATAGATAGATACGTTTCATATTTTGATTCTTGTGGAGGTGGCATATATAATCGAGGCAGCCCGGGTACGCGTATGCATTGGCACGCACGTTGCGTATATTATATATACACAAAGGGTTTTTTTCGGACACCATTCCTGACGTGGCATTGTTCTGTTGGTCGCTTTTGACACCTTTTCCTGCTTCTTATGAATGTTACTAAGGGTATTACTGCGCGGAGACGATGAAAATACGCTCGCCGAGGTGACACGTGCGGTTCCTCTTGGTCATTGCCTGTTTAAATTGCTAGAAGCAGCCAGACCATTGTGGCCTATAGTTTCCTGGCTATAAGAAGCAGTGCTTCACCCGGGATCAGATTGATTGCATTGGATAAACTTTTATTTGGTCCTCCAAAACACATATCACTGTGTTGCGGGCAGCTCCCACGTGGGGACTGAGATGCCAAGCTCCTCAGCCGCCTCGCGGGCTTGGTGGACAGCCCAGAGCTGATCTGCCAAGGACGAGCTGCGGATGGCCGTCTCCCATCTGGCAGAGGTGATGTTCGATAAATGAGCGAATTGGGTACACTGCCAGAGCATATGTTCTAATGAAGCTATTTCCCCACAATGTGGGCAAAGATTACTTGGGTATAGGCCAGGGTACATGATGTGTAACATTTTCAAAGTAGGGTACATCCGCGTTTGCGAAAGTCTTAATGTAACTGCTTGGGGCCGAGTTAGATTTTTGTAAGGTGGAGGGAAAATCCTTCTAGACAGGTAGAAATGTTTAGTAAGCTCGTTGCATGTTGTAAGATTTTCCCGGTTATCCCCTTCTCCGGTAGAACGCACCCCCGGGGAGGCACGGTTGGAGAGGTCTCGCGCTGCCTCGTGTGCTGCTTCATTGAGATTGGGAGGGGAATCGTTGATTTGTCCAAGGTGAGCTGGGAACCAACTCAGAAGATGATGCGTTATGTTCTTGCCATGTAGTATTCTCAACGTTTGTTCTGAGACCGTCCCCTTTCCGAAGACCCGTAGTGCTGCCATGGAATCACTGTAGACGACTTCAATGTTATCCATCTTGGGTGCTAAGGCGATGGCCACTTGTTCCGCAATGATTGGGTTTTTCGTCCTGACCGTCGCTGAGTTGACGACATGGCCAGCCCCATCGACTACCACTGCCACAAAAGCTTTCCCATTGGCGTAGGAAGTGGCGTCAACAAATACGACCCCTCGTTCCTCGTTTTAGACTTGACGAAGTATAGTCCTGGCCCTCGCTGCTCTTTTTCCGACGTTGTGTTCTGGATGCATGTTTCGTGGTATAAGAGATACCGTGACATTTTCCCTGATGTTGTCGGGGATATCATTGTAATTGCGTCTGATTGCTATTGGGTGTCGGCCCAGCTCCTGCAGGATCATTCTCCCCGACATTGTAGTAGATAACCTTGCAAACTGTGCTCTCTCTTGGGCTTCTGCTATTTCTTCGAGCGTGTTGTGTATGCCAAGCTCAAGCAGACGCTCGGTGCTGGTATGTATGGGTAGGCCCAGGACCTTCTTGATAACTTTCCTGAGGAGCACATTCACTGTCTCGGACTCTGCCCTTGACCAGTTGTGCATTGCTGCCTCTTACGTGAAGTGGCTTAGAACAAACGCATGCATCAACCTGATGACGTTGTCTTCCTTGATCCCATTTCTTTTATTGGCCATTCTGCGTATGAGGTGCACCGCATTTCTGTTTTCCATAGATAACTTGGCTATAGATTTGCTGTTAGCGCCGGTAGACTCTATCAGCATGCCCAGGACTTTGATGGAGTCGACCCTATGGATGGCATCCCCCTTGATTTGTACGCGTAGCTGGATGTCTATCTGCGGAGTGTATGCAATTAACGAATGCGGCATCATCAAGTTCTGAGCAAAGTCATGTGCATATACGCTATACTAGGGCACGTCAGCACGGGGCATTATTTATTTATTTATTATTTATTTATTTGAAATACACAACATGGCCACATGGGCATTGAGTAAGGAGGTCTTTACAAAAAATTTTATACACTAAAGGTAGAAACCCAAATTCACAAGCAAAATATGATATGCAAGAACAGAGCAATGTGAAACATATAATTATTACGATCAAAATTCTACAAAGGGTGAATGATACAAGAACCAGCAGAAAGGGTAACAATAAAAAGTGAAATACAAGTTGTGTTGTATATTATAAGGTATAAAATAATATTGTCTGTTGTTGGCTATAGTGGTGTTTTATGTCACCAAAATGATGAACTACCGGCTATAATGCCAAAGAATGTAGCCTAAATACGACTAATTGATTACCTTCACTGGCTATTGTGTTCCTGCACGATGGTTAATGTATACAAAGGAAGTGCAAATTTAGGGACTCGTTCTTCTTCGTTATACGCACAAAAAGGTAACTCACAAAAACCATCAAAAAGAAAACAAAAGTTTTGTTAGTTGTGTAGGTATAAGGCGATGAAATCGAGATTATACCATACTCTCCACCATATTGCCCCTTTTACCCGTCGGCTTTCCATCGCGTATTCTCTTCGCCTTGTATATTACACGAACACGGGACACGAAAATCATAATACAAAGAAGACGAAAACGGCGTCCATAGTATCGCCCCCACCATTGCTACCACCTGCCCTCTCTTTTATCTCTCCATGCGTATTATATGCGCCCTCGCATTGTCAGCAGCGCCTCCTGCTGGCATAGAGCAGCGCTGCCACGAACGAGATTATAAGACCGTGTGTGCCGGCTGCAACAATGGACAATCGCGGCCTCGTCAGGTCTGGGTTGTATAGATCTGCGTGGTGGAACGGAGACCCTCCCCCAATCCCCTCTTGGTGTCTTATTACTACGCTATACCGCATCATTACCTGTACTTTGCGTCTTTCTTCGGCGGGTCCCGTCTTCTCTCCCAAATCTCTATACCGTTTCATTTGCCACTGGAACAGTGCTCTATAGTGTCATGTGAAATGGGCTTGCGGACAAATGTAAGATGTAACGCGCCACATTATACGTTCCGGACGTGTGTTAACACGCATATCTCGTAATGTAAGACCTTCGATGTCAACCCGCCGTGGTGGTCTAAATAGTGGTTGTGGGACTTGACAGGTGACCCGCAGGTCCGGAGATCGAATCCCGCCTGCGGCGGCTGCATTTCTGATGGAGGCGAAAACGCTGTAGGCCCGTGTGCTCAGATTCGGGTGCACGTTAAAGCTTCCCCGGGTGGTCGAAATTTCCGCGGAGCCCTGCATTATATACGGTGTCTCTCATAATCATATAGTGGTTTTGGGACGTTAGACACCACATATCAATCAATCGGAGCCATGTTTTGCGGCGCCTCTCATAATCATATCTGAATTTTAGGACATAAAATCCCAAATAACTATAAAATAGTCAGTATATATCAAAATGTACAACAACAGCGAATAGGAAAACAAGGTACTTTTCATGTGGCATGTATAACGACGAGACAAAGCAACTTGGTAAAGGTTCACCCAAAACACCATGTCGCGTATTGGGATATAATGCAGAAGCATGAATATGGCAGGATATTACTCACATTCGTCGCACGCTCTCCTGTCTTGTTTATTAATCAACATGGCTGTTTACGTGAGACACTGATGCACACTTGCGGAATATAGTCACACACACACACACGCGCGTCATAAAAACACACATATGCAAACACACGCACGCACACACACAAACTGGTGTCATTCAAAACCACCTATGGGGCGCACACATGGAGATTATCAAGCACGAAAGAGAATCGCATAACCCTCGAGCTCTTCCTCACTCACTCATCGCATGTCATCCCCCCCTCTCTCTCTTCTCATTCTCTTTTCAACGTCATCGTCGCCGAATTACGCTCAATTCGCTGTTCATTACGACACCCCGCGAACCGAACATAAGCCCGCCCCATTAATACGTCCCCCTTCCCGTGCTCCCCTCTACACCCCTTTTAGCCTCCCCCAGGACCTCCTATAAGCCAGCGGGGCTTCACTTTTCAGCTGGCGTTGTCGTTACCTGTAATAACGTGTACCGTCCCTACCTCGCTCACACCACTGCAGGCCTGTCATTCACGCATTCCCTCCCCTATACTTCTCTCGTTTATCCTCCTCTCGATCCTCCGCTTCCTTTGTGTCGTGTTCCGTCCACTCGGGAGCGTGTCGTGCCGCTTTTTCTATTTTACGTTCCGTCATCTCTCTATCCTTGTCTATACTTCTGCAGTTCGGTTTTATGAACGCGAGCAGCGCTCTCTGCGTAAACGCACGCGTGCATATATGCATTACACGTTTGGCCATCTCAGCCAACGGATTTTCGCTTCGTCACGTGATTGCGTACCTTTCGTGCCATGTCATGCGTTCAACCACACGGTGGTGGCGTATGACAGCTTCGTGACGATTCGCATACTAAGCTGGATTGCATGCATGTGCTGCGCTTAGACATTTATACGCTATAAGCCGTGTACATAAAGCTGGATGGTGTGACAAGACGGGCATATGTGTAGTGTGGTCTATACATGCGCGTCACTTCTCAGTTACGATGAAGTGACGCATTTAATTATCCGAGTGGTGTGTCGTAAAAACTCGGTGAGTTGAATTCAGTTCAGTTCGACTGCTCTTAATGCGAAATTTTGCTGGTTCTCTATCTATTTCAACTTCCGATCAGCCATGGCAGACATGATGGTTAGGCGGACAGAACCAATCACTTTGGCTGCATCAGTTTTTTTTTTCATTTTTTCGTGTTTTCTTTTCGCCCACACTTTCTCGTTGGTGTACACCTTGGTCTTGAGGGTGCAATGCAATAAAACAGATAAACGAAATAACAGACACAAAGTTAAATCGATGCATTAGCGAATAAATTGAACCTTCATTTCATGAAAAGCAGCTATATGCCGCAGTTCGGGATTAGGACAAATAAGTAAATGAACTTAACATTCCAGGTGCTCCAATCATGGATATATAGTGCTATAAAAAACCATGCTGCGTAACGTAAACATTGCTGGGTCTATGGTATACGCATGGGTCCTCTTTAAAAATCGGATGCTTCCAGTTGCAGATAGAAAATAAAAATCGTTTTACCTAATTCTGTTTTTTTATTATTTAAAACCGATACGTGTTGAGACACACTCCATTTAACACAGGTACGCCGTCTATTTTTCCGCCTTTTTCTATAGTGCGTCAAAAACTGAAATGCGCGCGCAGATGGGAGGTTTCCATTGAGTCGCACCTCTTCTGGAATTACCAGGCACCGGTGTATTCTTAATGAGTACCCAGGTGACGCCGGGTCGACCCGAGTGTTTGAGCGGTGTTGGCCCCACGGCAGCGACCCGAACGCGACTCCACGAATGTCCGTATAGACGTATAGCGTTTCTTTCGGCCCCCAGCTATATCCATGCATGCATGCTTTTGGTATTCGTGAATATGTATGCACGCAGGCTCGTGATACGGGTCGGTAGAGTCTCTGCTGCTTCGCCCGCCGCCTATACATATAGATATCTTCATGTATATATTCAGACGGCACTCGTGCCACCTCGCGCGAAAACTTCGAATGCATCCCACGATAGCGTGTGTGTTCGAGTGTCATCGACACATTTACATGCATGCTTATAAAAAAGGATATGACGAACCGTTTCCTGCTTAAAGAGCGGATTTTTTTTTTGCATAATTTGCATAATACAAAAAAGTCAAGTTCTCCGATATCTAGGATTCGTGTTTGTTTCCTTCCTGTCTTTTTTTTTTTTTTTACCTTTCACATTCAGATTTGTCAGAAATGTCGAGTGTGTAGAAGCGAATGAGATGCATAGATTTTACTTCATCATGCCGCTCTTCGTTTTGGCGAAGCGATTTAAAACGAGCAAGGGAGAAAGAAGAAAGATTTTACAGTTTAAAAGGACGGTTAAGCGTTGTGCACCCTTTATCTTTTCGTTGTACCTCCCAAAAAAAGAAGAAAAAGAACAAGCGGATATTCAGGCTTTCATTAGGCAACAAGGGAACACCACAAGGTTCGGTGCTTTCCCCTTTCCTATTCAACGTGGCGATGCTTGGTTTACCCTCAGAGCTGGAACGCGTCGAAGGGCTTCAGCACAGTATCTATGCGGATGACATCACCCTATGGGTGACGGGCGGGAGCGACGGTCACATAGAAGAGATTTTACAACAAGCAGTAAATACGGTAGAGCGATACGTGGAGAACAATGGCCTAAAATGCTCTCCTCAAAAATCGGAGTTATTACTCTACAGACCTACAAGCAGAGGTCGCAAGCACATTCACGAACGACACAACATCACAATCTTAGCAGGAGGTTACCCAATACCTCAGGTACAACACATAAGAGTTCTGGGACTCCGAATATCCGAGAACGGACATAACGGGGAAGCAATAAAGTTCCTGGATAACAACACCCAACAAACCATTCGAATGATTCGAAGAATCGCCAACAAAAACTACGGCGTGAAAGAACACAACTTAGTGCAGCTCATCCAAGCCTTCGTCGTCAGCCGCATAGTGTATGTGACCCCATACCTCAAGTTGCAAGTGGCGGAAAAACAAAAGATAGAATGCATAATTAAAAAAAGCATATAAGCAAGCCCTCTGATTACCGGTCACCACGTCTAACGAAAAGTTCGAAGCGTTAGGAATGCATAACACGCTAGACGAACTTATTGAGGCTCATATGATAGCGCAATATGAACGACTCGCGCAAAGCAACACGGGACATCCTGCACAAACTTGCAATAACGTACGCTGGCCAAAGCGGCAATAAATACGATATCCCAAAAGAAACCAGAGAGCGCATCATAATACCTCCGTTACCCAGAAACATGCACCCCGAACATCACCGGGAGCGGAGGAATGCAAGAGCGAGAGCACTGCACAAGAAGTTTCAACATGACGCGGACGTGGTATATGTAGATGCAGCCGAATATACAGACGGTCGACACATGGCAATAGTCGCTTCAAATCAAGCGGGCCACCTGCTTGCTAGCGGCACCATTAAAACAGGAAATTCGGAAATCGCTGAAGAAACGGCCATAGCGCTGACGCTTGCGTCCACAAGGGCCAGCGTCGTAATCAGTGATTCTAAAACCGCGATTCATAACTTCGCTAACGGAAGGGTCTCGAAAGAGGCGTTAAGAATCTTAAATAACTTTCGCGGAGAGCGCGACGTTTATGTTTATATGGACGCCTGCCCACTCCTCCCTCCCGGGCAATGAAACCGCACACACCCTAGCTCGAGAGTTAGCGAGCCGAGCAGGGGCAGGAATGACGCGGAGCCCGCGTGCGGAGAGAGACCGCATGTTCAGTTACAACGAAATTACCAAGCACTACAGATTAGGGAGGCAGCATTACCCGCCACCACACTCCTCATTAAATGAGCAGCAGGCGACAGCGTGGCGCCTATTACAAACAAACACGTTCCCAAACCCAATCGCTTATAATCATTGTTACCCGGACCTCTACTCAGACAGATGTAAACACTGCAATCAGCGGGCGGACCTCAAACACATTATCTGGGCTTGCCCCAACATCGTGAAGGGGCCAAACACATACATGAATACGGAGCAGTGGGAGACCGCGCTGCTAAGCTCAAGCATCGAGGACCAACTACAGGTCATCAGGCAAGCCGAAGATGCCGCTAGGGCCCAAGGACTCCTAGCTGCCATCTAAGGGAGGGGAGTCAACTCCTCTAACACTTGCCGTTTCAATAAAAGTTGTTTCTCTCTCTCTCTCTCTCTCAGGCTTTCATTTGCGGAAGCCTGGCACCGGTAATTTTTTCCAAATAAAGTATGCATAAACGTGTGCATAAAGTTCTGATGACTCTGTAAGTATTGGCGCTCTATTATGCACAAACTTCTTTAAATGTCCTTTTCTCTTCAGACTTGCAAATCAGTGTGGAGAGTATATATATATATATATCTATACATGCGCAAAACACCATACCGTTGAAGCCTATAGGTACAATGCATAGTCTATTTTACGCCTGTGTTTCAGTGCCACCGTACTGAGCTGTTAACCTTTGTGTTTTATATATTGAACATACGTAAACGAATCATCCTACATGCCCATGAAGATGGTTCAGTGGGTGCATACGGTGTTTGATGTCACTATTAATTCAAATCCCAATATACAAGAACAGAAAAAGCATCGGCTTAAGAGCACTAGATTTCAGCACCCGTAAGTCCCAGGTATAATAGTCTATACGAAGTATCGACATACATGCATGCGGTATAGTATACGCTGTTGTTGCCTTGAAGAAACAAGACCGTCTGTCAAATGACTTTGTATCCCACGTTCCGAAGTATACAGCGTTTGAATATCGCATTAGATTATAGGTTCGCGGGCAGCCTATCCTCATCAATTATTTTTCTTTTTCGTCATATTCATCGTCATCATCATCGCCATAATTTCTTTTCACATTCAAAATGTCGCCGCAAGTCCTGTATACTATATATATTTCAACCATAACTCGAGCTGGTTGGGTGGATGTATATAAGGTGTCCAGAATGTATACTTGTGTTGTTTTCTTGTTTTATTTCTTTTTGCAGCGCTATTTGAAAGAACCATTTAAATGGCATCCCCGTTGTATGTTCAGGATAAGCCGATGCACGTTTTTGTTCCAATAACACTTTCTCAGCAGTATAGCTCTTGCATCATCACTCTAAGAATTACAATAATGTGGGCTGATGAGATTACTGACAAGCGCGAAGAAAACAAAAATGAATTTACGATTTTTTCTAGTGATCACTTTCAGCTTACTTTTTTACTAATGCATGCTTTATAGCCCGCTAAAGTTACGTACGCATATGCCCAAAGCATTTTTCCAGAACAATGCTATTGTTTTAAACAACTCGGAATGATACAGAGCATGGTGACATCATTCTAAAGGGTGTTCAATATAAGGCAACAAAAAGAGATTAAAGAGAGTATATAAAGCATCGTGGAAAGGAAACTGTCGCATATTTACTACGCCGTTATGCATTTCGACTAGATATTTAGACATGTAATGAAGGTATTGACAAATTACCTCATTTATATTATAATGCCCCGCCGCAGTGGTCTATGTGGCTAAGGTACTCGATCTGCTACTGACCCGCATGTCGCGGGATCGAATCCCGGCTGCGGCGGCGGCATTTCCGACGGAGGCGGAAATGTTGTAGGCGCGTGTGCTCAGATTTGGGTGCACGTTAAAGAACCCCAGGCGGTCGAAATTTCCGGAGCCCTCCACTACGGCGTCTCTCATAATCATATGGTGGTTTTGGGACGTTGAACCCCACACATCAATCACTCAATCATTTACATTCTAATTGTCATACCTCAAAGAACAATGCGTATATTCGCATCGTCAAATGCGTTCTCGAGCAAGAGCGAATATTTCGAGAGTTAAGCCGTGCCTCTTCTTCAGAAAGAAATGTTTGTGGAAATTGCGTAATTTATACATGGCACATTAATCACATCATGTTCACATGCACTTTTATTGCTCAATTTTATTGCATTCATGTTTCAACCACAAAAGCTATTATCAATGCTCAGCGCTGACCACGCTGAAATATTTGGGAAGCTTCATGATTGTTTGAGCTGCCAAGATTATACAGAACGGGAACAGTCAAGTTTACTCCAGAGCTTACACAAGCACGTCTGATAATCCTCGAATGTTTGTTGCCGTGTGTATAAATTTCGACTCGGAGATCGGTTTTATCGATGGCCGCGCTCAGTGTACACGGTGTATTCTTTTATTTTTTTTGAAGTGAAGTGCTTTATTTTTCTTCGCACAAACACACATATACAATTATCTGGACCGATATCCGGGGAAGGCTTGTTTCCGGTCCAGTGTTAAAAAACCAAACACAGGTCACTTGTATAGAGTTTTAACAGAACGGTATTCAATAACTACATAATTAGAACAAACATTACACTCATCATAAACAAAGTTTTTTATTTGCACACTTGGGTAGTGAATATAAGTTTGTTGGATACCCCGGTACACAATAAAAAAAAGTATTTACTGCACTGCTTATAGTTCTGTGCGATTTTAACCCTCCAGGGGTAAAATATTCCAGATTTTTCGTTGTCTGATTTTCCTTCCGCAGGTACAAGGTTCGCCCAAACGAGGAATTTCATGTTGAACATGCCGACTGCTGCCTTCGTCAACGTCACGACCACGTGACGATCTACAGACTAATGTGCAGCCCTATACAGCCTAATATGCAGCCTAATACACACCACTGTTTATCAGTTCCTGGATACCCTTACGGAAAGCCATACATGGCCCTTATATAGGTTATATGTGGCCACATATAAGCATATTTGTCAGCATATGTGGCCACTTATAAACATATACGTCAGCATATGTGGCTTCCATTTACCATGTATGGATGTATATCTGGCGGAGTCGGTTCATGTATGGGGTTATTTACAGCCGTATATGACGTGGTTCGCCCATATAAGGAGTCAAATCCGGACTTAATAAGGCACGGCCACGCCATATATAACATATATAACATATATAACATATATAACATATATAACATATATAACATATATAACATATATAACATATATAACATATATAACATATGTAACATATATAACAGATATATGTACCATATATACCCAGCGTTTATAAACTCTGGTTATAACCAGTAAATCAGACGAAAAATATCCGATTTCCTGCTACATCGAGCACTTCAACCGCGACCTGATTGCCCCGCTGCGGTGGTCTAGTGGCTAAAATACTCGGCTGCTGACGCGCAGGTCGCGGGATCAGATCCCAGCTACGGCGACTGCATTTCCGATGGAGGCGGAAATGTTGCAGGCCAGTGTGCTCAGATTTGGGTGCACGTTAAAGAACCACAGGTGGTCGAAATTTCCTGAGCCCTCCACTACGCCGTCTCTCATAATCATATGGTGGTCTTGGCACGTTAAACCCCGCATATCAGTCGATCAAGCGTGACCTGATTAAGAATGTATGATATAAAATCACTCGCGTAGGAAATTGTATAGCTCGAGTATTTTTTTTTCTTCCGTAAGAATAGTTCTTTAAATACTGCGTCCAGCGTCAACCTTGAGCGGGAAAACAACTGCGCCACGAGTAAGTGCCCCCTGAACGCACGTCTTGCACGCAGACAGACACATGCGGCGCATGTCTTCTAGCGACTTCGGCCGCGCCACGTCATCACGCCGCGAAACCGTTCTCCGGACACTTGTATATTGTCTACAAAGAAGCCCCGCAATTAAGCTGTCACATTGAAGACCATAAACTACACGCGAAGATTTGCGCAGTCACATGCGCACACTGTACGTGCACGTACATAATGTACGCGCGTCAGCGCGATGACACGCGTTTTGAGTGGCACCTCCAAGAATGCGCGTCCCCTCGACCGTCCGGTGGGTGGATGAGTTGACATCAAGGCCACGGTATGACGGTAATGAAGACTTGTATCCTCCTTGTGTTGCCATACCCTATAGTGGCTATAAGGTATAGGTATCTAAAACACTAACGCGAGGGCGTTAAAGAGATCGTTTCGAAGAAAATTCGGCGTCTTTGGTTGTGAGCGAGAAACCGTCATCTTTTGGGTGCCCGAAAAAAAGCGAGAAAAGATGTAAACAAAATAAATAAAAATTTGCGGCTCTGAGTGAGGATCGAATACGAGCCGTTTGCGATGGCAAGCATGTGTTCTTTACCACCCAGCCACGCGTCCGTTTGGAAATACCGTGAAAATATTTTTCTCTGCTTGGAAAGGCAGTGAAAATAACTCGTGCTTTGTACAAACACACGCGTCTGCTATGCCATCGTGAACTTTCTTACAGCGCAACACCAGAAAAAATACAGGACAGGGAAGGAGTAGAACAGAAAGATGCTGCTATGCATGTCTTCACAATACAACATGTAATATTGCCGCAACATTGTCTGGTATACTAGGGTAATCGTTGCCATTGCATGTCAGAAGGTGCGGTTATCGTAACGACTACCATTGTCTGAAGCCGTCCACCCATTTCACAAGGCACACGAGTTATACTGCGCGTGTTTCCTTGAGACCACGTATCGGGTGGATATAGCAAGATCGAAAATATTTCACTTGCATGATCGCTTGCGGTTGCTGTCCATTAGTCGGAATGCAGCTACGCGAAAGCTTCACTGGAACAAGCCACTTCCAGCTTTATCGATCACTTTGTAGTAATCCACAATTTAAACTTCTCGAATAACATCATACAATAAAAAGTATACACACTATAGGGACAGGATACTGCTATCGGCGTTCAACTCTTAAAGGCGAAGCTTAATGGTCCCCCCTCCCCCCCCTTTTTTTAACTATGGAGCAGTGTTATGGTTGTTATCCCATGCATCTGGCGTTGTCGTCACGCAAATGGCACGTTTAAGGGGGATAAACCGAGCAGGTTGCACGTTTGAAACGCTATAGACGGTTTTGAGGTCACAAGCGTTGAACCCCCAGAAAAACTTCCGGTCGCCTCATTTAATTACCAGCGCCGAACGTCGGAACTGGAAGCAAGTTTTCAATTTCTTTTCAAGCGTAAGGAAAATCACTTTTTCGTTTTTCACACAAAGGAAGCGTGCGTAAAGTACAAGGAAATATTTTAAATTTTTTGTCTGGCTCGAAAAAATATTCATTTGAATATATTTTGCCAAATATGGGAATGGAACTAGACAATCAGCGGGCTATTTTCTAAAGAAGCTCTTGTGGTCCACCAATGCTATTACAGCTGGACAAAACCGGATGGATGAAGCATGACTTTAGAATTGCTTTCTCTTTTCTCACCTCCATTCCTGAGCCAGCGTCGTCGCATTACTGAAGTCCAAAGCATGCCCCGATGTCCAGCACTGTTCGACAAGTTCTGATTTGGAACTTCCAAGACTGAACTGCTTGCCACGGGCCGAGGAGGTATACCGCAGCATTGCAATAGTCTGTTGCTCCATGCCGTAGCAAGAAACAATTACATAGAACGTGTTTTAAATATTCCCGAGCATAAGAGACCCTGCCCCCCCCCCCCCCCATGAGCAGGTTTCTGCTCAATAACACCACCCATAAACTTGAGCATATGAGCGAGGTTTAATGAAGATGAGGCTTAAGAAGCGACTTATAAGTGATTGCGTGTAATTAACGCCACGGCGATGTGTATATAGTCTACATGTATACAATTGGGGACGTCCGTTTGTATAGTTACAATGAAGGCGGTGGTCTATAGCTCACCGTTATTGTTCGCACCATCGGTACGTGCGTTATTACCAGTATACACTAAATGCACATCATCAGTACACAGTACGCGACGTGATCAGTCAACGGTAATCACGCGTGCAACCCTTAACACGTTTGGGTCACGAGCCTTACGAGAATCGCAGATGAATATACGGCTGCCCTTGAACTCTCTCGCGCGTTCCTCTTTTGTTTGTTCGGCGTTGTGGATGCCTCACTGCGGAGATGAAGAAACTGGGTCGTGTTGGCGCGCCTCCGTGAAAAGCGAGAGTTGTTTGCGTTAATCAAACAAGAGACTGTATCCATCAGTGCACCATGGACGACATAGAGAAAACGCGTATAGTGTATTGCTCTGCTGCCGTGAAGCGTATAGTCCTATAGCGTGACGCCAGGTTGCCTTAGCGTCGTACGACCTCCGAACCCCCGCCCTTTTCTTTCTTTACTGGAGCGCAACTCTTCCACACAACAATGGCGCCGATCGTCTGTGTCCACACTGCTTTGCAGTCAAGGCTAAACGCACTGTATGATCGCTCAGAAAGTGTTGCGAAATTGGCTGCGTATGCTCAAAGCTGGAATGACGGTGCCTGCTTTGTGGTCCTCTATTCAGTATAGGATTGCGCGTGCATGCTTTATGTGATGTTTTCTGTGTGATAAGTGCTGCCGTCTTTCCTGTTCGTGTACTTATATACTCATATTGTTCACAATATATACCACAGTACGCGAGCCAGTTATTTCTAAATAAATTTTGCTATAAGTTTCTCAATGCCTATAAACGCCAGCTTTCGAGTTTATTGTTATCTGACGAAGAGATCATGACGAAGAGATGATGGCCTTCAAGGGAAACATTTGTCCTAGCCGAATCCCGGCTGCGGCGGCTGCATTTCCGATGGAGGCGGAAATGTTGTAGGCACGTGTACTCAGATTTGGGTGCGCGTTCAAGAACCCCAGGTGGTCGAAATTTCCGGAGCCCTCCACTACGGCGTCTCTCATAATCATATGGTGGTTTTGGGACGTTAAACCCCACAAATCATGTCCTAGCGTAGCCCTTCTGAAAGCTATTGCGTCAGGACATTTTGAAAACTAAAATGCTATGCGATGTTCATCATGTAACTGCAGTATATAAAGGCATGGACACACGTCAATATTAAAACAAGTTGTTCTCATTTAGACCTCACTGGATTTTATGAATTGCAGCTTAAGACTCGTCGGACACGTATATTCGCGCCTATCGGTTGAGACTTTCCATTGTATCGTATGCATACGTTAAAGCAGTTTTTTTTTTACTTTAAGGCTTATACAGACGCCAAACAGCACGCTTCAAAGCCTGTTGTTTTCAAGGAGAAAACCTTAGATGCCTCATTCAAGGTTAAATTTGACCGCCGGCGTCCCGCGTTGACGGCGTCAGGGACGAGTAATGCAAAAAAAGAAAAATATATCATATCCACGGAGTCACTGATGATGATGTGGGGCGAAGCTTCGGAGGGTTTTATCGGCAAACCAAACGTCCTCCATCCGTACGTCCCTCCGTCCGTCCGTTCGTCCCCCACATCCGTCCATCTGTCCGTCTGTCCGTCCATCTCTCTGTCTCTCTGTATATCTGTCTGTCTGTCTGTCTGTTCATTGGTTTGTCCATCCGTCCGTACATCCGTCCGTACATCCACACTATAGCGCCACCTGCTGAGTGAGTCATAGAACTATAGGCGGTCACGTACCACGACATAGAGACAAGCATGTACTGACCCACGGCTTTAGGAGCTTCGCCCCTAAAAAGTCATCACATCGTGATCGACGTCATGATGTGTACTGCTGTTCAGCGTGTACTGCACGTATGAACCAGGGAAGTATCGCTGGCGTTGTCTTTCAAGAGAGCGCGCTTCCGAGACGGAGGATAGTGAAAAAAAAAGAAGCTATTTTTCTTGGAAGTATATCTGCTGCAGTGTACTCGAAATGATTGCGCGAAAGAATCCATCCATTAAGCAAAAACAAAGCAGTCTCTATCTATCTATCTATCTATCTATCTATCTATCTACTATCTATCTATCTATCTATCTATCTATCTATTTATCTATCTATCTATCTATCTATCTATCTATCTATCTATCTATCTATCTATCTATCTATCTATCTATCTATCTATTTGTCTGTCTGTCTATCTGTCTCTCTCTCTCTCTCTCTCTGTGCGTGTGCGTGTGTGTTGTGTGTGTGTGTGTGTGTGTGTGTGTGTGTGTGTGTGTGTGTGTGTGTGTGTGTGTGTGTGTGGTGTGTGTGTCCAGGTACAGGTACAGAGATTCTCTTCTACATGTGACGCCGACTCCTCGTATCGGCCCCATTCGAGACACGCGCGACCGTCTAATGGCAAAACTTCGTTTCGTTACCGGCGCCATAGAGGTGAGGTGCGTCTGATGGCTTTTACCGAAGAGTGTATAGTGACGCTATCACTTTGTATGTGTCTGGAGGAAAAAAAAGGTATCGTTGAAGTGTGCGGGGCTGATGATACAAGCAGCGTCTCAGCTCAGTGTCGCATTAGGGTCAAGTTAAGGCCTATACTCAGGTATACGTAGAGGATCAGGCATGTCTGTTTTTTGCTAGTTTTTCTTTTCTTTGAAACGGAAGAAGTGACTGGCCAAAGTGCATGACGCCAGTGCCTGCTGCTGAGTGTCGATGGAGTTGGAAAGGACGAGATTGAGGAAAGGAAGACAAAATGGAGACATACCGAACTTCGTTGCTTTTGTATACGAAAGAAAGCAAGGAATGAACCTGCATAAAATGCAGAGTGGATTATATATATATATATATATATATATATATATATATATATATATTATATATACTATATATATTATATATATATATATATATATATATATATAAGGGAAAGAAGTGTATACCTAAGGGCTCGTTTTTCCGTGTTTTGACACAATATAATGAGATCTAACAGACAGTAATGCCAAGGAATATACAGGGGAAGTTGTTAGAACGAATGGAATGTAAATAAGAAAGAAAAGTGTGTGAAAAAACCAGCCGGGAGCAGGAATCGAACCTGCGACCTTCGAATAACGCGTTCGATGCTCTAACCACTGAGCTACCACAGCGGCCTTCCCTCCATCCACTTTTTGGGGTTTATATGTGAATTTAGAAGTAGGAGTGTCAGTCAGCGCCATCTACGAGGCTTATAGATGGTGCTGACTGACACTCCTATACTTCTAAATTCACATATAAACCAAAAAAAGTGGATGGAGGGAAGGCCGCTGTGGTATCTCAGTGGTTAGAGCATCGAACGCGTTATTCCAAGGTCGTAAATTTGATTCCTGCTCACGGCTGGTTATTTTGTCATCCACTTTTCTTTCTTTTTATTTACATTCCATTGGTTCTAATAACTTCCCCTGTACATTCCTTGGCATTACTGTCTGTTAGATCTCATTAATATTGTGTTAAAACACGGAAAAACGAGCCCTTGGGTATACACTTCTTTCCCTTATTTCATTGAACGAGGGTCTCGTACTGGCAGACTTGGTGTCATTAGGTTGTACACGAGGGACTATTAATCAGCTGCCCGCTCCTAATAAGTTCACGTGCTGCGTGACGCCAAACATGCACTCGTCGCTTGGCTTATAGATGGCGCTGACTGACACTCCTACTTCTAAATTTCCATATAAACCCCGAAAAGTGGATGGATGGAAGGCCGCTGTGGTAGCTCAGTAGTTAGAGTATCGAACGCGTTATTCGAAGGTCGTAGGTTCGATTCCTGTACACGGCTGGTTATTTTTTCACCCGCTTTTCTTTCTTATTTACATTCAATTGGGTTCTAATAACTTCCCTTGTTCATTCCTTGGCAATATTGTCTGTTAGATCTCATTATTATATATATATATATATATTATATATATATATATATTATATATATATTATATATTATAGGTAGTATTGAATAATGAAGACAGATTGTAGGAAAGAGATGCAGGATAAATATGTTTAATATGTCATTTTACAGGTATGACCGTTGAAATTGTACACTTATCATGAGACCAGCCTATAGTTTCGTATTTGCTAGCGGTTGCTGTCAATCAGGACAGTCACAACAAAAACAATTCGAAATGGCAATCATAGCAATGAGGGCAGCATTATACATACCAACAACAACAGTCATCCCAACAATAACAATCGTGTTGTGATTTGTACACTGCGCGCCTATATATGGATTTGATGGCGACCTTAACGTGGCTGATATGGATCGACATGCCGAGTGCGTTCGAAGCAACTGCCACTGTGTAGCCACAGAAACGTTGAAGATGGGATTTGTTGTTGATGTGGGTCGCCAACTGTGCCCAGGAGTTAACATGTGCATCTGACATAATTTGTTCTGGGGTCCTCTAGATATATAAAACGATGAATACTCAAGCATGCATAATCTGTACTGTGTGATAGCGTTGAAGTAAAACTGCGGTAAGGGAAACGCTTTGTAACTTCTTAACGGCGATCTCTGATTTATCGCTTCTGTGGCGCATTACAAGACACTTAATATATATAATCTTATATACACATACGTTCTTATATCGTCTTCCACCGCGGTGATTGGCTTCTGGATCGACTGCTGGCCTGAAGGTCGCGGGTTCGATTCCTGCTGCGACGGTGGCATTTCGATGGACGCCGAATGTCTGCGTAATAAGCCCGTGTACCCAACTTCAGTTAAAAAAAAAAAAACTCTAGGTAGCTGAAATCATCCAGGGCCTTCCATCCACTACGGCTTCTTTCATAGCCCGAGTCGCTTTGAGACGTTAAGCGTAATTAATCATGCAACGAACGAGACGTTCTTTCGCCATCAGCTGCGTTTAGAGCTTGAAAGGAAAGAAAAACAAAGAAACAAGGCCGAACAAACCTAAGTAGTGGCAGAATGTAAAAGGGCGCCTGGGGAGAGGGTGAGAGGTGAGCAATGGCTGCGAAAAGATCAGACCCGTGACAAATGGTGTCGGTGTATATACGTAGCAGGAATGGTATTGATCGAACCAGCGGGGGCTCTGCTTTGCGTCTACGGCTTTCAACTTCGCTTTGTTATACTTCGTTTTTCCTCCCAACCTTTTCGAGAGCACCCGGACGCAATCGTGTCTCTTTGCGCCGGCCGGCATCGCTTAAAAACTCAATTACGCTCTCTGTCTCGCTTCCGCGCGCTTTGGCGCCGCCATCTCGCGCGATACGAGACACTCATACGCGTCCCGACGCTTTCCGACGCGCGAACGCTGGTGCATGTATATAGTTACGCTGTGGAGCTATAGCTCGTTGAGAGCTTCTTTTATTCCGTGAGAGTCCTTGTGTATGTATGTCTGTACATGAACAAGACCTGAAAAGGAGGGGGGGGGGGAAGAGAGGCGTTCTAAAGTGAAGGCTCATACCCGGCCATTTCATCACCCGCAGCCAGCGAGCATATACTGAGCACTTCCAAAAGTGGCGGCACCGTCGCAAAATATCCATTCGCCGAGTCGAGCCGGGTGTCGGGGAAAAAGGTTTGCGGGGCCGCTTTTTAACGTCAAACTCAATTTCTGACTCGAGCCCGCCTCGGCTGCGTAGGAGCTCAAAGAGCTCGCTCGCATCCCGACCGCTTTCTCCCTTCCTGCGTATGTACATACCGAATCTAGCCAAGCCGAGTACGCTTCGAATCCGTCGCGAGGGGTGGGTCTCTTGACCGGGCGCGCGCATACGCTTACACAGGATATGTGCGGGGCCTCATCGCTAATAAATGTCGTGTAGTACATATTGTGCTTTATGGCTGCCGGATGGTTTGTAAGATGACTTTGCTTATTCGTGTTTTTCCTCGCTCATTTCGTTTGTCCCCGTAAATGACTTGTTTTTTTTTTTTAGCTCTTCGAACGCGAACGAATGGACCCGAATGTGGAAGCCTGCGTCACCTTCTGGCGCGAATAAAGTGCAACTTTGCTTTGACGTTAAGTGGGCCATTGGCACTCTGTGTTTTCGAGCTCTTTGAGTTAAAGTCCTGGGAAGACAGACAGAGAGTGGGATGTCTATCTATCTATCTATCTATCTATCTATCTATCTATCTATCTATCTATCTATCTATCTATCTATCTATCTATCTATCTATCTATCTATCTATCTATCT